>CM059219.1:30268281-30775781 GCA_030347435.1 Clarias fuscus
CACACACACACACAGAGACACACGCGCACGCACACACACACGCACAGATACACACGCGCACGCACATACACAGACACACACACACACCACAGACACACACACACACACACACACAGACACACACAGAGAGCGTCAGTAATCCAGGTGTGAAAGAACACACACTCTGATCGAGGGGTCTAGACGTCGTCCAGCGGCGGTTTGATAAACTGACTAATGACCCGACACGACCTGTGCAGATCAAAGATTTTTCTTTTTTCTTTCTCTGGAGTTTTTATTTCCTTCTTCCTGCCTGTGTGTCTGCGTGTGGTCAGTGTTTCCGGTGCACTTTGGGTCGTTGTCATGCTGGCAGGTAAACCTTTGTTCCGTTCGTCTGTCTGTCTGTAATTCCTTCACTCCTTCGTGGGCAGACTTTCACCCGCAGTCACACCTGACAGAATCACTTCCTCTTTCAGTTCATCACACACACACACCTGTGTAACACTCACTGCTTCAATGTGGTTTAGTTCTTTCTATCTAATCTGCAGCATCTTTACTTCCATCACACTCGACTCTTTTAACCGGAATAAAGAAGTCAAAAATCTCTACGCCAATCAGCTTCCCTATAACAACAACAACAACAACAAGTCCTCCCACGCTCTCGTTACACAAGACAATGGAAATATAAGTGTCCCCGAGGATGGTCAGGAGTGTGAGGTGTGAGGACATTTATTCTAAATCATGTGACTCGGGTGATTCAATAAAGGATGATTATGCTGATGGTCAGAAGTAATCAGAGAAGTCATAACGCAACAGGGTTTAGATGTTTATAACCACATCCTAAATTCAGTGTAAACTGGCTTTAATTCAGGATGTCCTGCACACACACACACACACAGGTCTGTTCTTCTTTTATTATCATATTGTTCCCGAACTCATGACTGAAGATCAGTTTAATTCCACATCAAGCCTTCAGTTTCCTCATTCCTCTGTTCATGAGATTGCAGCGTGTGTGTGTGTGTGTGTGTGTGTGTGTGTGTGTTAGATGATGAGGTTGCATACTACCATCGATATCTCTGTCTCATAAACATTCATAATGATAAAGTGTCCCAGTTTTCACTCAGCGCTGTTCTCGCACCAGGACGTAATGATTATTTTTTTTCAGATTGGACATTTAGGCTTTCAGAAGTTATTAAACCCTTAAATGGGATTTCAGAGTGAGATTTACTGACATGACGGCATACATGTGTGTCTTCAGCCCAGGTTGATGGTGAGGGTTACGGCCCCAGGCTGGTGAGTGTCTGCAGGTTTAAACACCTGACTGTAAAAGACCTTCAGTCACCAGTTCTGCTTGTAGATTAGATTGATCAGTCCTGCTGGTAAGATGCTTTTTACAGCAGCTCTGTCACAGTCATGGGATGTGAAATGTTGGTTTTTTCAGTGCATTCTGAGCAGTATGTTCTATGACGCACACACTCCATAACGCTGTCTTGACCAGAGCCCGAGTCCTATCTCGAGAAACAGACTCGCACCGTGACGCTGCCACCACCGCGCTTCACCATAGGCGTGGCCTTTTTCAGATCATAAGCTGTTAACAATACCATAAAGTTAATGGAGAATAGAGGAGCTGGAGCTGTTTTCCTTTTATAAAAGACTTCAGTCCCGTCACTCCGACTCCTCGGCCCAGATACAGTACGTGAAGAACGCCGTGCGGCCACGAGTCACATGACTCTTTGGCCTCTGTACGTTTTATTGCATGCCACATTCTGACAACGCGTGATCAGCTAATTAGATAAATGCATGAAATGCAGGTGTTCCTTATCAAGTAGTGTGTATAATGGAGGTAAATTCAGTGGAATACATCTCTTTCTGGTTACTTTTACATTGAGGACTGAAGAAAAGCCTGACTAATCCTAAACATCAGTCTTTGTTCATCAATGCAGAGTGTTTTATTTTGTATTTCTCGTTTGTCAGCATGTAAACAGACTGTGACTATGACTCTACACATCACCACCTCATTACTCCTTACATGTTTAAATCAGAAAAGATGAAAGAAAAAAAAAAACCCACACAGCATATAGGATCCACCATTTTGTTTATTTGACTGGAGGACAACTTCAGTAATAAGACCGGACACAAGGGAACATGATGCAGAGCAGCGAGGGGGAAACGTGTTCAAGCAGGAAGAAGCACTTAATTTAATCAATGCCTGTTATTAAAGGATAAAAACGTTATAAAGGCAGCGCGGTGGATGAGCGATGGAGAGGGTTTAGCTGCGACTGCCCAGGGTGTGTTTATCGAACAGGTACTCGGCCATGCCGTCCTTCGGCGCTCCCATACGGCGCAGGTTTGTCACCCAGTCGGCCAGCTCCTTGATGGACTTCACCTGCTCGTCCAGGTAGTGCGTCTCGATGTAGTCACACATCTGCGGGGAAAGAAGATGCAAGATAAAGTCCAAAAAAAATAAATAAATAAATGTTTAACCAGGACTCAGATAACAGGTCATGTGATTAGTGTGATGTCCAAAGTCCAGTTCTTCCACCCGGGAGACCGAGATCAGATTACACTGGAGGTTTAAAACGGCAGGGTTTTTTTTTTTTTTTTTTTGCCCTTTATTCAGAGCTGATTAGACTTAAAAAATGATTAAAAGAGGTAAAAAGGGTCAGGACATTCCTGTTTCGTAAAGGAAGTCATTTTGACATTTAATAATCAATCAATTTCCTCATTTCAGACCTGATCCTCATGACCAGAGGGTTGAAACTAATGTTTAATGCAACACACTGTTCTGTCTTTCTGCTTTCCCGTGCAATTCCATCCATTACTGCCAGATTTCACTCACACCCGACAGGTTTACTTCCTCTTTGTTATTCATCACGCAGACATTTTTAACTTTCAATGGTTAAAAGGATATTATAACACGCACATCTTTTCAGTTCTTTGTGTCTAATCCGCATCAGGTTTACATTCGTCACACTCTGCTCTTGTGCCTTTCTTCTTTTTCTTCCTTCATTTCAGACCTGATCTCGTGCGCCGTCTCATCAAGCAGCCAGGCTTCAGGGGATTAACACTAATGTTTAATTCAACAACATCTTTAGTTCAAGGGGTTCCTGAGCTAGGATTGGATTCATCAAATGAGATCAAAGGAAACCTGACTACTTTGTTTAATCTAATCTACTTGATTATGATTCTTTAAAAAAAAATAAGGGCCTGGAAGGTCTAGTCGAGGGGTGTTTACATCAACAAGTAATTGATTTATGCTTTTTGAAGATGTAGAATCAGAGATCATGAGGAGAACAGCGAGGTGAACTGAGATCAGTGTGCTTAACGTCACGGTACAGATAAACAACTAGATAAAAGGCAAAGTGTTCAAACATTACAGTGCGAGTCATCTGCCAAAAGGTGTGTGTGTGTGCTCACATGAGGGTCGTTGTGATCAGTGGCCAGCTTATGGAGGTCCAGCAGGGACTGGTTGACACTCTTCTCCAGCTGTAGAGCGCACTCCAGAGCCTCCACACCGCTGCCCCACTCGTCACGCTCCGGCTTCTGTAACACACACACACACAAACACAACTTACGTTGTTATCTGTTCACCCCTTTATCATTCTTCACCCTGCTGCATGTTTTTGCGCAGCTTGGCTCTCTCCTGACTCCGAGCGATAAGAACTCCACCCGAACAAACCGTCGGTATCTGCACCGCACTATACACACCACTCCCTAACGAGCCCGCGCTGTACATTATCTATACCTTGACGTCCTGCAGGAAGATCCGTCCTCCCCTCTGGTTCTGGAGTTTCATCAGTTTCTCGGCGTGCTCGCGCTCCTCATGTGACTGGTGGCGGAAAAACTTGGCGAAGTTGTGCAGGGCCTGGTCGTCTCTGTCGAAGTAGAACGACTGAAATAAAACACGCGGAAAAGGTTAGTGCCGATTAAAATGCGGACGCGTGTAGAAACGGAAACGAAGCTCATTTACACACTGAACTCAGTGCTCTGTCCCATCATGCATCACTCCATGGGTAATAAATGACTTCCATTCTTTAGAAAGATTAGATGACTGAACTTCTCGTAAACCCCTGTGACGTTATACCGTTTTCATGTCTTTCACAATGACTTCAATTATTTTATTCTTACTTATAAACCTCACATTTGAGGCTTCATCGCGTCATTAATTCCTCTTTACAGGTTTCTCGTGCGTCGTGGCGCTCGGTGATTAGACTGTAGAATCAGACTGCCGAGACTCTTACCATAGACAGGTACACGTAGGACGCGTACATCTCCAGGTTGATCTGCCGGTTGATGGCAGCCTCGCAGTCCTGGTGGAAATTCTGTCTCACCTGAGAGTTCATGTTGCTGTCAACACACACACACACACACACACACACACACACACACACACACACACACACACACACACACACACGGGACATTATTATCCAAATGAAATGCACCTATAATTACACCTGCTGCACCTACAGTACAGTCAAATGTGATGAGGTCAGAGTGACTGTGCAAAAACACAATTATAAGCGACGTCACAAGCCCAGGCCGGATAATCCGTTCTCTCCTGGTATTAATTCAGTGTTAGTAAACACTCAGAGCCTCACGGGTTAAACACTAAAGGATGCTGTAATTATGAACATCCTCACGCAAGATCATTTCCCAACAAAATGGGGGGAAAAAAAAATAATGCTGAATTGATCAATGGATATCGAATCAGCATCGTTATAATATCGTGTTAGCGGTTACAAGCAGGTGGAAGTGTGACTCGGGTGTTAGTCACTCGACACTAGGAGCAGGTCTGGTGGTGTGTGAAGCTTTACGAGATAACGGGTGCGTTAAGTTTTAAACCCTTTGTAGCTCGTGTGCATGTGAGAACGAGGTTCATCCTGAACAGACACACACACACCAGCCAGGATCCTTCATTGTTGAGTCCATCACACCCGCAGCCCAGGCAGGAAGGAGGGAAGGAAGGGTGTTTCCCAAACTTTTGTCTCCCTTCAGGAGTGTGAATGATGTAACGAGCGAGCTCCTCACGCACACCATTAATGATGTTCATGTGTAGGAATGCTTCAGAAATAAATAAATAAATATTATGGAGTCGTTTCAGTCAGTGTTCTCAGGCTGCACGAGACGAACACACCGAGGGGCTTAAATCACAGGTTTACCACTTTATTGTTCAGCTGCCATTACCACACACACACACTACATAAAAGACCTTTAATGCTGTACACTGTTTAATTCAACGTCGTATTTCATGCGGTAAAACCATTTTAGCTTCACAGACGTCGAAAAACACGCGGGTTTTTTTGTGCGTTAGTTACGTAACCGCCATACGTCGCGGCCTAGCGCACGTGCACGCGCGCACGACCCCTTGCTTTTCACCCCCCCTACTTGACTTCTCGTGCTCGGAAACATCCCGCCCCTACTGCGCTACGATTGGCTGTTTGTATTGCCGCTTCCTTTCAACGATTGGTGCGTTGTATCTACCGCCCAATCAGATAACACGCTTTACGTAAACAGCTAATCTTCTCGCATAAAGGAGGACTGACGGGAATATACGTGTACACATACACACAAAAACATGGCGTAGTTTTATAAACAATTGACATTAAATAATAATAATAATAATAGCAGAGGGAAAAAAAACAAACAAATGAAAGACACTTACCTGATTCGGTTTATATTAGCTTAAAGCGGATGTTTTCCAATGTTTTCTTTTATAAACAGCGATGCAATCTTAGTTTTTTTTTTTTTCCTTTGATAAAATAATTTCTTCGATGTTAAATTGAGCGGAATTAAAGAAGAAGACAGAAGCTAAGGTTGCCGTTCAAGCACTGTTGAAGCGGAGAACCTTTTCTCTGTCCCTGAGTGTGGTCGGATTTGACTTTCAGCCGTCACGGGCGGTCTTTTGTTGACCTGCCTTATGCATATTCATGACGCAGGGTGTGCGTGCGGTCAGTTAGCCAATCAGATCCGAGCTGAGAGTGCGCGTCTGTGTGACGCACGCAGGAGGAGCCAGAGAGCTTGTTTATGATGAGTGCAGGGTTTTATCTCCTAGCAACGCGGCTAGCTGGGGGGCTGAGGGACACCGTGTTTGTGACGTGATAAAACCACAGAAGAAGTGTCTTGAAGGGTTAATTCAGTTGAGATATTTAAGGTCCCCATCACTGCTGTAAACCAAATGTCTTACTTCAATCAGAATGTCCACGTCAGGTCTGAGGACAGGTGTACAGCCTCCAGGCCTGGTGGACATTGTGTTTCACCTGAGAGCTCATGTTACTGTTGAGAGAGAGACAGACAGAGAGCACGGACTCATTACGCATTGAAACATTAAACTCACTGTGCTATCTATATGTATGTAAATAAAAAAAAAACAGGTTTTGTCTGTACATTGGGTCAGAACTCACTCTTTCAATGATATCTTTATGTTTCATAGACTGGAGTACCAGAAACCTCAGAAAAACTTCAGCCCGTCCGTCTGTCTGTCTGTCCAGTCAGATTGTGTCTCAGCATCACATAAAACTGTCTGTACAGAATTGACTGAATCTTCTGCAGCACTTAGATCTCTGCCTGAAGTTTAATCTGCACCATCAGTGAAATCTAAATGTGGAGTAAAAGTGAACAGTTCTGTGTGGGATTGAATAATCTACTTTAAAATAATCTACTAATGCGCTACTGTCTCAATGTGAACAAACACCTGCACCGATAGATATTAATGAGAAAAGATAAAGTGAATATTTTGACTGGGATTAGTTCATAAGTGAATTTTAACGCGCCGGAGTCGTTTTAAGACGAAACTTCATCTTTATCTGATCGACTTTTTCCATTTCTTGTCTGTGATTCTCTCTCCGATTTTACCGAACAGGGAGTGTATTTGTCTGACCAGCAAAGAAGTACAACTTCTATATACAACCTGCTAATATTTACCCAGCAGTGGAAACCAATACAATGTAATGTAACCAATATAAAGTCGACTCGTCACACCAAACAAAATGTTGTGAAATTACAGTTAAGTGGTTCATCTTTGTTGCCGACAGACATGTACGTGGGCTTCGACCTGAAATAATAAGGTCACTGATTACATTAACGCTTACTATTTCTACAAACTCTTTACCCGTCAATGAAACGTACTTTGGTTGTGTTCATTGTGCTTCTGCAATAATAAAGTTTTTTTTGTTGTGGAGACTTTAAAATGTCCTCATTACATTATGGAGGAAGCGATTACACAATATCTAATTTGGAAATCAATCTCAGGTTTCAGAAACTGAAACACCCCCCCAAAAAAACAAACAACCAGAGCAATTAAAAAAAAACAATTAGAAAAGAAAAACATATAAAACTAAATATTTTTAACAATATATATTACATAATGTTAGTAATGTGAGTATGAGTACATTACTAAACAAAAAAAACCCCCTGACATCTATAATTACACAACGTATCCTTTTACAAAAGTGAGTAATGTGGAAAGGAGTGACTGTGCAAAAACACATCAGATGATCTCAGTTGAAACAAAATGTAATGGTGATGAATATTAGAGAGAGCAGGGGGAAAAAATTCAGTGATGTGTGGGGATTGTTCAATATATACAGGGTGGTGGCTCAGTGTGTTAAGGCTCTAAGTTACTGATCAGAAGGTCGGTGGTTCAAGCCCCAGTTCTGTCAGGTTGGCACTGTTGGACCTTTGATCAAAGCCCTTATCCCTGTTTGCTCCAGGGCGCTGTACTGTATAATGGCCGACCCCAGAATACTAACAGGAAGCTGGGATATGCAAAGAATAAAATAATTCTACTGTGCAGTAATGTGGATATGATGAATAAAAGGTTAAACGTATATATTGGCAGGCAGTATGATGATGCACTCACATTTCCGGGGTCAAGGGTTCGATTCCCGTCTCAGATTCCCTGCCTGTGGAGTTTTACATGTTTTCCCAGTGCTCTGTGGGTTTCCCCCAGGCAATCTGGTTTCCTCCCAACAGTCCAAAGACATGCAGTTTAGGTTAATTGGTTTCCAAATTGCATGTTGTGTGTGTGAGGGCGTCCTGTAATGGATTGGCACATTGTCCAGGGTGTGCCACATCTTGTGCCCGAATTTTCCTGTGAGGGCAAAAACGTAAAAAATAAAAGCCAGGATGATGATTTGGTCAGAATATTTTTTTTTCACATAATGCACAGCTTTTGTACAATCATCAGTGGATATTATTATATTATATGTTTTTGTGTTATCATTTTATAAATGCTTAAAGGGGTGTATTTTTACTCGTTTATCATCACAAAAATAAATAATTAAATATCCGCACAAGGCAGTGTTTGTTTCTTTATTGTATTGTGTATTGTGTCTCTTGAGGTTTAATACAGTCAAATGATCTTATACCATTTTATATCATCACTTGTGTTTTAAAGAAATGTCCCTGATCATCTTCTGTGCCTCGTCATAAAGCGGTACAATGTTGCTGTTTATGCAACAGACTGTGGGTTTAGTGTTCAATACCAGGGTTTGGGTTTTTGTCTCACGAGGATGTCTAGACTGCGTGGCAGCAGTGCTTCCTACAATACCCTACAGTTAATTAGAGGTCTGGGTCTAATAACGGGTTACCATGTGTATCTCTGTGCCATAATGACATGCTGAAGTGACTCGCAGGTTCATCACGTACTCATTCACCCTGGCATCCTGTTTATGATTGTGGCGCGAGGTCCAAATACAGTAGGTATGAACAAACCGAGTTCAAATCGAATAGTTACCTGAGCGTGATCTTTAAAAGTAATCTCAGAGAGCAGAAGAATGGAATCTCACACAGGGCGTGATCTTTTATCGTATTGTCCACAGTATGGAGATATTCTTTTAGGGTTATGTAATGCGCAATAGCGGACAAAAGTGTCGAGACAGAAGTGATTCAATTTCAGAGATTCAATGACATTTAAAAGGTTTCAAATAATGGCGATCAATATATTTAGACCAATTAATTGAATGCAATTAACCCTCCGTATTTATTTTGACGTCCTTTATTCTTCAAAACTTGCTGGATCCGACTGGAGCAGGGTCTGGATGTGACCGGGTGGGAAAGACGTCTGCAGTACTCTGGTGTCACTCTTTCGATCCATGCTTTCTTCGTCGCTTCGCAGTTTGCGGTTTTATTGTATTCCTAAATTTTAGCCCTTGTTGACCAGAGGTGGACACACCGGCTTCGGAAAATAAAAGTCCTGCCACTTATTGGTTCAATCAATTAACTAAACCAGCTGATTCTAATTTAGCACAGCTCTTTATACAGATAGGAGAGAACTAAGTAGTGACATCACCGCCGAGGAGACGTGGCATGGCATATTCTGTCTGAATACTTTTATACCCCCCCCCCCCCCACTGTATTGGTGCACAGATAAATCAAGTTGCTTCAGGTGTGTGTGTGACTTTAAAGACCATATGAAGTGTGTTGTGTCAACCTTGGACATACCGTATATCCAAGCAACACGATCACAAGATGTCACAAGATCATACTCGAGCTCCAGTCCAATTGAGATCTAGGATCAGAACCGCATGGTCATTAAAGCACAGGTTGTGATGCGTGTCGAGAGTCACATACGGAACACTGAGTAATACACCGGAGCGCAATGATCTCAGGACCTTTGGGAGTGAAGAAACAGGAATTCCAGCTTCGACCAGAAGACGAGGACTCATCCAGTGTTGCGTAATGTTGTTCTTCAGTGTGAGTCAAGAAAGTCACGCTGTACAGAAGACGTGAGTGTCGTGTCGTGATTCTGAGGGGAAATAAATGGGAAAGTGAGAACAGACAGGAGAACTGAGCAGAAACGATGTGCACATTTCTCTCTGATGTGGTTTTTTGTATATGAAGCATCCGCTTTCTTTAAAAACTTCCTCCATAAGCTGACTTTGTTATTCTTTAAATTACTGTAATGTTGATCGCTGCCCAAACTCGTTCTGCTCCCACCGTCGCAGTGACTCACCCTAAGCTCATCACAATCAACTTTCCCAAATCACACAGGCTTTTGCTACACATATTCGTCGCAAAAATGTTTTAAGAGGTTAAAGGTACGTTTAGACATAACATCCATCAAATCATTTTTTATCCTTTGTATGTAAGTCGTCTACAGTACGTCTGGTTATTCTGTTGTTAGTGATTGGCCATGTTAGGTTTAGCCAGATTTCACCTGAATATGTTCTTTTAACTGCAGTGGGAAATGTTTACTGAGGATTAGGGCTACTTCCTGACCATACACACTCACACACACACACATCCGGTGAAAGGAAAAGGAAAATGAGAAAATCTGGTAACGTTTGTCTGCTCTTTGTGAAGACCATGCATCTAAAGTAGAGAGATAAACATGACGATTATCATAAAATGTAACATAACCATGACAAATAGTAACCATGACAAGTAATGCTATTTCACTTATATTGAATTTGTGTGTATTATTAAATACAATATCCAGTTGAATTCAATCTTCAATATTCACACTGTGTTTTTCTTCCACTATTATAGAATAAAAAATAACACATCAAACAAAACATCGTGTGCATTAAAAAAAAAAAAAATATATATATATATATATAATTCAAACTAAAAGGGAGAGCCAGAAGGAAACACAGACATGAGGGGGAACTGAGATGTAAAGCAACCAATCACCTCACCGTCAACAAACCTGATACATTTTTATAGAGAATAAAAGCTCTGTATTAACTGTAAGATGTCACGTCCGTGTTTCAGAACCGTGTATTGAATAACATGAGCTCGTATGTGTGTGTAAAGGGGGGGGGGGGGGGGGGGGGGGGGGGCTGGGGGGCGGGGGTTACGCACTAAAGACCCAAACTGCTTAGAATTTAAAAAGTATTTATAAACCCCGGATTGTAATTAACACAGACGCAGGGATACTCACGTGCTCATCTAAAGACTTCAAGGCTAAATCACTGGCTTACCTTAACAACACAAACGTCTCCTTACTGTTTTTCCACCTGCAACATCCAGAGACAAATTTACCACTTAAACGTGTGTTTCAAATCTTAAGAGGGCCTAAGCAAAAGTTTTAACCAAGTGAATGCTTAAATTGGATCTAATTAATTTCATACAGAAGAGATTAACGTAATTGTAACATTTTTATGGCTGCTGATTATTGACAAAAACATAATGTGACTTAATGTCATTTTAAGGACGTAGATTAATATTGCTGTTTAAGTGATTTTACAGGAAGGTTAAAAAGGGTCAATTTGAAGGTCAAAGTGCTCGTCCTATCATCCGGAGATGGCGAGTTGGATTCCCGCGTGATGCTGTAACCTCTCGCAGCCGGAGGTCTAGAGAGAGCTGATTGGCCGAGCTCTCTCAGAGGGGAGGGATGAGAGGTACTCAGTGCTCCCACATTAATCACGTCAACCAGTTATTAATTTCAAGGGTTTACTTACTTTCGCTATTCCAAAGGTAGGAGCTAAATACTAAAATGTTCTACCTCCAATAATATTTGCTCCACCCCAACATTAAAATATTGCGAAAAGGTTCAATATTGTAGACTTATGGTGTCAAACTCTATTCAGCTAATTAACTCAAAATTAGCAAGTATTTCCTGATCCTTTAAATGCTCTCTCAGTCTGGTTCAGTACGCTGGCTGTTCACAGAGTGCTTTATCCAAGCACATTAATGGAAAGTTTATTGGAAGTTAAAAAATGAGGGAGGTTCACGAGAACTGCAGCTGGAGCCAGTGCTTCAAGAGCCACCATACACAGACAGGACATGGGCTACAACTGTCTCACTCTTTGTGTCAAGTCACTCTTAAACCAGAGACAACATCAGAGGCGTTTTACCTGGGCTAAGGACACAAAGGACTGGACTACTGCTCAGTGGGCCAAATTCCTCTATTCAGATCAAAGTAATTTCTGCATTTCACTTGGAATTCAAGATCCCAGAGTCTGGAGAAGGAGAGGAGAGGCACAGAATCCAAGTTGCTTGAGGTCCAGTTTAAAGTATGTAATGTCAGTGGTGGTTTGGGGAGCCGTGTCATCTGCTGGTGTGTTTTATCAGGTCCAGGGTCAGCACAGCTGTCTACCAGGATGTTATAGAGCACACGTGCTTCCCTCTGCCGACCAGCTTCATGGAGGGGATGATTTCATTTTCCAGCAGGACTTGGCACCTGCCCACTCTGCCAGAAGAACTAAGAGCTGGTTTATGGGTTAAGGACCATGGTATCCCGGTGCTTGCCTGGCCATAATCATCAAAATCAAAAGAAATAAACAACTGAAATATATCAGTCTGTGCATTTAACTGATTAAGCATAAATATCTAAAAAAAAAACACTGAATCAGCAGCCTTTGGATTTCATATTTAATGCGGCTTTTAACTGTGTGCAAGAAAGAAAAACTCTGCCATCTCCTGGTAAGACTGAGACAAAACCACAACAGTGAGTTTAAGGAGCTATAGCATGTACTGTACTGTTGGTCGTAACACAGTCCTGAAAAGAAAATCGTAAAATAGAAGTTATTTTCAAAATATAACTAGAATTCTGCAAAAGTTAGGAAGTTTTGTCAATTTAAATAAAATGGAAACTAAAAGACTTTTAAATAACGTGAGCCAATATTTTATTTACCCTAAAACATAGAAAACATGAAATGTTTAAATGGACAAGTTTGACACTTTTATCCACTGAATGAGCTCATTTCAAATTTGGTCCCCTGGTACAGGTCTCGAAAAGTTAGGATGGGGCTCGTTTACCATCTCCTCTTCATTTCCAAACAGCTTAAAGATGTTTAAGCACTGAGGTGACGAGTTCCTGGAGTTCTGGTGTTAAAATTTGAGATATAGATTTCCATCTGCTGAAGAGTTTGTGGTCGTCTTTGATGTATTTTTCGCAACGATGTGCCAAATGTATGATTTTTCACAATGATGTGCCTCTGTAGGTGAAAGATCAGGACTGCAGGCCAATTCAGCACCCAGACTCGTCTACCACGAAGCCACGCTGTTGTAATGGCTGCAGTAAGTGGTTTTGCAAGCCACAAAAACTGACACAAGCTTTGTGTAAATTTCTCAGTTTAAACATTTATATTCCCTATATTGTGAATAGAATATTGGCTCATGTGATCTAAAAACGAGAAGCATGACATTACATGTATGATGTATAGGAACACATCATATACAGTAGAAGCCACTTTCCCAGCTGAATGCCCGCTGAACAGCGTGAGGCTCTCGAGTAATTACTGTGACCTCCTCCTTCCCCTATTCCCAGAAAGTCACAAAACAAGACCATTAAGACCTCATTAATTTATTTGCATCCATTAGATGGCACCTTGTTCTCAAGGACACATTAACACATAAATCATGATTACTGACAGTTTTGAAGGAAACAGAGAGTGGAATCAGAGTCGTAAGTCCTTTTGGCAAATTTAAAATGAATGAAATACAGGGAGCAAAGATCGCAACTAACAATACTATGTATAAAATGCTGCTTTGCCATTAAGATCATAACACATACGATTATGAGATTTTTTTTATGCACCTTTTTTTTTTCACCAGCTGAAAAACTTTCTAAGCATTTAAACAAATCATGCATGTTATTTATTTAGACAGTTACAGGGATGTCATACAGAGAGGAGTTTTATTCAGCTGAGACAAAAGAACAAGAATAAACCCTGTAAGAATGTTACAAAATTAAGAGCTGCAGTGAAAGAAATGACTGGATAGGTGCTGTGAAGCAAATGGCGTAAGAAAAAGGAATGCTGAAAAAATATGGAGACTAGTGTCAGCGATGACCCCTAGAGGGCGCCTCGGTCAGGTGATGAGGTCACTCACCTGAACCGAGGTGAATGGGTGATTAGTGTGGCTATAAGAAGCCTAGCTTTTCAGTTTATGTTGTCTTGCATCTGTTGGTAGATGTTCGGGATATGGTTAGTGGTTATACTCTTGTTTGGCTTAATTTTAAGTGAAGTCTGTTTGTTTCTGTTTTGCTTTCTTTGTTATTATTAAAAAGAATAACATTTAAATCTACAGTATACCTCTGTGTCTATGCCTTGCCTACTACCACAACACCTTCACCTTGAGAATCGTGACTAAGTGTTTAAATAAAATAAATTAATTAAATATGTGTGTAAATTATGAGTGGCAGCACTGAGACACAAACACAGAATACCTGGTTATAAAGATGTTACTCTAACCGCTACACTACAGAGATTTTCTTGCAAACATTTATATTTCGATGTGAAGAATACAACATTTAGCAGACAGACGGTCAGAGGTGTGAAAACGCGACTATTGTTAATGTGCGTCTCTGTTTGTTAAACGCTGTGTAAAGCGAATACTTTTTGAACGGAGGGGGTGTGTGCTATGTGTTTGTGCTTTCTTAAATTCAATCTCTCAATCTGAATAAATCAGTCGGGTAAATCATGTTTGAGAAAACCCCAATCTGTATCTGCAGAGTTAGAGTTACTGTAGGACACGCTCTAATATGTCATGTAAGCGACCCTAATAGCCTACCATATAAAGATGAGTGTGATATAGTAAATAATGTAATTTCAAACAATTACAACCTACATCAATGGAGAGAATGTTTACATTCTAGTCAGAGCAGCACATGAATTCACCATTGCCATTTTTTGGGCTCTCGAATTTCACTGTGAAAACACTGATTAATGTTCATTTTACTTAATCACATTTTTGTAGCCTATATGATGCATTTTATATGTAATACATTTGGTGATAAGCACAAATTTTATTGAAATATTTTCATTTTGTATCATCTATTTTGCATATAGCGAGACCGTATCATGATGCCATATTGTCAAGATCACACCATAGTGGCATTTTATTAACTAAATAGTTAGTATTTAATTAAATATAAATCAAACTCCAGTTTTTGTTCATTGATCATTTTAATCAATTAAAGTTTAGGTTAGCTTAGGTTTAGCCAGACAGCTCTCTGATTCCATCGCTGGGCCTATGATCACCAGGTCGTGCAACGCCTGCATCTTTTGGAAGCTCCCCAAGACAATGCCATGACCGAGCCTGAGCCAGCCAGATCCATCTCCACCTGAGGGCTTTGCATAGACAGCTGCAGCACAGAAGACAACGTCCCCACTGCCACCTGCTGGATCTGAGAAGGAGGAGCCCCACACACTTATCCAAATAAGTGTGTGGAACCTTAACTCACCCTTTGGGCATCCCGGTGTGGCCTTACAGACCATTCCTGATCACCTGCATTCATGGCCCACATCATCATCAACGACGGATGGAAAACACTCTGGGCCTGCCAGTGTAATACCTCCTTGTGCCTCTACTACTAGAACGAAATTGGGGCGGGATGGGGAGATAGGAG
This sequence comes from Clarias fuscus, assembly GCA_030347435.1. Taxonomy (NCBI): domain Eukaryota; kingdom Metazoa; phylum Chordata; class Actinopteri; order Siluriformes; family Clariidae; genus Clarias; species Clarias fuscus. Next base: position 30,283,556 of record CM059219.1, read on the forward strand.
CGGTAGAATAAAGATAAAGAACCCTCAGAGATGACGCAGACAGAGAGTGACCCCTCTCCAACCAGCAGAGTACTGTTACTTGAAATTTTTCTGAAGTACAAGTAAAGTTACCATTATAAAAATCTACTCAAGTAAAAGTACAAAAGTAGGTCATAAAAATGTACTCAAAGGCCGGACAGCAAAACAATTGTTTGGGGTTCTATGATCAACTGTATGGAAATGGTGGTATATGGCAGAAAGAATTAGATCCAGTCGTTAGCTGATGAAATAGTGACACACACACACACACACACACACACACACAATGTATTTATAATTTTGCATTGTTAATTCATGTTGTATGTAGCACCTTGGTCCTGGAGGAACGTTGTTTTGTTTCACTGTGTACTGAACTGTACCTTGTTGAAATGACAATAAAAGCCGACTTGACATGACTTGACACACAACAGGATCAGCTTCAGGATGGACCCAGGCCAAAATAATAAACAAAAGGGTATCTGTATTTTAGTAGCTACGGTAGATTACCTGCAAAAATAGACAAAGCACAAACAGAAATACAGGTACCTTCCCTGACTCCCTAAAACAAAAACAGTGAATAAATTTCCTCTTCCCAAAATAAATTACAACCACACCCTTACTACTGGTGAGTGCACAAACATACAGTGAACTTATCTACAAATAAATACTAAGAGCCAAGCAACCAAGCCAAAGGGCCAATCAATAATAAAGTCAATGGGAAGCAAAAAGTCAAAACCAGAATAAACCAGAATAAACAACCAACACCTCACTGGTGTCTCTCTCTCGTTTTATATATGGTCACGCTGATTGATGATGTCACTCTCAGAACAGAAGCAACCGTGTGGAAAGTCAGGTAGATGTCGATCGATGTAGGGACAGTCAGAAAACCTAACCTACATCGACATCAAGGCATTTGGCAGACGCTCTTATCCAGAGCGACTTACATTTGTTTTGTATTTCATTATATACACGTGGACAAAATTGTTGGTACCCTTCGGTCAATGAAAGAAAAACTCACAATGGTCACATAAATAACTTTAATCTGACAAAAGAGAAAAAAAATTCTATGAATGTTAACCAATGAAAGTCAGACATTGCTTTTCAACCATGCTTCAACGGAATTATTTAAAAAAATAAACTCATGGAACAGGCTTGGACAAAAATGATGGTACCCCTAGAATATACTGAAAATAATGTGACCAAAGGGACATGTTAATTCAAGGTGTGTCCACTAATTAGCATCACAGGTGTCTACAATCTTGTAATCAGTCAGTGGGCCTATATATAGGGCTCCAGGTAGTCACTGTGTTGTTTGGTGACATGGTATGTACCACACTCAACATGGACCAGAGGAAGCGAAGGAAAGAGTTGTCTCAAGAGATTCGAAAGAAAATTATAGACAAGCATGTTAAAGGTAAAGGCTATAAGACCATTTCCAAGCAGCTAGATGTTCCTGTGATTACAGTTGCACATATTATTCAGAAATTTAAGATCCATGGGACTGTAGCCAACCTCCCTGGACGTGGCCGCAGGAGGAAAATTGATGACAAATCAAAGAGACGGATAATCCGAATGGTAACAAAAGAGCCCAGAAAGACTTCTAAAGAGATCCAAGGTGAACTTCATGCTCAAGGAACATCAGTGTCAGATCGCACCAACCGTCGTGGTTTGAGCCAAAGTGGACTACATGGGAGACGACCATTTTTGAAAACAAATCATAAAAAAGCCAGACTGGAATATGCCAAACTACATGTTGACAAGCCACAAAGCTTCTGGGAGAATGTCCTATGGACAGATGAGACAAAATTGGAACTTTTTGCCAAGGCACATCAGCTCTATGTTCACAGACGGAAAAATGAAGCATATGAAGAAAAGAACACTGTCCCTACTGTGAAACATGGAGGAGGCTCTGTTATGTTCTGGGGCTGCTTTGCTGCATCTGGCACAGGGTGTCTTGAATCTGTGCAGGTTAGAATGAAATCTCAAGACTATCAAGGGATTCTAGAGAGAAATGTGCTGGCCAGTGTCAGAAAGCTGGGTCTCAGTCGCAGGTCATGAGTCTTGCAACAGGACAATGACCCAAAACACACAGCTAAAAACACCCAAGAATGGCTAAGAGGAAAACATTGGACTATTCTAAAGTGGCCTTCTATGAGCCCTGACCTCAATCCTATTGAGCATCTTTGGAAGGAGCTGAAACGTGCCGTCTGGAAAAGGCACCCTTCAAACCGGAAACAACTGGAGCAGCTTGCTCATGAGGAGTGGCCCAAAATACCTGCAGAGAGGTGCAGAAGTCTCATTGACAGTTACAGGAATCGTTTGATTGCAGTGATTGCCTCAAAAGGTTGTGCAACAAACTATTAAGTTAGGGGTACCATCATTTTTGTCCAGGCCTGTTCCATGAGTTCATTTTTTAAATAAATTCTGTTGAAGCATGGTTGAAAAGCAATGTCTGACTTTCATTGGTTAACATTCATAGAATTCTTATCTATTATTACTTTTGTCAGATTAAAGTTATTTCTGGGATCATTGTGGGTTTTTCTTTCATTGACCGAAGGGTACCAACAATTTTGTCCACGTGTGTACGCTACCAACTGTTAGCAACATTTGCATGTATAAATTGCAATATTTTGTACATAATTTACATTATACAGTTTTGGCCAGCAAGACTGGATCATATATTTTTTTAACAGAGAACAAAGATTTTGCGCTATTTAATATTATAGCTATTTATTTGTGCAATATAATTTATATTCCATCTTTAAATGTAGAAGAAACTGTCAAGAAATGTGGCAATTAAACATAGTAAATGGTAAATGCAGAGATTTGAGAAGGTTTTCAGATAAAAAAAACAACAACAACAACAGATATAGTTGATATAGTAAAATGGACTCATCCTCTAACAGGGTGTGTGGGTTCTCTAGGTTTGGACCAAAGCATAAAATGATAAAGTTTGAGTTCTTTAGTATAAAGTCCTAGTTTGCTTGGCATTTACACTGGCATTTTCAACATCAGACTAAAAGACACAACAGAAGGGATGAGGATGAGGTCACAACCTGATTCATTAAACTTTCAAAACACATATATTTACATTATGTGAAGTTGTGTACATTTTGTGTCTTTTTTGAAAATAAAAAATCAAATGGATTGTGTCAACCCAGCAGGGTGTTAGTTTTACCCACTGGTTGGGTCAAATAAAATAACCCAGCACTTTACCAATTTAACCCAGCAAGAGTGTCAATTTAACCCACTGGTTGGGTCAGATGAACAACCCAGCGCGCGTTCTGTCCAATAGTGACCCAGCAGCTGGGTTGTGGTTGGGTTGTTTTTTAACCCAGGAGTTTTTAGAGTGTATGTAACATTTATTACTGTTACCGTGTTAACGTTACACTCAAACTTTCAGCCTGGTCTGTGCTATAGCATGCTAGTTTATCTGACAATGGCTGCAAGCTAGCCAAACCAAAGAACCTCACCTGTGTATGAAAGAAACTGCAAAAATCTGTATGAAGATGGTGAAGTGATGAATGAAAGCTAAACTGTTAACTGTAGTGCCAGTATGACATTTAGCTAGGTGCTAGTGTAGCAACCACATATAAAAAGCTGAGGTGTTACGAATCTTCTTACAAATATGCATACTAGAACCCTCTCAATTGTTCCATGAACTTTTAATTTCTTTAATTTATTTCTTTATAAGGTTGGAACCGACACCGTGGAATATCTCCAGCAGGCTGAAGTGTCGAGGCCGTACCTCTACATCCTGATGTTGGGAGATAATGACCAGCACTGCTCTCAGGCATTAGTGCTTCTCAGTAATAGTATCGTAATGATGTCGCTGTTGAACGTGTTTTGTATTATCTCATCTTGTGCTTTTGAAAAATAAATATTTTTCTATGTTTTGTACAATTAATTGGGTGTTTATTGCATATATGTATGGTTTGCAAAACTTAGTGTTTTCTTTTGTAATAGACCAGTATATCAAAGTAATTTAACTGTTTTACCCATAGACATGCAAAACATAAAAATAATAATAACCTATTTATGAGGTAGAATTAACCCAGCATTATAGTTAAATATGACCTAGCATTTGGATTGAATATTTTACCCATCTTAAATAAATAAATAGCCCATTTTACTGGGTTAAATTAACCCAGCATGTAGTTGGTCCAATATTTATCCACCAGCTATTTTTGCTATTAAATTTTAATTTCTGATTTTCCATTGAGTATTTTTGGCTGGATCCATTACAATCGGATGAGGGAAGATGGAGAAAAGTGACCTATGCTATACTGCGCACAGTGAGGACTGGAGAAGTGAGACATGTGAACGAGCCTTTACCTAAGAAGAATCAGTCACAGTATTCCGGAAAGCCAATAATCATTGGCCACGTGACTCTCAGGAAAACTAAACATGCCTTCAATGAGACTTTATTTATAAACACTCCTATTTTGTAATTAATAAGGTAAAAGAAATAATGTATAAATGTATTCATATATGTAAAGACATTTTTTAAAAAGATTGACACACACTGCTATTTTAATAATCTCTTTTTGTAAAGCTGGATATCTGGCACCTTTATTGGTCATGTGACCACACAAAACCACATATATTTATTATATATGTATATTATATATTATTATATGGTTAATGAGTTGTTTTCATTATAATATTTCCTTAACCCTTGTGTGGCGTTCGGGTCTGTGGGACCCGTTTTCATGTTTTATCAAAAGAAGCTACTATGGCACAGTGCTGACTGGAGAAGTGAGACATGTGAACAAGCCTTTACCTAAGACAAATCAATCACAGTATTCCGGAAAGCCGCTAGTCATTGATCACGTGACCATCAGGGACCCTAAACATGGTTGGAGTGAGACATTATTTATAAACATTCCTATTTTGTAATTAATCAGATAAAAAGTATTAATGTATAAATGTATTCGTATGTACAAAGACACTTCTACAAAGACATTTATGAAACACTTACACAAACTGCTGTTTTTGTAATCTTTTTTTTTTTTTAAAGCTGGATATCTGGTGCCTTTATTGGTCATGTGACCACACAAAAACGTATGACCACATATATTAATGTATTATATGGTTAATGAGTTGTTTTCCTTATAATTTTCCCTTAAATTAAAAACACCACTTCTGCTCGACACAAGCTTCCGAGCCTCGGTGTCATACGTAACATCTCTATACTGAGCAGAGGACGGTCACTCGCTGACCAATCAGATCGCTCGCCTGTGACGCTGCACGCTGCTGCCAGGCAACGAGCTCTTTAAAAGATCGCGCACCAGCTTGGTTTAAACTGGTTTGTGAGAGCCACGAGTCGACTGTCTTGAACGCTCTGTTACCCGGTTTTGAACTTGTTTGTGAGAGTCGAGAGTCAACTGTTTTCTGAAGTTTCTGTCACCCTGAGTCTCTGACACGACTTTTTGACATTTACTGCGGAAGAAGTGACAGGGATGTCCAGAGTGCAGGTTTCAGGAGCTGCGAGGCGGGACTTCTCCCCTCAGCGCCCGCGCAGGATCGTGCGCCGGAGTCTGTTCGGACCTGTGGATCACGACGAGCTGGACCGGGACATCGAGGCGAAGCTGCGCGAGATCTCCGGAAAGGACGAGCAGTGGAATTTTAACTTCGCCTCCGGGACGCCGCTGCTCGGAGACTACGAGTGGGAGGGAGCGGCGGTGGAGGCGACACCGGCGTTCTACCAGGAGGCGGTAAAAGCAGCGAAGAAGAGGCCTGATGCTCTGCAGGTTCAGCCGCACACAGAGGCTCCGAACCGGGATGCAAGAACCGAGGGCACGCGCACAGGACGAAAGGCAGGCTTCACGAAGACGAGGAAAGCACGCGCACGGGTTACTACATGCCGCATTACAGGTGGGAGAACAGTTTAGAGACTCAAATGGGATTATAATAATAATAATAAAAGTGTCTAAACAAAACGTCTCGTTTCCTCTTTGCAGAGGAACGAAAGAAGCCAGGACCTCTGAAAGCCCTCAGCTCCCTCTCCTCCGAGGAAATGCCACGGACTCGACTTCGGTGAAGGTATACAAGGAGATTTATATTTTTAAATATGTTTGCTTGTTTGTTTTTTTTATTAGCCTCCTACAGACCAGCAGCCAGGACCCGAGAGTGTGTCTCAGAAAGCCCTCAGCTCCCTCTCCTCCGAGGAAACGCCACGGACTCGACTTCAGTGAAGGTATACAAGGAGATTTTTAAAAAATAAACCTAATGTTTACTTTTAAATTGACCTCTTAGAGACCAGCCTATTTTACTGGATTCTGTCTATATTCACATGTCCAAATGTAATTATTTATGAAACCAAACCTATAAGGAAGATATGTATTTCCATGTTGTGATTGTAAAGCAAACACTTGATTTACATTTGATGTGTTTAATTTAATTCTGAATCTCAAAACGAAATACTGGTGTAGGGTTAAGCACTGAAACAAAAGGCAGCTTCATGGTTTTCTTTTAATTTCATTTTTAAAGTGCATTAAGACTTAAAATTATCGATCATTTTTGTTAATAGGTCTATTATGTCTGTACCAAATTAAAAGCAGACATGCAGAAGGGGCTTCACCCCGATTATTTAAAGTGCAGTACACAACACCACCGGTAGGGGGCTGTACAGCTCCTCAACCACTGGTGACAGACCATCTAAACACAGATGTGGCTCAAAATAATCAAATACATTTATTAATATATATTTCATAATATATAATCATACAAAACAATGTATATGTTGGTAAATGACTAAAAACAGTATTTTTTCTTGACATAATTTTTGTTGATAGATGGACAGCTCGCAGCCTGAGCTATGCCTTGCCTGAGTCACGCTCTGCCTGAGCCTCCCGAGTTGTTCCCGGCCTTGTCTAAGCAAGACACTGCACTCTAGTATAGCAGCGTTGTCTGGTGACGAGGATATGCTGCAGTATCTGCCAGATGGATTGGAGACATGCACACTGCGGTTTCGAGGACTCCATGTCTACGCTGCCTCCCGGGTTCGAGGACACCGTCTCTGCTCCGCCTCCCGGGTTCGAGGACGCCGTCTCTGCTCCGCCTCCCGGGTTCGAGGACACCGTCTCTGCTCCGCCTCCCGGGTTCGAGGACGCCGTCTCTGCTTCGCCTCCCGGGTTCGAGGACGCCGTCTCTCCTCCGCCTTCTGGGTTCGAGGACGCCGTCTCTGTTTCGCCTCCCAGGTTCAAGGACTCCCGAGTTCACAACATGTACACATTAACACACTAAGCAAAACAATAAAGAATTTTTAAAGAAACAATTAAAGAACTTAAGAAATGTCCTGAAGGTCTGTTGTGTGTTCCAGCACAACAGACCTTCAGGACATTTCTTAAGTTCTTTAAGGGATTTCCAAATGTTTTGTTACCTAATGCCTAACGAATTTGACTTAAGTACCTCTGTAGATGTTTTGTGAACACTTATTTTGGTTTTTATCTACACAACTGTTCCTTGATTGATTTTATGGCCACATTTTATTAAATGTCTTCTTTTGACATCAAAACTGGCCTAATTGTTTTTAAAGACATGCTGCTTCAAACATTACATACACCTGGAAAAATGTTTGGTCTTGTCATTCCTGTGCACAAATCCAAATAAAAATATTTTCTTACCTCTACTTTTTTTTTTCTTCTTTTTTTACTGCACCAGTAAAAAGGCATGGAATAGAGGCATCCTACAGACAGAAAAACACTCAACTTACCCACGTTCATTACTTTCTACTAACAGGGCTCTTTTGGGATTATTAATTTTTAAATTACAAATATCACCATCTGTAGTTTTATAAAAATGGCCACTTCAACTATTACAGGATTTAATCATTTACATGATTAATTTTGGATTACTTTTGGAGAATAATTAATGTTCTATATTGGTAACATAAGAAAATAACAATAATTATTATTATATTATATATACTATCTGCAATCATATTTTGGTCATATCACCCATTCTTTTTTATAATCAACTTGGTCTTTTCATTGTATTAGCCTGATTGGAAGTAACATACCTACATAAAATACCTTGTTGCACACCATTGTTGAAATAAGATAGCATAACTGCTGATGTAAATTGAAACCCAGTATCCTCCACGGGCCCTTTATCATGGCTCACCCTGTGCTTTGATCCAGCTTCTTAACAAACTGGGATATATAAGGAAAAAAATAGTTTTTTTTTTTCATAAAAATAATATACATTATATATTTATCACTATTAGTGATTGTTGTGATGCTCAAAAAGCTAACATTAGAATTGTTCCTAATTAAGCTTTGTGTCCTGACCACTGCTCTTCTCATATACTGGATTATAAATGAGTACAGTACATAATAATGAAGAATAAATAATGGCAACAAGCGCATGGCATTCTTGTTTATAACAGGTATCCATGTGTCACATAACAGAATTTCTCATGTTATGAAGGCCGTACCGAAAGTAATGCAAATGGGGACCTTTTTTGTGTACAAATGGCTCACATCATTGGAGCTGCAGGTGTTTTGAGGCCCTGAAGAAGTTCTGACATGTCCTGACATTTGTGTAATTTTCAGTTAATTATAACCATATAAATGGGTAAAGTCTGTTTACATTGCATTCAGCACAAACCGGGATACAGTAATATATGAGCAGCATGTATGCACATGTTTGTATTTTGGAGAAAATTACAGTTATACATGGTTGTTAAAAACAGCTAACTAAAAAGTCACTGAAAGGCCACAAACCACAATCATAACATTTGTGTACAATACTTTTGTGAACTGGAAATAATGTGATAATCATCCTGATCACTCATTTACGGAAAACTATTTCTTCATTTAATTTTTCTAAGACTCTTTTTATTTATAAAGGCCATATGCAAAGAGGTGTGAATGACCATGTATAATGTTGTAATTACACCAGAGACGACAGAAACCAACATAATGAGCTGCATAATGAGTCTTTCAGTCAGGTATGTGACAGAGAGCGAAGTGCTACAATAAAATAATTTGAGGACAAAAGAAACAGATATTGGCGGCACGGTGGTTAAGTGGTTAGCACTGTCGCTTCGCACCTCCAGGGTCCGGGGTCGATTCCCGCCCAGGCTCTATTCCCGTCTCTTTGTGCATGGAGTTTGCATGTTCTCCCCGTGCTTGGTGGGTTTCCTCTGGGTACTCCGGTTTCCTCCCACATTCCAAAGACATGTAGGTTAGGCTAATTGGCGTTTCCAAATTGCCCTTAGTGTGTGAATGAGTGTGTGAGTTTGTGTATGTGTGTGTGCCCTGCGATGGACTGGCACCCTGTCCACGCTGTACCCCACTCCATGCCATAAGCCTCCTGGGATAGGCTCCAGGCCCACTCTTACACCCTATACACAGCCACACTTCTTTGTGCCACTCTAGAAAAGCAGTTACTGTTCAACTGAAGACATAAGGAAACATGGCATATCTGGCATTTCCATGGTGTTTTTTGCTGCTTTGCGATGCACCTTCAGACACCTGAACTCTGCCCTTCTCGTTATCATCCGCCTTTACGTTTATAATGCTGTCCTAATACATGGCAGAAATTTCATAGCTACATGTAAATCCTACTTGATAGCTTGATAGGAAGTCACGTACATATGTGAAATAGCTTGTTGCTCATTTTGAATGATACACAATTGCTGAAATACGTAAGATAGCATAGCTCCGGATGTAAATTGAAAGCCGTTTACCCAGTAATGTATACTCCAGGGGACTCCAGGGTGCCCATATCATGGCTCACCTTCCGCTCAGATGCAGCTTTCTAACAAACTGGGATAATTTGGAGAAAAGAAGAGTTTTTTTAAAAATATATGAATAAAATTCAGTACTGTATATTTATCAGTAATTGCTGTGATGCTCAACAGGCAAATATTAGAATTGTTCCTAGAATTGAGCTTATTGGCGTGACCAAAAATGTATGTAGAGTGCATGGCATTCTTGTTTGTAACAGGTATCCAGGTGTCACATAACAGAATTTCTAATGTTGTACCAAAAGTAATGCAAATGTCGACATAACTGTTTTATTAATTAACATAGGTTGTTCAAATTGTACGTCAGTAGCAAAACTCTTTCTCTATTCAAAGGTACTACTGAACATAATCTCCATCACAAGCAATGCATTTGTGCCTTTGCGTAAATGAACTCACGAATGTTTTATTTATTTATTTTTTTAAAATAGGTCTTTACTGGTGTACCCACTTTAGAGAGAGTTGATGGTCTTCTAATGCATGGTTTGTCTTCGGCGCTGGTTTCCTCTTTATTTTAACTTCTTCATCTATCTGTTCACATTGTCAACAATGTCGTCTACATAAACATTCTCTATCACATTGGGAGACCTTCAATTTTGACAAAGAGGAATTTCAAAGAGTATTAATAATTGAGTTCAACAATGATCCAAGTGTGTCACTAGTGATGGAGAATATGTTGAGTATTTTTGGCATAAATGAAGAGTTACCAACTGTTAGCAACATCTGCATGTATAAATCAATATTTTGTACATAATTTACAGTATAGAGTTTTGCCGGCAAGACTGGATCATATATTTTTAACAGAGAACAGTGATTTTGTGCTATTTAATATTATAGATATTTATATGTGGAATATAATTTATATTCCATCTTTAAATGTAGAAGAAACTGTCAAGCATTGTGGCAATTAAATGCAGTAAATGGTAAATGCAGAGATTTGAGAAGGTTTTCAGATAAAAAAAAAATATATATATAGTTAATATATTATGTTTTCTAGGTTTGGACCAAAGCATAAAATGGTATGTTAGTTTGGGTTCTCTAGTATAAAGTCCTGGTCCGCTTGGCATTTACACTGGCATTTTCAACATCAGACCAAAAGACACAACAGAAGGGATGCGGATGAGGTCACAACCTGATTGGACAGATAATGATTTTGCAAACTCATTGAACTTTCAAAACAATGCACTGTGCTAAACTGAATACACTTGCTGCATTTCTTTTTATGGTGGTATATTTTTTATCTTTCATTATTTTACCTTCATGCTGCTTACTGTACTTTCTTTTGTGAGAATGTCGAATCATCATTTTTCAGGTCACATCTTGTGATGTCTCACCTTTTTTTTTTTGTTGGATGGTTTTCATTGGTTCATGATGTGTTCACCTTTCAATTAAATGGCACCAGGATACTTTTGAAAGCGGCCTATGACCCACATTGTCAAATGTTTTTGGTTCAGATGGCACCATTCACACTTGTTCAACTACCTGTGCTCCAGAATGCATTTTAATTGGCCCAAAAATGTCAGGTGTAAACACACTCTAAGACACATAATAAAAGCTACTTTAAACATAAAAACACATGTTTTACTTTTTTGCTAATACATTTTCAATTCTGATTTTTAATTGAGTGTTTTTGCTGGGTATGTCCAAATCTGATTAGGGAAAAAATTTAAATGATACCTATACTTTTATTTCAATAAAATATCTTAATTCTTGATGTTTTATACAGGTGTTGGTGCACACTGAAAAACTATGCCTGACTGCTATTGTCATGTCTACACAAGAGGAAGTGGACGCAGAAGCAGGTTCCATTCTTTTTAAATGATTTATTTTCGTTTCTTTATATTCTCTTCACTTAAGTACAAAAACAAACAACTCAAAACACCATATATATCCCCCCAGACTGGGTCTGCAGGTGGGCAAAAGAAAACAAACCAAACATAAAAAGGCTCGCAGAACTGAAGACCATGATTTGGGCGATGAACCATCCACGTTAAACTGACCCACACCTGCAGGCACTGCTCAGTCCTGGGGGGAAAAGACGAGACACAGAAAGTTATATGACACGGAGACATTCACGACAAAGAAGGTGCACAACAGTGAACAGGCAAGGTGCTACGGGTTCGACCGGAATAAATAGGTAGACACACAAGGGAAACACAGGTGCACTTAATTTAGTCTTAAGGTGTAGACAGTACACACGTAGACACACTAAGTGGGGACAAAGCATCGACTCAGTAATCCGGTGAGCTAGATCTTAATTCCCTGTGCTGCTGTGGTACTGGTGTTACGTACGCGTTACGCCGGGATGTCCTGATGCGACAGTGTCGCGGTGCGACAAACCGTGGCGTTTGTGCTATCTCCGAGTTGAGGTCCCACAGGAGGAGTCTGCTTTTTTGTTCTTTGAACCGGGACGATAGGTGACATTGAAGCGGAAGCGCGTGAAGAACTGTGCCCAGCGGGCTTGGCGAGGGTTTAATCTTTTCGCTTGTTGGATGTACTCTACATTGCGATGATCGGTGAGCACTATAAACGGGTGTTCAGCTCCCTCCAATGAGTGCCGCCACTCCTCTAACGCCGCTTTAACTGCTAGCAGCGACGGCTGTACTCCGGTCGATTTACTGTGGATTTCGGGGGGATATGCTTCTGGCTACAGAGGTGCTGATCCAGCCTGATAGCCAGTCCGATGCATTCATCGAGTGCGGTGATACAGGTGTTACAGCTATTACTTGCCATATTTAATTTCATAACATATGTATAAGTGACACCCATCTAGATATTAAACCCATCCTCTCCCAAGTTATATGAACAATATATGCTTCTTTGTAAATACGGCCATTTGAATAGGATGCTATGAAACATCACAAAAAATACACTCTGTCCAAATACAAAATTACTCCTCTTGTGCTCATTTTATTGCAGTAGATATTTTCAAAGTTTAATCAATAAGGAGACAAGTAACAAAATGTGTTACCAGAAGGTCCATTTAAGAACTAATTGTACTGACATCTACAGTAGTGGATAGATTTTATGTAGCAAATAGAGCCTGTGTGTCTGCATATACACTGCTCAAAAATTGAAGGAACACTTCAGGTCTCAATAGGAAATTTTATGCAGAATGGTACAGTAGTTTGTATAACCCCCACATGCTTGTATGCTTAGCAACAACGGACATGCTCCAAATGAGAGGAGGGATGGTGTCCTATATGGTATCTAAACCCAGATCTGGACCAAGGCATCATTGAGCTACTTGACAGTCTGAAGTGCAACCTGGTGTCCTCGGTGGACTGAAACATAATGTCCCAGAGGAGTTCTAGTGGAATTAGGCAAGAATGGGGGCAGGTCAGTGGTATCAATTCCTTAATTCTCTCTGAACTGCCTGCACACTCTCACCACATGAGGCCAAGCATTGTCGTGCAACAGGAGGAACCAGAATCCACTGACCCATCATAGGGTCTGACAGTGGGTCCAATTTCATCCCTATACCTAATGATAGTCAGGGTGCCGTTGTACGGGGGAAAGACAGTCAGAAAAGATGAGGAGGTAAAAAATGTCAGTGGCCTTTACCTGTGACACCATGCAGCGTGTGATGTAAATGTCTTCAATAGAAGGGAGAGAGACCCCGATGATCTTCTCAGCTGTCCTCACTATCCGCTGTAGGGTCTTGCGGTCTGATATGGTACAATTCCCAAACCAGACAGTGATGCAGCTGCTCAGGATGCTCTCAATAGTTCATCTATAGAAGGTGGTGAGGATCGGTGGTGGAAGCTGTGTCTTTCTCAGCCTTCTCAGGAAGAAAAGACGTTGTTGGGCTTTCTTATGCAGAGAGCTGGTGTTGAGGGCCCAGGAGAGGTTCTCCTCCAGGTGGACACCCAGGAATTTTGTACTCTTGACGATCTCCACAGAAGAACCGTCGATGCTGAGCGGAGAGTGATCGCTCCGTGTCCTCCTGAAGTCAACTACCATCTCTTTTGTCTTTTCGACGTTCAGAGCCAGGATGTTGTCTTTACACCAGTCCGTTAGCCTCTGCACTTCCTCTCTGTACGCTGACTCGTCGTTCTTGCTGATGAGACCCACCACGGTCGCGTCATCAGCGAACTTGATGATATGATTGGAGCTGTGTGTCGCTACACAATCATGAGTCAGCAGTGTGAACAGCAGGGGACTGAGCACGCAGCCCTGGGGGGCCCCAGTACTCAGTGTGGTGGTGCTGGAGGTGTAGCTCCCGATCCGCACTACTTGAGGTCTTTCGGTCAGAAAGTCCAGGATCCAGTTACAGAGGGAGGTGTTCAGGCCCAACAAGCTCAGCTTCCCAATCAGGTGTTGGGGGATGATTGTGTTGAATGCTGAACTGAAGTCTATGTACAGCATTCTGACGTAAGTGTCTTTCTTGTCAAGATGTGACAGGTGGAGTGTGGTGGAGATGGCATCGTCCGTTGAATGGTTTGGACGATACGCGAACTGCAGGGGGTCTAGTGAAGGGGGCAGCAGGGTCTTGATGTGTCTCATGATGAGCCGCTCGAAGCACTTCATGATGATGGGTGTGAGTGCAACAGGGCGGTAGTCATTGAGACAGGACACAGAAGACTTCTTTGGCACGGGGACGATGGTGGTGGACTTGAAGCACATGGGAACGATGGCGCTGTTCAGAGAGATGTTGAATATGTCTGTGAGAACACCTGCCAGCTGTTCTGCACATTCTCTGAGCACTCTGCCTGTGATGTTGTCTGGTCCAGCAGCTTTACGTGGGTTGAGTCTGCGTAGAGTTTTCCTCACATCAGCCGTGGTGAGACACAGCACCTGGTCGTTCGGTGGAGGGGTGGTCTTCCTCGCCGTCACGTCGTTCTGCATGTCGAACCGTGCGTAGAAGATGTTCAGCGCATCAGGAAGGGAGCCGTCACTGTCACAGGTAGGTGATGTCGTCCTGTAGTTAGTGATGGCTTGTATACCCTGTCACATGCGCCGTGTGTCACCGCTGTCCCTGAAGTGATTGTGGATTCTCTGGGCGTGTGCGCGCTTCGCCTCTCTGATGGCCCGGGACAGTTTGGCCCTTGCTGTTCTTAGGGCCGCCTTGTACCCCGCTTTGAAGGCAGAGTCTCTGGTTCTCAGAAGTGCACGCACCTCCGCAGTAATCCACGGTTTCTGGGTGGGTCGTGAGATGATGTTCTTGGAGACAGTGACGTCATCGGTGCACTTGTTGATGTAGCTGGTCGGTGTAGTCGCCGTAAGTTCCGTAGGCGGCGGCGGAAGAGGACGCTCGCTGTCCTCAGCGGCGCATGACGGCGGCGGAAGAGAAAGCTCGCTGTCCTCGGCGGCGCATGGCGGCGGTGGCGGATGAAGAGGGAGCTTGCTGTCCTCGGCGGCGCATGAAGGCGGCGGCGGAGGAAGAGGAAGCTCGTTGTCCTCAGCGGCGCATGAAGGCGGCGGCGGAGGAAGAGGAAGCTCGCGATCCTCAGCGGCGCATGAAGGCGGCGGCGGAGGAAGAGGAAGCTCGCGATCCTCAGCGGCGCATGAAGGCGGCGGCGGAGGAAGAGGAAGCTCGAAGTCCTCAGCGGCGCATGAAGGCGGCGGCGGAGGAAGAGGAAGCTCGAAGTCCTCAGCGGCGCATGAAGGCGGCGGCGGAGGAAGAGGAAGCTCGAAGTCCTCAGCGCCGCATGAAGGCGGCGGCGGAGGAAGAGGAAGCTCGAAGTCCTCAGCGGCGCATGAAGGCGGCGGCGGAGGAAGAGGAAGCTCGAAGTCCTCAGCGGCGCATGAAGGCGGCGGCGGAGGAAGAGGAAGCTCGCTGTCCTCAGCGACGCATGAAGGCGGCGGCGGAGGAAGAGGAAGCTCGCTGTCCTCAGCGGCGCATGAAGGCGGCGGCGGAGGAAGAGGAAGCTCGCTGTCCTCAGCGGCGCATGAAGGCGGCGGCGGAGGAAGAGGAAGCTCGCTGTCCTCAGCGACGCATGAAGGCGGCGGCGGAGGAAGAGGAAGCTCGCTGTCCTCAGCGACGCATGAAGGCGGCGGCGGAGGAAGAGGAAGCTCGCTGTGCACAACGAAGGCGTTGTGCGGCGGTGACAGCTCGTTGCGCTCGGCGGCACTGTGCAGCAGCGGCAGCTCGCTGTGCACAACGAAGGCGCGGTGCAGCGGCGGCTGCTCGCTGTCCACAATGAAGGCGTGGTGCAGTGGCGGCTGCTCGCTGTCCACCACGAAGGCGCGGTGCGGCGGCGGCAGCTCGTTGCGCTCGGTGGCACTGTGCAGCGGCGGCCGCTCGCTGTGCGCTACGAAGGCGCGGTGCAGCGGCGGCTGCTCGCTGTCCACAATGAAGGCGTGGTGCAGCGGCGGCTGCTCGTTGTCCACCACGAAGGCGCGGTGCGGCGGCGGCAGCTTGTTGCGCTCGGCGGCGCGGTGCAGCGGCGGCGGCTCGCCATCGACGAAGCAGCTGCGCGGCAGAATATAGAGCTTGCTGTCGCCGTTGCCGCCGCTGTGCGGCGGAAAGATGAGCTCGCCGTTTTCGTCGTCGCTGCCGCACTCGCTTTCATCGTCGAGAGTATATAGCATATAGTAGCGCTCACCGCTGTCATTGTAGACCGCCATGCAGTTGAGCTCACCGTCTTCGTCGCTGCTGAAACCCGGGAAAGGAGCTGGCAGGTCTGGACCTTCCTCGAGGCGTATCTGCATCAGCATTCCCTGGAGTTCAGCTACCTGCTCCTGCAGGTTACGGATGCGCCATTCATTCCCTTCGGCGCTCCGCCCGACGCTGCTCCAGTTTAGCTGGGAGGCTGCTCCCGGCTGTGCATACCTCCCGCACGCCGTTCCTTGTAGCCGCACGTGGTGGGGTGCCCCTTCCCCCCGCTCACCTCCGAAACTAGACCTCCTGGTCTCTGCCTTCCGGCCGGTGCGGGGACTCATGTCACCCCGAGCTGCGCCACCTCTGAACGGCGTGCGCCGTATCGCCAGCCGGCAGCCGTCCCAGTCACGCTGCCGTCTTAGCTCCTCTTGCTCCTTCCTTTCCGGTTTCCCTCTCCGCCTTCCACTACGCCGTTTGGTTCCCCTCCTGCTCTCCGCGTCGGTTTCCCAAACTCCAAGCATCGTTGCCCCCCCCAAAAGAATCTGCCCGGGGTAGGGCTCCTCTGCTATGCCTCTTTGGAGGTCTTGCGTTCTGTCACGTTTTGGTGTGCGAGGCATATATGCAGGAGGATCCAGGTGTTTAAAGGAAACGATGTTTTATTAAACACAAAAAGGCAGGGAAACTCAACAAAACAAAGATACTTTATAAGAAAAGAAACCAAAACACGAATACGAAACAAAAGACACACTTAAACCAAGCAGACATTTATCACGATCATTTAACAGTCGCAAGACAAGAAACTAACTGAAACTAACCTATTTATAATAAAACTAATAACCAACTCGGTTCAGGTGAGCGCCCCCTGGTCACCTGACCGAGTTGCCACATGGGAACTGAAGTTTTAACCTAACAGAACTAAACTCAAAACACAGGGTGCTTTGGCGCCCTCTAGGGGTTATCCCTGACAGTATCCTGGTGTCACATAACAGAATTGTTGTACCAAAAGTAAAGCAAATATCGACATAACTGTTTTATTAATTAATATAGGGTGTTCAAACTGTACATGGCAGTAGCAAAACTCTTTTTCTATTCAAATGTACTAATGAACATAATCTCCATCACAATCAATGCATTTGGGCCTTTGCTCAAATGAACTACACAATAATTTTGAAAAAAAGTAAAATCAGGTCGTCACTGTTGTATCCATTTTAGAGAGAGCACTCGCAGTTGATGGTCTTCTAATGCATGGTTTGTCTTCAGTGCTGGTTTCCTCTTTATTTTAACTTCTTTATCTATCTGTTCACATTGCTCTTGTCAACAATGTCATCTGTTGTCATCTTCTTTGGGGCTTCTCCACACCGTAACTCTCCCGGATGTGGGAAAGACAGTGAACTCATCAGAGAATGCTTCACATTGTCCACAGCCCAAGATTTTTGTTGCTGGCACCATTGAAACCGACATTTGGCATTGGAACGAGTGACAAAAAGTTTAGTTATAGCAGCCTGGACCATGTACATTGCCCCTGTGAGGCTCCCAACGATCAGTTTTGGTGGAAACAGGAGAGTTAAGGTGTGCATTTAATTCTGCAGTGAGTTGTTCAGCTGTGGTTTTATGTTATTTGGATGGTTAGCACCCGGACATCAATTTCAGACAGCTTCCTCTTGCGTCCACAGTTACTCCTGTTGGATGTGGTTCTTCCTTCTTGGTGGTGTGCTGACATTACTTTGGATACCGTGGCTCGTGGCACAAAGACTTGCTGTCTTGGTCACAGATGCACCAGCGAGACGCGCACCAACGATTTGTCCTATTTTGAACTCTAATTATTCTATTATTATATTAAGAGCGCTTCACATTGCTCAGTCCTAAGGTAACTGGTATGGTTTGACATATTAAGTAATTTTTTACCTTTTCTTTTTTTTAAATAGTAATGTTACTACATGATCAGTTTTTGAAAACCAGTAGTTTTATTATAGAGTGTTCAGTGTTTAACAGTAGTTACCAGAACATGTAACTTTTGAGACAACAGTTAATTATATTCTATAAATAAAGACCAATATGTTTGTTTGTGGAAAGTTTATTTTGGTAATTATATACATTTTACTTTATCTGGGTTCTTTCCAGAAGCATGCCACCTCAGGAGACAAAGCATCTCAACAACGGAAATGCAGGAGAATGTTCCGGAGTCTCCATCAGCACAACATCAGTCATGTAAGCTTGAGCAAGCTCAAGTTCACCTCTCAACCATCAGAAAGTTGGGAATGGAGTAGCTGAATGGTGTTTAAATAAATCTCAAATGTTTTGTTCCATTAGATACTAAGCAACACCAGGAGCTGCAGATTTTGGACAAACTTGTTGGCCATCCATCATCAGAAGACTGATGTAGCTGAAAATTACCTTTCCAGGCCTGGCTCTGTATTCCTTACATACAGCAAGTTTCCCTTTGAAATTCCCCTTTTTGACTGATTCTTTTCACTGGACGATTGTCACAATGCTGTGGACTTTGTGTAACTCCTGTTTAAATTATACTTCGTGTAAGGGACCACCCCTAGAGGGCACTGTGCCCGATAATTTAGTTTTGTGTAGTTTTTGTTAGTAGACGCAGTTTCCCAGAAGGCACCTTGGTCACCTGAACCGCAGTAGCTCATTAGATCCTCTATGAATAGCAGTTTGTTCTGGGAAACTGGGTCGAGCATCGGGTCATGTGGGCATTTGGTTTTGGTTTGTTTTGGTTTAAGTTATGTTATGTAATATCTGTTTAAGTTGGCTCTGGTTTTATGTTTCTTGTGCATTTGAGCTGTTCTGGTCGTGTATGTGTGGTTAATATCCCAAGTAAAAAAAAAGTATGATAAGTATATTAAATCCTAGTGTACCAAAGCATACATAAGTGTACTTGCTCCAGACTAATGACTAGTATACTTGAAGTTTGCTATTTTGGAACAACTAATTTTGTACTAAGTGTATTTAAATTGTAATTAACTTGTACAAAAGCACAATTTTAAGTGTATTAAATATACTTTTGTGTGCTAAAGTGGAACAACTTTAAGCATACTTAGTACACTTAAAGTATATGGCTGTGTGTGTACTAACGCACATACCTGAACTTTAAGTATATATTTAATGTATTATAAGTACATTACAGCAATTCTTACTGTGTTACAAATGCATGATTAATATACTATTGTCAGAACTACAAACAGTAACTACAACTCCCAACAGCAACGCTCTGGTTCACCTGAGTACTAACACACCTGAGCTCAATCACAGGACACAGATAAAAGGATTAACGTACTTCCGGTTCTTCGCGAAGTATACGCTCCCTGTGAACTTGTTCCAGTGTCGTTACCAAGCCTTTTTGATTTTGACTGCCATTTCGGATTTTGATCTTGTTTCTGTTCTCACTTTTACGAGTTTAGCCTATCCTAGCTTACGCCCGTTGCACATCGCCCGACCCTTGCCTGTTTACTGGGTTTACGAATTGGATTATCCTTGCCGGACTATACTGTTGTGTTTGTGAACTTATTGTGAGTAAACCATCTCATCTGCACTTGCGTTCTCCATGTGGATAACCTGACAGAATACTTCGCCTACAATGGACGCAGCAGGAGCTCTCAACATTCGGGAAGCCCTTATGAGCCATGCCCGAGTTCTAAATGAGCTCCGTCAGGATGTTGCACAAATTAGAATGGATATGGTGCAAATCCAGCAGAACTTTGAAAAGATGCAACAAGTGGTGGATCAACTCACCAACAAGGTGTCTGCCTGCGCCACTCCTCCTACACCGGGAATTTCCATATCCGCTGCGCCTAACCCGGTCATGGTGTCTCGTCCTGAAAAATACGCCGGAGATCCGGCCAAGTGCCAAGGCTTCATCTTACAGTGCTCCCTTTACTTTGCTGGACAGGATAATGTCAGCGATAAAGGTAAAATTACACAATTCATTAATATGCTCACTGGAAAAGCCTTAAAATGGGCTACCGCTGTATGGAATAAAGGTGACGAAAGTACAAATTCCTTTGACCACTTCCTTGAGATGTTTAAAAGGGTGTTTGATCACTCACCGGAAGGAAAGGAAGTGAGTGAACACCTACTTAATATGCAGCAAGGCAAACAGAGCGTAGCCGAATACGCTCTCATCTTCCGCACTCTTGCCGCGGGTAGCGAGTGGAATGAACCCGCGCTAAAGGGAGCATATCGCCGAGGATTAAATTCCAGGTTACTCAAGGAACTAGCATGTCGTGATGACAATGTTTCGTTGGATGAACTAATTGTTAATCACTATCAAACTCGACGCATTGATGTCAAGACAACGATACCCCGGCGAAATAACTGAATCTTCCATACTACCTCCAGCGGAACCAATGCAAATTGGGGGAGCACGGACAACTGCAGGAGAAATGAACCGCCGCTGGAGGGAGCAGTTGTGCTTCTATTGCGGGGGATCACAACAGAGCATCTCTGTCCGGTACGGCCGACCAACAGAGAACGGAAGAGTAGCCCGGGAAAAGTGGTTAATACCCAAAATCCTGCAGTGAGTAAAAAATATGAAAATGCTCCCCCTTGTCTTCTGTCAATAAAAATTGACCTAAAATGCTCAAATAAGAAAATTTATGTTCCAGCACTGATTGACTCTGGAGCAGCCGGAAATTTCATGGACGAAAAATCTCGTCGCCCGATGCGGTATTCAAGTAACTGCATCAACCACTACTGAAGCACTGGACGGAGGACCCATAGGAGGAGGATCCGTAACACACAAAACTGCACTACTGTCACTCACTGTAGGTGCCATGCATCAGGAACACATATCCTTCCTTATCACCACGATTAAGTTCCCAATAATCCTGGGGTTCCCCTGGCTACAACAACATAACCCTCAGATATTATGGAAGGAACAGGAAATAACACAGTGGTCTAAGGAGTGCAAAAAACAGTGCATGCTTCAACCCACCCTCCACGTAACATCTGTTGTGTTTGCCCTTTGGCACGATGTATGTGTATAATAATCACAGTAGACCAGCATGCGTTGTATTGTGTTTTTTTACTCCGACATGTTGAATCACGATACCCAGTCTCGTACACTCGTGGTCTCGCGACACTACTGACGTCACACCGCATTGTACTCAGTGTGGCTGAGACGCTGCTAGCATCAGGATGTTACATCTCCCTCCTAAACAAATGGCTTAGGGTCTAGGTATATCAGCTCACTGTAACAGTCTGTATAACTTGAGTATAGAACAAATGTAAACATGACTTGCAGCATTAAAATAAGCTTGCCTTTCCACAACAATTAGTGTAAATGAAAACCTTTCGTGGACGGTCAAATACATGTTTTGTAACTGTAAGGATAAAGAACACTTACATTATAACACTTAAAAGAACCTTGTACATCCTTACTGTATTTGGTTCTATGTTGACAATTCGGTTCAGGTTGCGGGTCTGGGGTAGCACAGCTGGTTTCGCGGAGGTGCCGCCTATTGTGCTGGAGCACTTGTCCCTCCTCTGTTTGGATGTGGTAGCTCCTTTGCGTGTTGGCGGGTTGTATCACCTTTGCCTGATGCCAGGAGCCATCCTCTTGGCGGAAACGGATATGTGCGCCTGCAGTTAGGGGGGTTAGTGCTTTGGCAGATCTGTCATAGTAGAACTGCTGTCGCTGTTGGCATGTTTCTCTTCGATTTCGGAGCGTGTGCTGGGGTGCGACCTGAGGTTGGAGACGTGCAGTAGTTATGGGAAGGATTGATCTTAGCCTGCGGCTCATCAGGAGTTGGGCTGGGGATTTGAGGTTATCCACAGGTGTGTTCCGGTATTCTAATAATCCGAGATAGTCGTCTTTTCCATCAGCTTTTGTTTTCTCCAGGATGTGCTTTGCGGTTTGAACAGTTTTTTCAGCTAAGCCGTTGCTCTGAGGATACCTCGGGCTTGTGGTGACGTGTTCAAAATCCCATGCCTTTGTGAATCTGTGGAACTCCTCTGCACTATAACAGGGGCCATTATCGCTGATGATGCGCTCTGGTATGCCGTGACGTGCGAAGGCTACTTTGAGTTTGTCAATGACAGCTGTGGCGGTGCAACTGTGGAGTTTTTCCATCTCAAAGTATCGGCTGTAATAATCCACGATGACTATGTGGTTTTGTCCGTCCCATGTAAATAAGTCAGTTCCTACCACTTGCCAAGGCCTTTCGGGAATATCGTGCGACAGTAAAGGTTCTTTGGTGTTGGCGCTTCGGCGTTCCTGGCAAATGTTACATTGTCCCACCAGTGTTTCAATCTGTTGCCCCATGCGTGGCCAGAACAGGAGATCGCGTGCTCTGTGTTTACACTTTTCTACTCCCATGTGACCTGTGTGGATGCGATCTAACATTCCTTTTCGTAAACACTGGGGTACTATAATTTTCTCACCTTTAAACATTATACCATCAATCTCCGAGATGTCACACCGGTGGTTCCAATATTCACGAATGAGTTTTGGGCACTGTTTGCATTTATCGTGCCAGCCGGTCTTTGTGTGGCGCTTCAGTACCTCAAGCTGAGGGTCCTGTGCTGTGGTCACTCTTAGTTCTCTCAGCTTATCGTCGCTTACTTGGATGTTCGCTATCAGGGTGTGTACTTGTGCATCCATGCCTTCGCTTAGGCTGCTGTCATGGTACTCAATGGCTTTGCGTGAAAGAGTGTCGGCCACTGGTATCTGTTTCCCGGGTTTGTGGAGGATGTGGATATTGTATTTTTGGAGTTGAAGTATCATCCTCTGGAGGCGAGGGGGGGCTGAGCGAGTGGCTTTCTGAGTATCGCCTCTAGGGGTTTGTGGTCTGATTCTACAGTTACTCTTCTGCCATACATGTATTCGTGGAAACGTTTGCACCCGAACAATACGGCCTACAGCTCCTTTTCTATTTGGGCATAGTTTTGTTCTGTGCTATTTAGAGACTTTGAAGCATTGGCGACGGGTTTGTTGTTTTGGAGCAAAACTGCACCTAGGCCGTTCTTGGAAGCGTCTACTTGTAAGATGAGTTCCTTTTGTGGGTCAAAGTATGACAGTACCAGGTGATTTGTAATCAGTTTTTTGATTCGCTTGAATGCTCTGTCATGTATTGCATCCCATACAAACTCACTGTCTTGTTTTAGTAACTGTCTGAGTGGTGCATTTACCTCAGAGAGATGCGGCGTGAATCTGGCTAAGTAGTTGATCATGCCAAGTATGGTCTCCAGCTCGGGCTTGGACTGTGGTGGCTGCATCTCTTGCACGGCTTTTACCTTTTGGGTGTCTGGGCTTATAGCTTTGTATGAGAGCCTGTGACCGAAGTAGCTGACCTCTTGGACACCAATGCGGCATTTGTCCGGGTTCAGTTTTAGTCCTCTCTCTCTTGTGCGTTGTAACATAGCCCTGAGGATTGCGTCATGTTCCTCTTTATCTTTGCCAAATACAAGGATGTCATCGACTATGGCGGCAATGCCCTTGAGGCCTTCGTACGTCTCATTTACGCGCCTCTGAAACTCGTCCTGTGCCGAATTGATGCCAAAAGGCAGGCGGTGGAACCTGTATCTGCCAAATGGTGTATTAAATGTGGTTAGCAGTGATGATTCTGTGCTTAGCTTGATAGCCCAATAACCAGATCTTGCGTCTAAGACGCTGAAGTATTGAGCTCCAGCAAGTTTGGTGGTGACCTCTTCTAGTGTGGGGAGCGGATAATGGGGCCTCTGGATGGCCTTGTTGAGGTCTCTTGGGTCCAAGCATATTCGTAGTTTTCGGCTGTTGGGCTTTTCGACTAGCACTAGCGCGTTTACCCATTCAGTGGGTTCAGTTACTTTAACGATTATGTTATTGTCCTCCATTTTGTCAAGTTCCTCTTTTAGCCGCGTTCGTAGTGCGACGGGGACTCTGTGTGGAGGGTAGACCACTGGCGATGCATGCGGGTTAACTCTGAGTGTGCATTCACCGGCGAATTCTCCGATGCCCTAAAAAACATCTGCATATTCTTTTAGTATAGGCTTGGGTTCGAAGTCTGGTTCGGTTTCCTCTTTACTTACTCCCTTTACTAGTTTGATGAGATTTAGGTCCAAGTTGGTGCTTAAACCTAGAATGGGGGGTGCTTTAGCTTTGATTATGTGGAACTCCAGCATCGCTGAGTGTTCATTGTGCTCACATTCCAGCCTGCAGGTGCCTTGGACTTCCAATGCGTTGCCTCCATAGGCTGTTATAGACTGTGTGGGTGGTGTTATTTGCACTTCTTGGAATAAGGCGTTAAAAGTGTGAATTGGTATAGCATTGATTTCCGCACCCGAGTCTTTTGAACTTGACCGTTTGCTGTCTAGGTCCAATTTTGATGTCTGCATAAGCTTGTACATTGTTTTTGGCTGTATTCACGGTTGTGATGCTGTCAATGTATAATTCACACCGATCCTCATCATCATTTTGCTCTATGTATAGGTCTTCTCTGGGGTTTTAGCAAAGTGGTGTTTTTTGTTTTGCAGGCTTTTGCGAAGTGGTTGTATTTTTTACATTTAATACATTGTTTACCTTGGGCTGGGCAGGTCTCTCTTGGGTTGTGTGAGCCTGTGCACCGGTCACATTCTCTGTGTGCTGGTTTGTGATATTTTGTTTTCGTGTATCTGTGAGCATTTTGTCGTTGTCTTGTTACATTCATGGCATCAATCTTGGGAGCATCTTTTGTGATGGTCATTTCCTTTAGCTGTATCTGTGCTAGTTCGTGGGAACGGGCGATGTCTATGGCTTTCTCTAGTGTTAATTCAGCACCTGTCACGTTTTGGTGTGCGAGGCATAAGTGCAGAGGATCCAGGTGGTAAAGGAAACGATTTTTATTTAAATAAAAAACAGGGAAAATCAAACAAACACTTAACTATATAATAAAACAAACCAAAACACGAATAAAGACAGCTGTAAACATGAACAAAACTCACAGACATTTATCACGATACGTTAACAGACCCAAGACAAGAAACTAACTGAAACTAACCTATTTATAATAAAACTAATAACCAACTCGGTTCAGGTGAGCGCCCCCTGGTCACCTGACCGAGTTGCCACATGGGAACTGAAGTTTTAACCAAACAGAACTAAACTCAAAACACAGGGCGCTTTGGCGCCCTCTAGGGGTTATCCCTGACATAACCCCCCCTCAAAGGGCGCAACTCCGGGGCGCCACAGGGGGTCCAGGGCACCCCCCCCAGGGTCCAATGTCCGCCCCTCTCACCCAGAGGCTGGCACCTATGTCCTGTGGGCCAGGTGGCTTCATGCCCCCGTTGAAGCAGGGCGGCGGAGACGGAGGAGGCTCGCCGTCCTCTTTGACGCTGGGCGGCGAAGGCAGTGGGTGCTCGCCGTCCTCGGTGACGCAGGGCGGCAGAGGATGAGGAGGCTCGCTGTCTTCGGCGGTGCATGACAGCGGCGGCGGAGGCAGAGGAAGCTCGCTGTCCTCGGCGGCGCATGACGGCGGCGGCGGAAGAGGACGCTCGCTGTCCTCGGCGGCGCATGACGGCGGCAGCGGAGGAAGAGGGAGCTCGCTGTCCTCGGCGGCGCATGAAGGCGGCGGCGGAGGAAGAGGGAGCTCGTTGTTCTCGACGGCGCATGAAGGCGGCGGCGGAGGAAGAGGATGGAGCTCGTGCTCCTCGGCGGCGCATGAAGGCGGCGGCGGAGGAAGAGGATGGAGCTCGTGCTCCTCGGCGGCGCATGAAGGCGGCGGCGGAGGAAGAGGATGGCGCTCGTGCTCCTCGGCGGCGCATGAAGGCGGCGGCGGAGGAAGAGGATGGCGCTCGTGCTCCTCGGCGGCGCATGAAGGCGGCGGCGGAGGAAGAGGATGGAGCTCGTGCTCCTCGGCGGCGCATGAAGGCGGCGGCGGAGGAAGAGGAAGCTCGCTGTCCTCAACGGCGCACGAAGGCGGCGGCGGAGGAAGAGGAAGCTCGCTGTCCTCAACGGCGCACGAAGGCGGCGGCGGAGGAAGAGGAAGCTTGCTGTCCTCAACGGCGCACGAAGGCGGCGGCGGAGGAAGAGGATGGCGCTCGTGCTCCTCGGCGGCGCATGAAGGCGGCGGCGGAGGAAGAGGATGGAGCTCGTGCTCCTCGGCGGCGCATGAAGGCGGCGGCGGAGGAAGAGGATGGAGCTCGTGCTCCTCGGCGGCGCATGAAGGCGGCGGCGGAGGAAGAGGAAGCTCGCTGTCCTCAACGGCGCACGAAGGCGGCGGCGGAGGAAGAGGATGGAGCTCGTGCTCCTCGGCGGCGCATGAAGGCGGCGGCGGAGGAAGAGGATGGAGCTCGTGCTCCTCGGCGGCGCATGAAGGCGGCGGCGGAGGAAGAGGATGGAGCTCGTGCTCCTCGGCGGCGCATGAAGGCGGCGGCGGAGGAAGAGGATGGAGCTCGTGCTCCTCAGCGGCGCATGAAGGCGGCAGCGGAGGAAGAGGATGGAGCTCGTGCTCCTCGGCGGCGCATGAAGGCGGCGGCGGAGGAAGAGGAAGCTCGCTGTCCTCAACGGCGCACGAAGGCGGCGGCGGAGGAAGAGGAAGCTCGCTGTCCTCAGTGGCACTGTGCAGCGGCGGCAGCTCGCTGTGCATGACGAAGGCGCGATGCAGCGGCGGCAGCTCGCTGTGCACGACGAAGGCGCGGTGCAGCGGCTGCTCGCTGTCCACAATGACGGCGCTGTGCGGCGGTGGCAGCTCGCTGTGCTCGGCGGCACTGTGCAGCGGCGGCCGCTCGCTGTCCACAACGAAGGCGTGGTGCAGTGGCAGCTGCTCGTTGTCCACCACGAAGGCGCGGTGCGGCGGCGGCAGCTCGCTGTGCTCGGCGGCGCGGTGCAGCGGCGGCGGCTCGCCATCGACGAAGCAGCTGCGCGGCAGAATATAGAGCTCAGTGTCGTCGTTGCCGCCGCTGTGCGGCGGAAAGATGAGCTCGCCGTCTTCGTCGTCGCTGCCGCACTCGCTTTCATCGTCGAGAGTATACAGCATATAGTAGTGCTCACCGCTGTCATCGTAGACCTCCATGCAGTTGAGCTCACCGTCTTCGTCGCTGCTGAAACCCGGGAAAGGAGCTGGCAGGTCTGGACCTTCCTCGAGGCGTATCTGCATCAGCATTCCCTGGAGTTCAGCTACCTGCTCCTGCAGGTTACGGATGCGCCATTCATTCCCTTCGGCGCTCCGCCCGACGCTGCTCCAGTTTAGCTGGGAGGCTGCTCCCGGCTGTGCATACCGCCCGCGCGCCGTTCCTTGTAGCCGCACGCTGTGGGGTGCCCCTTCCCCCCGCTCACCTCCGAAACTAGACCTCCTGGTCTCTGCCTTCCGGCCGGTGCGGGGACTCATGTCACCCCGAGCTGCGCCACCTCTGAACGGCGTGCGCCGTATCGCCAGCCGGCAGCCGTCCCAGTCACGCTGCCGTCTTAGCTCCTCTTGCTCCTTCCTTTCCGGTTTCCCTCTCCGCCTTCCACTACGCCGTTTGGTTCCCCTCCTGCTCTCCGCGTCGGTTTCCCAAACTCCAAGCATCGTTGCCCCCCCCAAAAGAATCTGCCCGGGGCAGGGCTCCTCTGCTATGCCTCTTTGGAGGTCTTGCGTTCTGTCACGTTTTGGTGTGCGAGGCATAAGTGCAGAGGATCCAGGTGGTAAAGGAAACGATTTTTATTTAAATAAAAAACAGGGAAAATCAAACAAACACTTAACTATATAATAAAACAAACCAAAACACGAATAAAGACAGCTGTAAACATGAACAAAACTCACAGACATTTATCACGATACGTTAACAGACGCAAGACAAGAAACTAACTGAAACTAACCTATTTATAATAAAACTAATAACCAACTCGGTTCAGGTGAGCGCCCCCTGGTCACCTGACCGAGTTGCCACATGGGAACTGAAGTTTTAACCAAACAGAACTAAACTCAAAACACAGGGCGCTTTGGCGCCCTCTAGGGGTTATCCCTGACAGCACCCTGGCTTAGCAGCTTCTCGCGGACACGCGGTGAGTTTGTGGCAAATATAATGCGGTCCCTGACCATTTCGTCACTGTTGGGGTATCCGCAGTTTTTTACGAGTAACTTCAGTTCAGTTATAAAGTGTTCAAATGTTTTGCCGTCAGCCTGTATTTTCTCTTGGAAGCGATATCTGGCATAAATCGGGTTAGACTTGGGAGTGATATATGCTGCGTACTTATCGTAGTATGTTTGTAGCTTCTTAGCTTCGTCTTCGGTCAGTGTCCAGGTGTTGAATATATCCTGTCCCTTCTCTCCGATCCATAACAGTAGGTAACTGCACTTATCCGGTTCGCGTTTCTCCCGTAGTGGGCCAGAAAACATCAGTTCGGCTTGTTGTTTAAACCGCCGCCATGCTTCGGGCAGGTTCGGCGAATCCCAATCCATGCGTGGGGCCGGAATTCCGTATGCGTCCATCGTCTCTGTTGTCGGTGCGTCTTCAGACCGCTACTCTGACACCATGTTGTGTTTGCCCTTTGGCACGATGTATGCGTATAATAATCACAGTAGACGTGCGTTGTATTGTGTTTTTTTACTCAGACATGTTGAATCACGATACCCAGTCTCGTACACTCGTGGTCTCGCGACACTACTGACTCAGTGTGGCTGAGACGCTGCTAGCATCAGGATGTTACAGCATCTACCTCCGTTGAAAGCCCAGAAACGGCTACAAACAATAAAATTCCCCAGGAATACCGAATGTTCAGTGACGTGTTTAGCAAGACAAAAGCCAGTCATCTCCCACCCCACCGAGCCTATGACTGTGCTATTAAGCTCCGTGAAGGTGCCCTCCTTCCACGAGGCAGGATATACCCACTATCGCAAAAGTAATGGAGGTACACATCACTGAAGCGCTGCACCAGGGATATATTTGTTCATCCACATCTCCAGTCTCATCAAGCTTCTTTTTCGTAGAGAAAAAAGGAGGTGGACTCAAGCCATGCATTGACTATCGGGAGCTCAACAAGGTATCCGTAAATTATAGATACCCCCTACCACTGGTCCCAACAGCCTTGGAACAACTTAGAGAAGCAAAAGTTTTTTCCTAAACTGGATCTATGCAGCGTCTATAACCTAATCAGAATTCGTGAAGGAGATGAGTGGAAAACGGCCTTCAGTACCACATCTGGGCACTCCGAATATTGCGTGATGCCATATGGACTCTCTTCAGCCCCAGCAGTGTTTCAGAATTTCATAAATGACATACTCAGAGAAATGTTAGGAAAATATGTCATAGCATACATTGACGACATCCTGATCTACTCACCAGACTTGAACAGCCACACAATACATGCAAGGAAGGTACTAACCTGTCTCAGAAACAATCACCTGTATGTTAAGGGAGAAAAATGTGAATTCCATGTTAAAAAATTGCCTTTTTGGGGTATGTTATTGGCCAGGATGGTGTACAGATGGATCAAGAAAAGGTATCAGCCGTAAGGGAATGGCCCAGCCCAACAACTATAAAAGAACTACAACGTTTTCTGCAAATTTCTACAGACGGTTCATTAGAAATTTCGGCCGCATAGCAACACAATTGACGGGCAAGTAGAGTGTGCTAATCAAGAAATTGGCAGAATGTTAAGAACTTACTGTGCAGAGAATCAACAAGACTAGTCTCAGTTCATCCCTTGGGTAGAATATGCTCAAAATTCACCCAGACACTCGAGTACCAAAATAACACCATTCCAATGCGTAATGGGATATCAACCTCCGCTATTCCCAGGGAATGCAACCGTTACTAACTCACCGACAGTAGACGAATGGTTCAAAAAAAGCGAACAAACATGGGAACGGGCACACCAACAATTACAAAGAGCCAAAAAAGATTTACAGATAGACACAGGGGAAATAACACAACATACAAACTACCCAGCAAACACTGGTCCGACGGCAACGTCGTGTCCCTGGCCGGTAAGACATAAGACGGCATAAATCGGTAAAAATATGTGACACAAAACATTTCCTAAAAATGCATTCAGATACATTTGTACATGTCTACAGTTGTCTGGGATTGCATGTATAGTGGTCACTTTGACTTTTAGTCTATGTGCATTTCAATAGTGAGTGCATGCGTGACAGGAGGTCCACTATGTGACGTCCTTTATATGTGCATTTACAGTCCATCGTGATCCTTTATTAAATCCACTGTAGTATTGAGCGTGAAACATGCAAAAGGGATTGTGCTTACACCGTGGTTAATACTGCAATAAAAAGTGCCCCGAGTAGGTTTTAAGAGGTTGTGAATAGACGGCCAGTGACGTCCTTTACACGTCTATAGTCAAGCAAGACTCATTTTTATTTACATCTTGTTTTATGACAAATTATATATTCACAAAGTGCTCTGTGCAGTTAAGATTGTGAAGCCACTGCATTTGGCATTACGCAACCCGTGTTTTCGTATATTACTAAAAGATTTTATTATTTTGATGAAATGTATGCAGTTACATATCAACAGGTATATATCTGGTCACCATTTAAAGTCCGAGTTGTATGTGGAATGTCAAACTTATTAAAAAAAAAAAATCTCTGCGTGCGTTTAATTGTCCTATGTGGATAAATAAAGTTTTTTTCATTTGAATTTGAAAAAAAAAGTGCCACCACGATTTTGTGGCAAGTCTCGCGATATTTTGCGATTTTCTAGATTCTCTTGAGAGAGACGGAGAGAGAGAGAGAGAGAGAGAGAGAGAGAGAGAGAGAGAGTGAGTGAGTGTTAATGCATTTTCACGTGTCTTATTTACTGCCACGAGGAGACGAGGGTGAACATTGTTTAAAATTCATTTAAAAAAAAAAACAACTACTGTTGGCTGAGTCCATTTTGTATTGTTTTATAAATGTTTATAATTTTTACTTGTTGGGCATGAAGGAATTGAAATTTAGTTTGAGTTTGGCTAAAATTAACTAGTAGGCTAAACGTTAGTAGCCTTCTCCTAAAAAGAAACTCTGTTAGCATGAGTTCGCAACTATATAGCCCCTTGCGGTCTCTACACTTGAGTTGAACTGTTTTATGCAGATGAGCAAACGTCTTGTTGGATCTGTTGTAACTGCTTGAATTGACTTTAAAGCAAGGTGTTTAGTGAAAGATTTTTTTTATTAAAAAAAGGTATTAAATGCAACTGATCATAGCATACCAGTATGTTTTAATGATCCAGCAAGGTTTACTGTCCGATGTAGCCTTTTGATATTTTCCAAAAAGTAAATTACCTGAAAGAGACTGAAATGTTGAGCAAAATGAAGCAGGAATAACATGGGCTGGTGTCTGTAAATGAATTTTAACAGGGATGTTTTCAGTAACTACTTTAAAAATATTTTTTAATTTTTAGATTTGCTAAACATGTCCTCTGAGTACCAGAGGAAGTGGAGACGATGAAGGGCAAATGTTGATTCCTTAGTGGAATATGATAGCAGCTCTGAATCTGAGGGGTCAGTGGAGCCAGCCTTGATGGGAGAGGGCAGTCACCGCATGGAGGGATCAACACGTGAGGAATTGCATCCTATGGCATCCTGTAGTTCTTCTGTTGGCACAACAACGGTGCCAATTAGACATGCTACTGAAGAAGAATACAATTATGATAATGATTCTACTGAAACAGAGTCTGAGCAATTGGATGAGGCTTCACGTTCAATTGAAACTGAAACACCATCTATTCACAAGGACTTGGCTAGTTGGGCCGTTTGCTAGTTGGGCTACTGCTACAAACCAGACCCACGAGGCTGTAAATGAGCTTCTGGGTGTGCTCAGATGTCATGGACATAGACTTCCCAAAGACGCTAGAACTCTTTTTGAAACCCCACAAGGAGTGCCAGTTTAAAATAAATGCAATGGACAGTATATTTATTAGGGTATTGAGCGTTATGTTCTTGAACACTTTTCAAAAGAGACACTGCCAGGGAAAGTTGAACTGTGCTTTAATGTGGATGGCGTGCCATTATTTAAATCAAGTAAAATGTGTTTCTGGCCTCTTCTTGGTCAAATTCAGAACGGTCAGCCATTTATTGTAGCACTGTATCATGGCTCCAGCATACCGGACCCTGTTGAGGATTTTTTACAAGATTTCTTGGAGGAGTTGCAACAACTTATTCAAAATGTCATTTCATTTCAGAGTTCGGTTCAAACAATAACAGTGAAAGCGATCATTTGTGATGCACAAGCCAGGTCATTTCTGAAATGTGTTAAAAGTCACAATAGTCTACATGGATGTGAGCGGTGTGTTGCAGTAGCACAAAAGATCGAGAGGAGGGTAGTTTACTTGATGATGTTTTCAACTAAGCTGGGTACCCTGACCATCAAAAACAAATATCACTTCTTGTTAAAGCTGGTATTTTGTGTGTGAAACAGTTCCCTCTTGACTACACGCACAGCCATGAAAAGGCTGCTGACATACTTGTGGCGTGGGCCAGATATCTGTCGACTGAGTAAGGCTCAGAGACAGCAAATAGAAATTAACATCAGTCCGTTGAAGGAAGCTTTACCCTCAGAGTTTTTAAGGCAATCAAGAAGCATGGAAGACTTAGACAGGTGGAAAGCTACTGAGCTACGTCACTTCATGCTCTACACAGGACCAATAATCTTAAAGGATGTTCTTCCTGATGACCAGTAAAGTCACTTTCTTTGTCTGAGTGTTGGTATGAGCATTCTTTTAGATGAAGCAGATGGGAAGAGAGAGTCTTATCTAGATTACGCACAAAGCATTCTGGAGCACTTTGTGGATCACTCAGTGGATTTTTATGGACCCACCTTTACAACATACATCATTCATTCCATCAAACACTTGTCAGATGATGCTGTGAACTTCCACTGCTCTTTGAACCAGATATCATGTTTTCCATTTGAGAACCGCTTACAGGTTATCAAAAAAATGATGAGAAGCGGCAAACAACCACTGGTCCAAGTCACAAAAAGATTTGCTGAAAGACAACGTACTGAAACGCATGCCAGACGATCCCAAAGTACAACTGAAATAACATCAAAGATGCCTGACAACTGTGTGTTCCTGATGGATAATGCAGTGGGATTTGCCCGAGAGAAAAGAAGTGATGGAACACTGAGGATGGATGTGATCAGGGAAGCCGACTGTGACAGTGTCTTTGAAAAGCCATGCAACTCAAAGCTCTTCATCATGTTTGTCAGCAGTGACTCGACAACGGCAAAGCGAATGCTGACAAACAGAGCAAGTAGCCTCAAAAAAGCTGTGTGTCTCCCTTACAAACAGGGTTATGCTATATTCCCTCAGCTGCACTTTATTCATTTAATAACCCTTCACTGGTGCTTCAGTTGGGTTTGGAAAGGCACCTCACACAGTAATTAGTGATGATGTAAATCCAACTGGTGGTGTAATAGTGAGAATTATCTGACTTGGGTATAGTTCATGCACGCACACAAACTACTGAAATAATTAATATACTTTTGTATAAACAATTAATAACATTTATGATGCAAATTAATTCCCAGTTGCTTTTCTCCTTTTGAAATATTTTGCCAGAGTTTAATGTCCTGAAAGTGTCCTGAACTCTCCTGTTGGTTTACTTTTTAAATAATGGACAATCGCGGAGAGTTAAAAAGGCCAAGAAAGAGAAAAGTCTTCGATGACTTTGTTAAATGGTACATTATTATTTCATGCTTTAAAGCAGCTTCAGATTATAACTGCTTTATACAGTCATGCAATTTCTGTCGTATATGAAGCTCAAACTGTCTCACTAATTTATCTGTTTTATTTGATGTAGAGTCGGACCTTGACAGTGACGTGACTGATATTGAGCTGACACAGATCAGTCAGAGTCTTTGAACCATCCATGTTCTGATGTGCATTTCACAATAGGGACTTTTATATGCATAAATACACAGCTCATAAGTACACTGACATTACTCAGCAAATCATCTTAAAATCATCCAGCTGACGAAAGTTTAGACGTCAAGAAAAGACACCGAAAAAACTTTTGGATTTTGGAACTATTTTTCAAGCATGATGGGACGTGTCGGAGGGACGTCATTTCAACAGGTCATCAAACGTCTAAATATTTGCTGGGTAGGAGACAGAGTATGGATATTCACAAAGAATCTGCAGATGAAAGAAGGTTGCAGAAAGCTCTACCATAGGTTCATTGGACCATACAAAATAGTGAAGAAAATAAATGACGTTGCCTACAGAGTACAATTACGTGACTCTCACATCTCCCCTACCTTCCACACATCATAACTGAAACCGGCAAAAGAAGGACCTCTGAATGAACTCATGCCCAACAACGCCACTCCTGAACCTATGAGGACAGATAACCAACAGGTTTTCGGAATAAGAAAAAAGAGAGGGAGGACTCTGTCAGAACTACAAACAGTAACTACAACTCCCAACAGCAACGCTCTGGTTCACCTGAGTACTAACACACCTGAGCTCAATCACAGGACACAGATAAAAGGATTAACGTACTTCCGGTTCTTCGTGAAGTATACGCTCCCTGTGAACTTGTTCCAGTGTCGTTACCAAGCCTTTTTGATTTTGACTGCCATTTCGGATTTTGATCTTGTTTCTGTTCTCACTTTTACGAGTTTAGCCTATCCTAGCTTACGCCCCTTGCACATCGCCCGACCCTTGCCTGTTTACTGGATTTACAAATTGGATTATCCTTGCCGGACTATACTGTCGTGTTTGTGAACTTATTGTGAGTAAACCATCTCATCTGCACTTGCGTTCCCCATGTGGATAACCTGACAACTATGAATATATTCTTATTGCAGCAGTAGCATGCTGTTATACTTCTGGCCAATTACAAATACTAAAAAATACACTTTGTGGTTGATACAAATATACTTTATTATATAATATAATACGCATAGTCTTCCATAATACTGTATTGCAAATATAGTATTATATATATATATATATACAGGTACAGTATTAGAATATACAGTACAGTGTTAGAATATACAGGACAGTATTAGAATATACAGTACAGTATTAGAATATAAAGGTACAGTATCAGTTCAAACCTGGTGTGTTGATTCTAGCTGTTACACAGAGACTGAAAACAGGAGAGCTACAGAGCATTATACCAGAGGGAAGGTACACAAGATTTAGGAATAACACATTAAACAATACATTCCATAGTTTAAACTATGTACTTAATTACAAATTACCCAACAAAAACCATAAAATTTACCTTATGCCGATGAAAATAAAATAACGAAAATAACGATACGAACTAACGCACGCAATGATGCAGCTTCCACCCGTTAATTCAAACTAGAAGCGGAAGAACTGGGGAGCCAATCAGAAAACAGACAGTCCGAATGTGCCCGCCTCCAGTTTTTGATTGGCTGGTGTTGCGGCGATTCTAGTCTCTGGTTGGCTGGAATAGTTGCAGCGTTATAACGCTGCTGCGGTTTGTGCAAGTGTACAGCTTTATGATAGTGAGCGCACAGAAGAGAGAGAGAGAGAGAGAGAGAAAGAGGGTGCAAACATAAATCTTAAACGCACAAAAGTGAGTTTCGGTGCGCAAAAACAAGTTTGAGAGCGCGCGTGCGCGAGAGAGAGAGATTCAGCGTGTAAAAACGAGTCTTAAAGCGAGCGCGAGAGAGAGAGTAGTGCACTATATATAAGCATTAATGAGTATATGTGAATAAGTACATTTAAATTTAACTGAAAATATACTGAGACTACCGTATATTAAAATTTGTATTCTAATGTATACTTTCTGTACATTTGTACAATGATTATTTCAAGCATATTTAAAAAATATATACTAAAAATAAATTGAAAAACAAAGTTTAAATAAGTGTACTTTGGAACTTAGACCAATCTTTCAATTAAAGTATATTTTCCTACAATATATTTTTGGAAAGTGTACTATAATACAATTATTTAAAAGTATGTTTAAAGTTTAATTCCAAAATTTGGTAAAAGCATGATGTAAGTATACTTTTGATATATTAACTGATGGTACAACGTTTTGTTAATATATTTGCAATTTACTATTGAAGATTTCAATATATTTGTAATACACTAAAGTGTTTATTTTCACTGGGGTTGTCTCTTGTCATGTGTAAGTACTGTCCTGTGTGTCTCCAGCGTTTGTTTGCCTCGAGTTTTGCCACTTGAGTGTTTAGTATGTTTAGCCACTTGAGTATTTAGCCGCTAGTAGGTTTAGCCTCTAGTCGGATTGGCCTCTTATATTTGTTTCCCCTCTAGGTTCGGTTACGAACCAGCTTAGTTACTAATCCTGCAAGTTACTAACCCGGGTATGTCATCTTCCATTTCTACAATAACCAGATTGTATACTTACCCGACTAACTACCAACGTAATTTAAGTTTATTCCATGTTTATGTGTTTATTTTTACAGCATATTTTATAGCATATTGTAAAAAATATATATATATGAAGAAATGGATATATTTAATCGAATTCAATATAAAATTACAGACATTAAGATATATATATTTATATATTTCTCAATATATGAAAAGTGACAATATGGAAAAATGTATTTTTCTATATAATGTAATATATTAATACAATATACAGGGTGGGCCATTTATATGGATACACCTTAATAAAATGGGAATGGTTGGTGATATTAACGTCCTGTTTGTGGCACATTAGTATATGTGAGGGGACAAACTTTTCAAGATGGGTGGTGACCATGGTGGCCATTTTGAAGTCGGCCATCTTGGATCCAACTTTTGTTTTTTCAATAGGAAGAGGGTCATGTGACACATCAAACTTATTGGGAATTTCACAAGAAAAACAATGGTGTGCTTGGTTTTAATGTAACTTTATTCTCTTTGTTCACAGCCATTGACATGTCGAAGAGGTTAACACGTGATGAGTGAAATTGTGGTGATATCTGGTGAACGCAGTAACCGGGTCATTGCAGCAGATTTCAATGCAAGACACCCTACGAGACCACCCATCTCCCATGCTACAGTTAGCAAACTGCTTGCTAAGTTTCGTGAAACTGGTTCAGTGTTGGATTTGCCAAAATGTGGACGCATGAAAACTGTCACTAATGAACAAACATCAGTGGCTGTCCTAGCTTCATTCAGCAAGAGCCCACAGCGTAGCACTCGCCGCATGTCACTGGAGAGTGGCATTAGTCGAACATCCCTTTGGCGGATATTAGCTCCTCCAAAATGGCACCCTTACAAACTCCAGCTACTGCACCATCTCAACGAGGATGACCCAGATCGGCACACACAATTTGCAGAATGGGAACAAAAATTGGAACAGGACCCTCAGTTCACACAGAGGATTTTGTTCAGTGATGAGGCAAACTTTTATGTGAATGGTGAAGTTAACAAACAAAAACACCGCTATTGGTCTGACACTAACCCACATTGGATAGATCCCTCCAAGACTGTTGGAACAAAAAAAGTGATGGTATGGTGTTGTATATGGGGTACAAAGATAGTGGGGCCATTCTTCATCAATGGAAACCTCAAGGCCACTGGATATTTGAAATTGCTACATGATGATGTGTTTCCCCCTTTATGCACTGAAGCTGGCATGTTCCCTGAGTTTTTCCAGCAAGATGGTGCACCACCACATTATGGGTGTCAGGTCCGAGCATTCCTAGATGAACAGTTTCCTGAAAAGTGAATTGGTCGTTGTGGGCCAATTGAATGGCCCCCAAGGTCTCCTGATCTGACCCACTTAGACTTTTATCTTTGGGGTCATCTGAAGGCAATTGTCTATGGTGTGAAGATACGAGATGTGCAGTACCTGAAACTACGGATACTGGAAGCCTGTGCTGGCATTTCTCCTGCGGTGTTGCTATCAGTGTGTGAAGAGTGGGAGAAGAGTGTTGCATTGACAATCCATCACAATGGGCAGCACATTGAACACATTTTATAAGTGGTCAGAAACTTGTAAATAACTCATGACAGAATAAAGTTACATTAAAACCAAGCACACCATTGTTTTTCTTGTGAAATTCCCAATAAGTTTGATGTGTCACATGACCCTCTTCCTATTGAAAAATCAAGAGTTGGATCCAAGATGGCAGACTTCAAAATGACCACCATGGTCACCACCCGTCTTGAAAAGTTTTCCCCCTCACATATACTAATGTGCCACAAACAGGACGTTAATATCACCAACCATTCCCATTTTATTAAGGTGTATCCATATAAATGGCCCACCCTGTATTATTTTGTATATTGTGAATATATTTTAAATCAGAACACCAAATTATTTAATATATTGACAGTTAATTGTCAAGGTCAGGCTGCTGCTACAGGCCAGATCGACTGATGTTGTTGCCGTGGGCAAGTAGGGCAGGAATAAATGCAGAGGTGTTTTTAAACAGAAAAAGTCTTTTATTTACAAAGAACCAGTAGTAAAGAACATAAACAAACAAAGAAACCAAAACCACAAAATCAAACTATAACTTAGGGCTAAGAGCTATACAAAGGCTCTTTAAGCAGACACAGGCTCTTATCAGCAGACAGGGGCTAAGAGCTGACACAGGGAGACATGGAGCTGGAACTAACTAAAGACACATACGGACTAGAGACGGGAACTAGAGACGGGACAGGACAAGACATGACTGGAGACAGGACGAGAGACAGGACGAGACTGCATGGGTTAGTGGTTAGTTGGATTAATACCTACATTGAATACTGGTATACTGAATGATGACCTAACCGGGTTAGTATCTAACTGGATTAGTGGCTAACCAGGTTAGTACAGTACTACTCGGGGGATCTAAACACAAAAAACAAGGCACACATGAGGCTAATCCAATCTAGCGGCTAACCTGCTAGTGACCAAAACCACTAGCAGTCAATCCCACTAGAGGCTAGCCTACTGGAGGCTAACCCTACTAGGGGCTAACCCTACTAGCAGCCAAGGCCTACTAGCGGCTAACCCTGCTAGTGGCTAAGCACTCATGTGGCTACACACATCTAAACAGACAAGGGAACAGTACATGTAAAGGACTAAACAAGAAGACCGACACTGGGGACACACAGAACAGTACTTACACATGAGGAGAGACTGCCTAACTAAACACTGAACAGCTCCATGAATCCACTAGCACAAGGAACAACAAACGATAGAGCCCTCTAGAAAAACCAAGGTTAAAAAATATTGTTGCAAGCAATGATGACGGGCCCAAGCACCCTATGCCATCACCACCCTGAGGGCACCGCACAAACTGTGTTATTTGAGTGTGTTAAGACCTCGAAAAAGCCATCGCCACTCGGTTGCACCGCACAACCTGCACACATCACACACTATACAGGGCTAATGTGTGTGTGTGTGTGTGTGTGTGTGTGTGTGTGTCTGTCTGTGTATGTGTGTGTGGTGTGTGTGTGCGTCGTGAGACAGATGTGTGTGTGTGACATAGGTGTATGTGCGTCGTGAGAGGTGTGTGTGTATGTGTTTGTGTGCGTGAGTGTAAACATTTGTAATATGGGTGTATGTATGTGTGCATGTGTGTGATATGTGAGTGTGTTTGTGTGCATGCATGTGTGTGTGTGTGTGTGCGTGTGTGTGAGAGAGTGAGGGAGAGAGGTGCATGACGTGTGGATGTGTCAGTCTGTGTGTGATGAGTAGATGTGCTTGTGTTTATGCTTGTTTGTGTGTATGGTGTGTGAGTCTGTGTGAATTAACATTTGTGTTAGATGTGTGTTAGAGTGTGTGGTGTGTGGGTTTTTGTGGTTTACAAGGACTTTTGACCTGAATACGCACCAGCATTATGAGGACATTTGGGTTTATGAGGACAGGGGACATGTCCTTATAATTCCGGCAACGTAGGCACCTTTATCTAAGTCTAGGGATCATTT
This sequence comes from Clarias fuscus, assembly GCA_030347435.1. NCBI lineage: Eukaryota > Metazoa > Chordata > Actinopteri > Siluriformes > Clariidae > Clarias > Clarias fuscus. Next base: position 30,323,612 of record CM059219.1, read on the forward strand.
CTGTCACTTTTAGGGCCTAAGACCTTATATACCACAAAAACCTGAAAAAATACCACACACTGTGTGTTCTCTAACCTCAGTGGTGCGCCCCTGTAGACCGATCGCGGAACTACACCTACGTCATTGAAACATTTGCATTTCACAGACGTGTAAGTTTCCTGGCCTCTGATTGGCTGGTTACAAGATTCCGCGTCTGTGATTGGCCAGCGGTAGCGGGCGGAAGCGCACCACTCAGCTCTCGCTAAGAGGCGGGACCTTAGAGGGAACGCGCACCAATAAGGTCTCGCGAATGGGCGGAACTTCCTTGAAGGTGCAGCTGCGCGGCATGTAGGTGATTAAATACAGCGTCAATTCACGGAGTTTGTAAAACAACACATGTCGAATTAATATCCTGTTTGGAAACTCTGCACCTGGACAAGAGGACATCGGTGTCGGGAGCTGCGCGCAGTACAGCTTTCTGGTTCAAAGATAAATAAACATATTAATATGAACTGCAGAATAAATAAAGTGTTATAAAGGATGTTTTCCTGTGTGAAACAGTGTGATTAAAACACGATGAGGAGAAAGAGGAAGCCCAGTCCAGTGGAGGAGGCTGCACACTTCAGCCTTAAACACAAAGAGAAAGAGGAGTTTAAAGGTAAGTCCTGTTCAGGTGGGATTGTTTAATGAATAATGCATGTCTCAGGTACATGACATGTTGCACTTCTCTTGTTTAGGGACAGGTGTGTTACGTTGTACTGACTTTGCTGAGGGAGATTTCCTATTGGAGTACAGAGGGGATCTCATAAGCACAGAAGAATGTGAGCGGAGGCAGAGAACATATCATGATGCCCTCAAAGTGTTCATGTTTAAATTTCCTCTCAATGGCAAATTCCTTTGGTATGTACAAATATTTAATACATGGGGAAAAATGTGTCAGTTGTTCTTTCCATGTTTAATTAGTGTTTACTAAGTGTCTCAGAGTAAGAAATTACTCCTACTTGGCCAAAACCTTTCAGAATTATGGCATTTTGGTCCTATTATGCTATTTATCAACATTCTTACAACAGGAACTCACTCCAACCAGCAGCTAAATGCAGGAGAGCTGTGGAGGTGTCCTAACTGGTTAAGAGTAGTGAGGAAATGGTGTTCAGGCAGAAATGTGCACAGAGGAGAGACGTTTTAGTAACACTGAGTGACGCGGAGCTCATAAAAGACACGTTTGGACAAAAATAGAATACTAATTTTTAAACTTATTTTAAACTTGTGTGCAGTGTGTAACTGGTTGCTGCAAACCGTTGTAAATGATCAATTAAACCACATAACATGCGCAGATTCATACATTTCCCACCACGCAGCTTGATCCATGGCATGCACATCAAAATAGTCATATTTATTTATACATTTGTATATACATTGGGCGTGTCCCTGTGTTTGACACTCCTCAGGGGTACGTGCGGCAAACTGACAGGTGGCACTGATGCTTTCACAAATTGCCTCCATTCACTTTTTATCTTAAGAGGTAAAAGTAGGGCAGAATCTAGCTTTAATTATTTCTTATTTTTTTAAATTATTTTACTTACTTCCACACAAGCTAAACGCTCTCATCTTCTTTCCAGTGTCACTTTCTCTTTTAGAAATCGTGTTGATCAGATTATGATGGTCGTCCACAGCTCTATTATAGGGGCTTTAAACAGTTCTGATTGGAGCAGTTTGATTAGAATAACGTCATGCAGCGAGTCTCACATCTATAAGTTTTTTTCTGGGTGCATAAGGCTTTCACCCAACTGCTTCTGATTTCAGCATTTAGTTTTTTTCCCCTCGTTTAAAACTATAAAAACCTAATGAAACTACAATACTCATTATAATCAGTGTCGTAAAAAGTGATGCCACACGCTTTCCTCTTTGCAGTCTTACTACTCACCGAAAGTAAGAATAGGAAGCTTTATAAATAACTTGTGTCCCACTCTGAGGTAGGACTGTTTTCAGTCCTAAATGGACTTTGAGAACGATTCCTATGAGTGATTCTGAGATGCTTAGTAAATACAGGCTCAGTTTTATTTTCTCAAAAACATTGACCATTAAATATTCGTTGACACATGTTCAAACAATATAATGTTTGATGATAAATTTTTAGTGCTGATATTCTCAGTTGTTTCTATTTGGAATAAGAAAAAGATGTATTATTGAGAGTTTCACTGTCATTTGTTTAGTGTTGATGCTGCCCGAGATGATGGCTCCCTTGGGAGACTTGTAAATGATGACCATATTAAACCAAACTGCAGAATGAAGACCATCCGTGTGGTTGGCAAACCTCATCTTTGTTTATTTGCCCTAAGAAGCAGCTGTCCTGGTGAAGAGATGACCTACAATTACGGTGATTTTGATTTTGAGTGGCCATGGCGATGCAAGGTATGTAGATATTAGTAATTTTTTTACATTGTTTTAAAGGATTGGCGTATATTAAATGCTTTAAGCATTTTAACACACTTAACATCTGATTTCTACCAGAGAATGTGTCTTACAGTATGTTCCTATACAAGTGCGGGAGCAGTTTATTTATTTTTGCCTATACAGTAGTATAGCCACTTCTGTGTGAAGGGTAGTGATGAAATAAGATTGTCGAGTCGACTGATCACATGAAATAGCACACAAATAGTTTTGTTTGCTTGCTTTATGCCTTTAATATTTCAAACCTTCACAACTCTGTTTTTAGATGACCCCTTCAAAGAATCCACTGGCCCCAGAACAAGAAGATGCAACAGAAAAGGCATCCAAAAGGGTGAGGTAAAAAAAGAGTAAAGTGTACTCGTAAGAATTACAGTTACTCTTAGATACAAATGTGTCTAATTATATTACTGTTTATTGTAATATGTTAAATTGTAACAGTTTTATTTTATGAATATGCAAACTTTGACTTCATCTCTTGGATACATTTTATTTCTTATTATCAGATGAGTGCATTGCCATCAGACAGTGCTGCCTATGAAGAACCGATCGTAGTAACAGATGAGGTAAATTGGTTATTCTGCATTTGAGTAAAGTCATGTTTGTGAGAACTGTGTTGACCATACACATTTAGTACAGTGTTTTATTTTTCTTTAGCTACAGATAATTTGATACTTGTTTTGTAGACTCCTAGTGAGGTTCAGCATTCTACCCCAGAATTAAACACTACATCTCAGTCAGAAGTCAGAGCTGAAGTGGAAGTATCGGTGGTAATGGACTCGAGTGTCTGTGCCCATGCTAAAGGCCTGGAAAAGGTTGTTCAGGAGATCTAATTTTAATTTAATATTCAAACCCTTTGCCTGTAGTAGAATATTTGTGTTTTTCCTGACTTGCAGGTTACCCTTGATATGGCCCAATTGTCTTCAGAGAACCAGCAATATGTCGAGGAGAAGGGTGGGGAGAAGGTAATATTGAGAATTACATGATACAAGAAAATGATTACTTGTCTGTACCTGTTGAGCTATTAGTCTAATTCCTGGTTGTTTTCTAATCTTAACATTTCCAGATGATGTCTCCTGTCGGAGAGTCGTTGGTGAATGAGGAGCTGAGCTTAAATGAGCAGCTGAGCTTTTGTTTATCGACACACAGACTTGAACAGGTATTTGAATATTTTGGTGGATTTGTTAGACATTCTCTACAGTATTTAACCTGACCTATTGTCAGTGTAGGTTTTGATACTGTGTGAATGCTTGTATACATTAGGGCTCACACCGTTCCACACTGCTTGACCGCGAGTTATCTTCTTTCTAAACCCTACATTTAACCTCAGGTAAAGGAGCGTTTCACACTTGGAATTTAGGAGCGGGGTTAGCACCGCATTTTCCCCGGGGTTCTGAAACACTGCTCTGTAGCAGAGTTCACACCGCTTTTCCGTGGTTAACACTGCGTTGTGGTGCCAAACATTTACAATGTGAAACAAAGCAGGGTTGGAACGTTATGACTTGATGCTTGGCAACATACAGCCAATCAGAAACGCCTCGTATACAATCACAGAAACCGACCAGCGTGCACCTCATATCAATAACTCCCCATGCTGTGCAAACAGCCATGTCACCATTTGAGAAAAAGTGAACATACTGAAAAAATACTGTCAAACACCCGAACTGGAGTAAAAAAATATTGCTGGACTCTCGTCAGTCGAAAACAGTCGAGGTATTATTGGGACAGTGTTTTGTATTGTTTTGTAGTGTTTATTAAGTTGTGTATGACTTAAGAGAAATGTTTTAAGAGAACACTTGTTTTATAAGGACATCCCCTGAACATGTTCTCAGTGTTTGTCCTGACTGAAGAATCTGTGTGTTGTTAATTTTACCAAAAACCTTGTTTATGAGGACACTAGTTATTATTGGGGCATAGCGGTGGGAGACGTTTCTTAGGTCAAGAAAATATCAAGTTAAATTCAGAATTTAAATGATTAAATAAATTTGCAATGGAAAGCATTGGTAGGACAAATCTTACAGGAAGGAATGTACATGAACTGGTATCAGGTCTAAAACAGTGCTAACGTTCCTTATCATTCATTGCATAGACATTGGCACATGGAGAATCGAATTGCAGGTCAAACTGTGAGCTGAATAGCGATATCCAAGATTAAGAATGTCTATGATGTACGTTAATTGGTTTGATGAATTCAATATTTTAGTCTGCATATACAGTAGTATAGCTACTTCTGTGTGAAGGGTAGTAATGAAATAAGATTGCTGAGTCGACTGATCACATGAAACAACACAAAAAAAATGTTTGCTTGCTTTATGCCTGTAAATATTTAATCTGTTAAAATGTAAACCTTCACAACTCTGTTTTTAGATGACATCATCAAAGAATCCATGAACATCAGAACAACAACATGCAGAAGATAAAAAGGCATCCAAAAAGTTGATGTAAGAGTGACACTTTTCTCTTTTTTTACGAGTACAGTTACTCCTGACGGTTAGTCAAGTTCTTCCACACCAAACTCGCTCATCCATGTCTTTATGGACCTTGCTTTGTGCACTCGTGCGCAGTCATGTTGGAACAGGAAGGAGCGTCCACAAACTGTTCTCAAAAAGTTGAGAGCATGAAATAGTTTCAAATTTCTTGGTATGCTGAAGCATTCAGAGTTTCCTTTACTGGAAGTAAAGGGCCGAGACCAACTCCTGAAAAACAACCTCACACCAGTTCCAAAATGACTAAAATCACACCAGTGCACAAAGCAAGGTCCATTAAGACATACAGAACTCATCACATCAACAGATATCAAAAAGCTCTATACCTAAAAGTGAGTTGATCTCTGCCTTAGTTACACTGAAATCACGTAAATCAAGTAAATCACAAGTGGTCTCCTCTGCCCATGTCCAAACCACCTCAATCTGGCCTCTCTGACTTTATCTCAGAAACATCTAACATGGGTTGTCCCTCTGATGAACTTATTCTCAATCTTATCCATCCTTGTCACACCCAAAGAGAACCTCAACATCTTCATCTCCGCTACCTGCAGCTCTGCCTCCTGTCTTTTCTTCAGTGCCACTGTCTCTAAGCCGTAGAGCTTTCGCTGGTCTCACCACTGTCCTGTACACCTTTTCTTTTATTCTCGCTGATACTCTCACACAGCACACCTGACACTTTTCTCCACCCGTTCCAACCTGCCTTTATCCTCCTCTTCACCTCCTTTCCACACTCCCCATTACTCTGGACCATTGACCCTAAGTACTTAAAGTCCTGCACCTTCTTTACCTCTGCTCCCTGTAGCCTCACCGTTCCACTTGGTTCCCTCTCATTCACACACATGTGTTCTGTCTTGTTGCGGCTAACCTTCATTCCCAAAGCTTCATTGTAAGGCTGATCAGCTTTATGCCTCTGTAATTGCCACAGCTCTGCACATCTCCCTTGTTCTTAAACATCGGCACCAATACACTTCTCCATTCCTCTGGAATCCTCTCACTCACCAAGATCTTGTTAAACAAACTAGTTAGAATCTCTACTGCAAGCTCTCCTCAGCACTTCCACACCTTCACATGTATGTCATCAGGACCAACTGCCTGTCCACTCTTCATCCTCTGTAATGCCCTCCTCACCTCACTCTTACTGATTTTTATTACTTCCTGCTCCACAACACTCACCTCTTCTACTCTTTGTTCTCTTTCATTTTCCTCACTCATCAACTCTTCAAAGTACTCCTTCCATCTTCCCATCACCCTCCTGGCATCTGTCAGTACCTTTCCATCTTTATCTTTAATCACTCTAACATCCTGCACATCCTTCCCATCTCTATCTCTTTGCCTCGCCAACCTGTACAGATCCACCTCTCCCTCCTTACTGTCCAATCTAGCATACAAGTCCTCATATGCTCTTTGTTTGGCCTTTGCCACCTCTACCTTCACCTTACGATGCACCTCTCTGTACTCCTGCCTACAACCTTCAGTCTTCTCAGTGTCCCACTTCTTCTTAGCTAGCCTCTTCCTCTGTATACACTCCTGTACTTCCTTGTTCCACCACCAAGTCTCTATGTCCACTTTTCCCTTTCCTGATGATACACCAAGTACCATCCTACCTGTCTCCCTGATCACCTTACCTGTAGTTGTCCAGTCAACTGAAAGAATCTCCTGACCACCCATAGCCTGTCTCAACTCCTCCCTGAAGACTACGCAACGTTCTTCCTTTTTCAACTTCCACCACTTTGTCCCCCTCTCTGCCTTTGTCCTGTGTTGTCTGACTACACTCTCCCCTACCCAATACTTTGCAGTCATTGATCTCCTTCATATTACACCGTCGACACAAGATGTAGTCCACCTGAGTGCTTCTGCCTCCGCTATTATGTCATCCTATGTTCCTGTCAAAGTCCACCACCATCTGTCCTTCTACATCCCTGTCCTGAAGACCAAACCTGCCCATCACATTTTCATCACCTCTGTTCTCTTCCCCAACATGTCCATTGAAGTCTGCACCAATCATCACTCTCTCACCTCTGGGGATTCTCTGCATCACTTCATCTAACTCACCCCAGAATTTCTCCTTCACTTCCAAATTACATCCTACCTGTGGGGCCTAACCACTAACAACATTGAACATTACACCTTCAATTTCCAGCTTCAAACTCATCACCCTATCTGATACTCTCTTCAACTCTAGAACATTCCTAACAAACATTCCTAACTCCTCTTTCAGAATAACTCCAACTGTATTTCTTTTCCTATCTATGCCATGGTAAAACCATTTGAACCCTGATCCTAAGCTTCTAGGCTTGCTACCTTTCCACCTTGTCTCCTGGACACACAGTATGTCCAACTTCCTTCTCTGCATCATGTCGAACACGCCTTCCTCCTCTCCTTTTTCGACCAACAGTAGCCCAATTTCCACCAGCACCCTGTAGGTCAACAGCACTGGTGGTGGTCATTGTTACTTGAACCACTTGTTCAATTTAAGTCAATGAAACCTTATTTACAGTTGAAACCAGTTATTTACATAGACTTTCAGGGGGAAAAAACACAACCTTTTTTTTCCTTTACTGTCAAACATTAAATCAGAGTGTAAGAAAGTGGAAAAAAGTTTTTTGGTGTGTGTTTTTCTTCTGAAGTGTATGTAAATATCTGGTTTTAACTGTATATAACTTTTTTCTCAATTTTTATAAAGTAGTAGTTACAAAGCAGCTTTACATAGATTAAAGATGACGGAAATACAGAAAAATCAGGGAAAAATGAATAATATAGCTTGGCTGTAAAATGAGGCAGTGAAATATCTTTGTTGTAACTAGACCATAATAAAAGCAGTTTTAATGTAATACAAATAAAACATGCTAATAGCTAGTTTTGTATGATATGAGTACAATGCTGGTTGAATGTTTGTAAACCTTCCAGACATGGTTGTCCCCTTGCAGCACTCTGCCAGATTAGAGAGGTTGAATGGACATCTAGCATGTACCACCCATTTTAGTTCTAGCCACATTCTGATTGTATTGAGGCCCAGACTTTGAATAGGCTAATCCATATTATGAACCTTCTTTCTTTAAAGCCATTCCTTGGTGGTTTTGCTTGAATGCTTTGAGGCAAAACTCATTTTGGGCCCAACTTTGGCCCATTTCTGGCTCAGCAAAAAAGGAGCCCCAGCCCTTTACATTTCAACCACCATGCAGGTTCAAAGAAGGTTCTTTTCTTGAAACTCAGAGTATCAGTAGTCAATATAGTTTGTTTTACTGATTGTATTTTCCTCAGATGTTTGTTGTCCATGTAATACATTAATAATGCGCTTAAGAACTGTTGAGTTTTTAAGTTTTCTTTTTAGTGCATTGCTTATGTCTCGCAGGTATTCAGAAGATGCCCACTGAAACACCTGCTGAAGTTTCTCAAGGTATCTGAAATTTTACATTGTAAGTACATGAATCTCCCACAAAATTCAAGCTTAATAAAGTAAGTATTCTTATGTACAGATAATGAGTCTGGGACAAAGATTGGGAGCACACGAAAAGGTCGAAGAGTGTGTTGGTCAAATGCTACAGCTGTGATGAAACATTTTAAAGCACATCTAACCAAAGGGAAACTGCCACTTTGACTGAATGCCAGCAGTGTAAGACTGCTGAAGAGATTTTGTAAGAAATCGAGGTCTTGAAAAGGAAAGCCCAAAATAAATGATACACGAGCAAGTACGTCATTCCTTTGAGATTCCTTTGTCCACTCATTTTGTTTTTCATTTGCATATGCAGCAGAATGATTAGGTTTCATCTTATGTTTTAACGACTATTTAATAACTATTTAAAATGTGCCTTGTTTTAAACAGCATGTTTTACTTAGATTGCTTTGAATGGTTTAGTTCAATGGATTAAGATGCCTATGAAAGTACACGGTTATACATGATGTCTGTTCCTTCAACTGGCAGGCTTGAACTAAAAAAAGTTTCAGTATTATCTGTGGGATACCAATTACAATAAAAGTACTTGTGTTTATAATGGCAATGCACTGTTGTCAATTTCATGTATTGCTTTTGGTCATGTGCCAATAAAACACATTTGTCCCTGTAGTGCTGCAAGATGTTTTATTGTGTGTTGTATTTGCGAAACAGTACTTTCAAATCACCTCAGCCCTGGCAATGCACAGTATTGTCATGTTTGTGTGGTGTTTACTGTAATGTGCCAGTAAAACACATTTGTCCCTATAATCCAGCAAAGTTACTTTTTCTGTGTTGTAAAATTGCATGTCTTCATAAATCAACAGGACCTAGTAAAACCCAATTTTGTGAGGGGCGGATACTTTTAAGAGGGGGCGGGAGAGTCCTTATGTACCAATAAAATATCATTTCATAATTTGAGTTCTGTTGTGTGCATAGAAACTTCCGAGCCAGCTTCTTCTTCTTCTTCTTCTTTTTGATAGTATTCCCATCTCTGTAATGCATTGGGAAAGGTGTGTCCCCTTAAACCACCACCCTACTGGTTTGGCCACCAAATACCTTATAAATCACAAAAACCGGTATGTTTGTGTGTGTTAACATTCGTGATGTGTATGTGTGTACAATAGGCCCCAGGTGCTGGAAGAAAAGCCTCACACTATGATGTTCCTGAATGTGATGTCATTGAAAGTGTCACTGAATATAATGTCACTCAATATAATGCCACACAGAAAGTTATTAATAATTGTTTGGCGTATGTTTAAGACATTAGCACGGCTGACCCGTTTGAGATATCAAAAATCCCTCTGCAATTTTGCATCCTCCATATCTTTAGATCTCTTTGGCCTGGTTTGGTAGCGATTGTATAATTTCCCTAGGAGGAGTATATCAAAATCCATCGGGTGCGGTTTTGCGAACGACCCAAAATAACCGGCCTCCTGTTGAGTTGAGCCCAGGACATGCAGTGCGAAAGTTGTTCGGCTCGATGAGCCGCTGATGACAGCAGATTCCAACCTGTCTGCCAAGTTTCATGAGTTTTTGAGCATGTTAAGACGCCCGAAAAGTCCAAAAGGGAGGGGAAAAAAATTATCCTTAGGAAAACAAGAGGGTCCTGCGCACCTTATAGTGCTTGGGCCCTAAAAAAGTAAAATATAAATTCATAGAAACAAAACCAAACAAAAGGAATGCCCACTTGACAAGGGTATGTTTATATATATATATATATATAATTACATAAAAACAATGCTCGACCCAGTTTCCCAGAACAAACTGCTATTTATAGAATCTTTAATGAACTACCTAGGTTCAGGTGAGCTCTCTCATCACCTGACCGAGGTGCCTTCTGGGAAACTGAGTCGATCAACAAAAACAACAAAACAGACAGACAAAAGAACAGTGCCCTCTAGTGGAGGTCTCTTTCATTAATATAAAGAGGACTACATTTTCTTTGTTTAAGGACTCACTCTACACAACTCGGATTAAACTCTTGCTGTACGCAGATGACCTGGTCCAGTGGACTACAGCACAACCTGGCTGCACTTCCTCACTGAATTACTGAAATATACACACACACACACACACATACACAGTGAATTCTTCACCAAATTCAATAAAATCTTAACCTTCCCATAACCTGTTTACTGTATTTCCCTCATTCTGATGAGCTTGATTCATCTCTCCTCACACACACTGTTGCAATAACCTGGGCTTTGCACATTCAACCCACACTCTGCTTTAATTTGTATATATATATAAAATGTTACTTTCTTTGTTTGTTTTGGTGCAACTTGTTTAGTTTTTGTACAATAAACTGTTGGGTTTTGCTATTTGGTCATTGTGTTGCCTTTCTTGCTCACTGGTTTTAGGGCATCGCCGGCACTTATGATCTAATAATCCATAATCTGATCGTTACATAGTCGTGCCCCATGTGAGAATCTTTTTTTTGTGTGTGTGTGTCTGGTGTTTTGGATGAGAAAGATGGAGGTGGATGTTAATATGGTCAATATGGCTGACCCAGGCAGACTTGAATCAGTACATGAAACCGTTATTTGTAAACCATCATAACCCTGCAGCAGAAATAACATCTCTTTTAAGTTAGTTGTGCATATCTAACAAACATTCTGATGATGTTGAAAATGATGATTGTGTGTCAGGTATGTCTCTGATACAAACTTTGCAGACAGAGGTGAATAACTTTCTGAGAAAGTTAACATGTTGGAGCTTGCTTTTAAAGAATCCGGTAACATAAACAGAGAAACTAGTTTCCAGCAGGCCATGGATGCTGGCTTAGCAGGGATGGAGAACTACTTCCAGGAGGCCCTAGAAAAGCTGGAGAGAGCGATTAACAGAATGTTTTCTGCGGAGAGATGCTTAGTAGGAGAGGCAAATGAAGCAGCTAGGTCTCACTAGCAGGCCCTTTCTTCGCCGACCATAGGCCTGCACCCATACACCATTACACCCTTCTGCCCTGTTTTTCCTTATCTTTTTGATCTATCTACTCCTGTTACTCTAAAATTTTCTTGTGACCTATTTCTGAGTATTGGCAATACACATGTAAATATTCATCATGCTAATAAAGTACCTTGGAATCTTGACCCTTGAGTGTTAAACAGGGGAAGGTGTGTGTGCATGTGTGCGTGTGTGTGTGTGTGTTTGTGAGAGAGAAAGAATGTGTAAGACAGAGAGGAAGATGTGTGTGTGTGGGTGTGTGTGTGAGGGAGGGAGCAGGTAAAACAGAGGGGAAGGTGTGTGTGCACATGTAAATGAGTGTAAAAGAAACACAAGTCTTTTATGAACACAATCCCAAAAGTGAAACTGTTAACAAAGTGGAAAGCCTGTGTATATATTAGAAACATTATATGCTAACTTGATTTATTATTTATTTGACTGGACTTGACCAGTAGCAAATGCACGAGCCTTACAAACTACCACCATAGTGCTAACTCGCCTCGGTCTGATGCTAACTCGTCACAGTCTGATTGCTAACTCGCCACGGTCTGATTGCTATCTCGTCACAGTCTAATGCTAACTCGCCATGGTCTGATGGTAAGCCAAACCAGCGAATAGCCAGCTTTTCAATCTTACTGCGTGTAGCATTCTGAGCCAACCGATTCTTCACCACAGAACTTGTTTAAAGAAAAAAAAAATATATATATATATATATATATATATATATATATTCCATGTTCATATTTACTTATGAATTTGGCTTCTGTATACCAAGTGGTCATGCTTCTACAATGTGTGAAGTACAGTGGTGCTTGAAAGTGAACCCTTTTGAATTTTCTGTATTTTTGCATAAATGTGACCTAAATGTGACCTTGTAAACCAATAGTTTTACCATTTATTGAGGAAATAATGCACTAAGTATTGTATTTATTGCTGTAATATTTATTTGCAGTAACTGTTGTTCACATCACATTGTTGTGATTTTAGCCAAGTTGTTCTACTGATGGTGGAGTCAGGAATATTAACATTACCCTGCTGAAAAATCCAGCATAGATCAGCATGATTTATATGCTGGTCTATGCTGGTTAGTGCTGGTCTGATGCTGGTTTAGCTGGTGAACCAGCATAACTGATGGAAGACCAGCATGCCTGCTGAAAAAAAACAGCATGATTTACTGTATATGCTGGCCACCAGCAAGGTTTTGGTAGTTAAAATTGGTTACCATTTTCATTATCCTGTATTTTAATAGCTAGTACTGAACATAATGTGTGATGTAAATACATGGACAGCGTAGTGTTATCTTTAAATGGATTTACATACAAGAGACAAAAATAATCCATTTACCAAAAACATGTAAACCACTTCAATGGAAATCACTTCAAACTGAAAAAACAACAACAACAACAACAACATAGATCATCATAGCTGGTCACCAGCTGACCAGTAATTATACCAGCATATGTTGTGTTTTGGTGCTGGTATGCTGGGCACTAGCATCAGTAAGGTGACCAGCATCATGATTGCTATAATGCTGGTCACCAGCACCAGCATCAACAGGGTTACCAGCACCAGCACCATGGGGTCAGCTGTTTTGGCGGTGGGACCACTTGCATTTTTTATGGTAACCGTGAAAATAACTTAAAATACTCCATCATTTTTAACCATACATAAAAGTGTAATACATCATTTGAATCTGTAAAGGGTCTTTATTTGATGATGTACACTCACATATGAATAAAACATTGTGCTTTTGTAAAATAAAGGAAATAAACAGCGTGCGCTTTCAGCCATCTCAGTCTTTTTGAAACTATTCACTAAAATGAACTGAAACTCAGTGAATAATGCACACACACATATCCATATATCTAGATATCTATACATACACTCACCTAAAGGATTATTAGGAACACCATACTAATACGGTGTTTGACCACCTTTCCCCTTCAGAACTGCCTTAATTCTATGTGGCATTGATTCAACAAGGTGCTGAAAGCATTCTTTAGAAACGTTGGCCCATATTGATAGGAGAGCATCTTGCAGTTGATGGAGATTTGTGGGATGCACATCCAGGGCACGAAGCTCCCGTTCCACCACATCCCAAAGATGCTCTATTGGGTTGAGATCTGGTGACTGTGGGGGCCATTTTAGTACAGTGAACTCATTGTCATGTTCAAGAAACCAATTTGAAATGATTCGAGCTTTGTGACATGGTGCATTATCCTGCTGGAAGTAGCCATCAGAGGATGGGTACATGGTGGTCATAAAGGGATGGACATGGTCGGAAACAATGCTCAGGTAGGCCGTGGCATTTAAACGATGCCCAATTGGCACTAAGGGGCCTAAAGTGTGCCAAGAAAAGATCCCCCACACCATTACACCACCACCACCACCAGCCTGCACAGTGGTAACAAGGCATGATGGATCCATGTTCTCATTCTGTTTACGCCAAATTCTGACTCTACCATTTGAATGTCTCAACAGAAATCGAGACTCATCAGACCAGGCAACATTTTTCCAGTCTTCAACTGTCTTATTTTGGTGAGCTCGTGCAAATTGTAGCCTCTTTTTCCTATTTGTAGTGGAGAGGAGTGGTACCCGGTGGGGTCTTCTGCTGTTGTAGCCCATCTGCCTCAAGGTTGTGCGTGTTGTGGCTTCACAAATGCTTTGCTGCATACCTCGGGTGTAACGAGCGGTTATTTCAGTCAAAATTGCTCTTCTATCAGCTTGAATCAGTCGGCCCATTCTCCTCTGACCTCTCGCATCAACAAGGCATTTTCACCCACAGGACTGCCGCATACTGGATGTTTTTATCTTTTCACACCATTCTTTATAAATCCTAGAAATGGTTATGCATGAAAATCCCAGTAACTGAGCAGATTGTGAAATACTCAGACCGGCCCGTCTGGCACCAACAACCATGCCACGCTCAAAATTGCTTAAATCACCTTTCTTTCCCATTCTGACATTCAGTTTGGATTTCAGGAGATTGTCTTGACCAGGACCACACCCCTAAATGCATTGAAGCAACTGCCATGTTGATTAGATAATTGGTTAATTAGATAATTGCATTAATGAGAAATTGAACAGGCGTTCCTAATAATCCTTTAGGTGAGTGTATATATCTACAGAAAGCTTAAAGTGTCTACTTTAAGCTTTCTTATTTAAATGTAAATAAATAAATGTTCTCAGTTTATTTAATCCATATGAATCTAAGGAGAGATACAGTCTTTCTGCCACACTTCATTCACTGATAATGACCTGAGACAGGACACGCCCACACGCTGTTCACAGGGAAACAGTCAGGGTAATCTACATACAAGGCCACGCCCCCAAACACACACACACGCACACACACAGTAGATTCGATAAGTTTCCTGTGCGTGTGGAAGATGTTAGGCACTGTACAGGGTTCTGAAGCTCTACAGAATGTTCTGGACAGTGGGAGGAGTTTAGATTTACCTCAGAACAACACTGAGACTCCAACAGAGAATGAAGGAGGAGACTACAGCAAGCAGTTACCATGGGTAAGTTTTTAAATCTTATATAATCCTTATTCTGATAATATAAAACTAATATTAATTTATTTTTCCTCATTTTCTACAAGCTTTTGCCAGTTTATGTGAAACATTGTCATTTAATGTCACTTAAATGGTTTGGTTAGCATGTAGATAACACTGCTAAATCATGCTAACATACTGCCTTATATAGCTTAGCACAAACAGGTTAGCTCACAGGTGGCTAAGCTAATGGCTTACAGTATGTAGATTACAGATGGTTGTCAGTATCAGCTGTGGTGTAAATGTTTATAATATATTCACCCCGTTTTGGATAGCTTCATGTTATGGTAGCTATTTGGTTCAGTTTTTGGTTAGCTTATGACACTGCTATCTATAATGTTATTTAGCACAAACACTTTAGCTTCTGTTGCCTAAACATTGCAAAAGTTTGTGTTGTCTTTATGCATGGTCAATAGTTATTGATGATTATTGCCAGTAATTTTATTAGCATCATGTTTGTTTCTTTTTCCTTTTTTATAAACAGTTGTGACCATGAAAATGATCAGCCACCTGTTTTATAGAAACCAAATGCAAACAAGCAGGCAAGATACAGACGGACCATCACTATGTCATGGGATCCTCGACCACGACTGGGGTCTGGATTCGGGACGGATCTCTTGTATTTTTTTAAGCGGTTGACCACACGATAAGGCTTCACCTGTGACTTCACACAACCAGCACATGGACTGACCTCAGATGCCAGGAATGTTACCACTGATGGTCACAGGGTCTGTGTGAATTGCAAATCAGTTTATGGTAAGCAGCCATAAACACCATGGAAATGCCAGGTATGCGATGTTCACTTGTGTCTCGAGTTAAACAAGAACTGCTTTTCGAGAGAGGCACAAAGATGTATGACTGTGTATAGGGTGTAAAAGTGGGCTTTTACAAACCCAACACCCTTTCTTCATAGTGCACTGTTCATGTTCCCACTATTTTACCCTGAATGTCTGTTTGCACGGCCATATTTACAGTATGCCAGAAATGTGCCTTCTGTGTATAAGATCATCTGTGTCCCTCTTCCCTCAATCCTGGACATTTACTTTGCACTACGTGAAAGAGGTGAAATTTATATGCTTATAAGTAAGGTGACATTTATATTTTTATAAGTAAAAAAAATACACAAATGTCAGGAGATCAGAATTACGTTAGGGCCCATAAACCTGCAGACCCCTAAATAAAGAGTGAGGGCCAAGCTCACTCATTCACACAGTTACTTCCACACAACAGTAGTGTAAATATGTCCCTGAGAGGTTGCTCTCATGTTTTGTTATTATTATTATTTTTAATCAAAACTTGTTTGCTGTTTATTGTTAACTTATCATATTGTTACAAATATGCATATTGTATACAGTGGAACCTTGGATTACGAGCATAATTTGTTCCGGAAGTGGGCTCGTATTCCAAAACACTTGTAAACCAAATCATAATTTCCCATAAGAAATAATGAAAACTCAAATTATTCGTTCCACAGCCCCAAAAAATAAATACATAAAAATAATTAATACAATCTATAAAATGAAAATAAAACAAAGTTATCTGCACTTTACCTTTAAAAAAAAGTACAAATAAATTCTGACAGATAAGTGTTTCCGTTGGTGCGCGCAGTGTGTGTGTGTGTGTGTGTGTGTGTGTGTGTGTGTGGAATTAGCCCCTTCCCTCCCCCCTCCCCCCACGGCTTTGCAAACACACAGAAACTCTGCTCGTCTCTTATTAGTGTGCGCGCGCAATTTGACACCAACTTGCTCGGTTTCCGAATAAAAAATTATTAAAAATCTTTGCTCGGTTTGCGGAACACTCGTAAACCACGTTACTCGCAATCCGAGGTTCCACTGTATATTGTTACATATTACACATTGTAATACTGTTTGTATTGGCCAATAAAGCCTTAAAACCTGAATTTTGTTTAGTTACTAGGGAGTTACTAAAATACCTGAAGCGAAAGAAGCATTATAATATTGTAATAGTATTCTCGCTTTATACCATACCAACATTAGATGGGTTGGTGATGCATGAGCTGCATATTTTGTGTTTTGGTACTGATATGCTGGTCACCCTTCTTATGCCAGTGCTGGTGGAAAAAAAACAACATAGACCAGCAATGATACCAGCATATGTCGTATTTTCGTGCTGGCATGCTGGGGACCAGCATCAGTAAAGTGACCAGCATTATAGCACCATCATGCTGGTGCTGGTATGCTGGTCACACTGCTGATGCTGGTGGAAAAAAACAGCATAGACCAGCATAGCTGGTGACCAGCCTGACCAGCTTAAATTCGAGGCAAATAAGAAACTCCTATATTTAATTTAAATGGTAATTTAAGCACCGTGATTGTAAATTCGTTTAATGAATCAAATTTTTGTTTTAAGATTTTGCCAGCGTGGTACAGCGCAACGGGGGTGCTACTGGCATGTAAAAATGTAATTTGTTAACATGTTTTCATTATTTATTAATGAAAATGATGATGATCATAACAGCCTACGGCATTTCATTCTTATAATAACACAAAAACACAAGCGGGGCTGAATGACATTGACTGACGTTGCTGACGCAGTAGCTCGTCCTGACAATGTTTTAATTTTATGATCATTCAGTTTCATTTATTCCAGTTAATAAATCTACTACAAATTTAAAGAACGCAAAATATAAGATGACACAAAACCCTACACGCATAGGCTTTCTAATTACACACGATAAAATCTAAAGGCTCACTGTGTTAACATTTACTTTGCTTAAATTCGATACTAATAAGATTTAATTCTATATTTGTACTGTAATTTTAGGACTGTGATTATGAATTTGTTTAACTACAATGTTTCACTTGATTTTATCTACTGCTTTGTGCAGCTCTAAAGGAGCGGCGGCTCATTAATCCTTGAAAAATTAACTAAGGCCTCAGTCTATGGTTATATAGCTCCACTCAGCAGTAAAGCCAGCAAATGCACAAATGTCGTCTCCGGGAGACACGGCGGTAAAACCAATTGTCCGGTTGAGTACCATCTATAAGTAGTATTAGTAAAATTGCCACTTGAGAGACTGTACAATGCACAATAAGAGACATATAAACCTGAGTAAACAAAAAGACATATAAACCTGAGTAAATCAGTGTTAATTTTTGATGATGATTATTCATTTTTGCCATTTAATTTAAATAACGTTAGGTGAATGTTATTGTGTCTTAGTGACCATTTTACCTTTGAAACCAACAACAATCACCCCATAGCAGGACTCATTCTGTGTATCTGGTTTTCGTAAGGTAACGTTATAGTTAATGTTAGTAAATGCAGACCTCTCGGTAACGTTAGAACATAACAGACTTTTACAAGATGGAGTTGTATTGTTAGGTCGCAGTATTGAAGTGAATAAACTGTGTGGCTTGGACTTCTAATTGCATTTATCTTTAGTTGGGGTTAGAGCGAATTACATTACTAACTTAGCTTTCAAGCTAGCTCATATTTTATGCTGGGGACAGTGAAAAACAGTTCTCAGTAACCTATGACATATGGCATACAAATATATTACATGTTTTAGTAAACAACACAAGTATTGTTATAATATAATATTGTAACATCTGTGCCACAGCAGCCCCAAGGGTTAAGATCTGGCTCGCCGGATTACTGAGCCGCCTCCTTGTCTCGCCCTGGTGTGTCTGCGTGTGTATGTATTTCACCATTAGCACGTAATGAAGTTCACCTGTGTCCTCCTTGTGTGTCTCTCTATTTAAACCAGCCGGCCCCATAGCCCTTAGTCTGTTCACCGTTTGTCTAACCATGAAGGTGTGTGTATGTTTGGGTGCATGCGTTACCAAAGTTTCTGTTCTCTCCTATCAGGAATGAGCATTGGCTGCTGAGCGGAGCGCGCGTCACATGGTGGTAGACTAAAAGCGCCGTGGTGATCAAGGTCAAGTTCACGGTTCTCACACTTAGAGTTTCCCGAGTTTTCGCCAAATCGACTCCGTCTGGATTTCGTGGACTTTGTGTTTCTACGCGCCCGCTCGCAGCTCCGGCCAGGAGCTCAAAGACTGAGTCTGTTATTTTATGTTGAGTTATCAAAATATCCTATGTTGTGAGAGAAGAAAATAAAACTACTTCAAGTAATTCCCTGCATCTGCGTCCATCTCCTTCACACAAACATGACAAATATAAATATAAATATTGTTGCATAGTATGATTGTTTATGGTTTGGTGTACAGAGTTTCATTTATCATATTATTATATAATACTACGTTTTATAAGGAAAGAAACTCCAAGATCTCATGTTAATTTCTTCTTTGTCTCCTAGATAGAAATGAGCCATCTTTGAGACTTGAATGAGATTTTAGCCTTTTTTTCAATCTTCTCAAATATCCCTCAAATATGGCTCATTACCTCAAAATCTCAGAGATAGTTCATATTTTTCTTGTGTAGGACTAAGATATGTTTTTTTCCCCCAAAGGAGTGTTTCCCATACATAAAGTATACAGTAATGTGCATTTGGGTTTTCTGATATGTCGTGTAGAGGTAAACTCATTAGTAATTTTAAATAATGTACATTTTACTACTACCAGAATAACAATGCAAAAATGTAGAACTCAACAAATGCACATATTTTATGTTCTTGATATAAAATGTATGGTTGCTGACAGAAGGTTTTTTTTTTTAAATCACATATCACTTTATTTTGAGACTACATACTTAATGTATGCATATAATTTTGTAGTAAATGACCTCTGATCAGGGTTGCGTCACTATACTTGTGTTACTGGACCTCAGTGCAGCTTTTGACACCATTGATCATAGTATTCTCCTTCACAGATTAGAAAAGGTAGTAGGAATTAAGGGAACTGCCCTCTTGTGGCTCAGATCCTATTTGACTGATCGTTATCAGTTTGTAAATTTAGATGGTGACCATTCCTCATGTTCTCAAGTGGAGTTTGGTGTTCCACAGGGTTCAGTTTTAGGCCCACTGCTTTTTTCTCTTTACGTTGTTATGCTGATGACACACAGTTGTACGTCTCAGCAAAACCAGATGAGAAAAAACAATTAAGCAATGCGTGCAGGACATAAGAAATTGGATGTTAATTAACTTCCTTCTGCTTAATCCTGATAAGACAGAAGTTTTAGTCATAAGACCGCATGCAGCTGGAAGTAAGCTTTCTGATCACACTGTAACTTTAGATGGCCTTTTTGTTCCATCAAATGCAACAGTAAAAGACCTCGGTGTGATTATAGATTCCAGCCTTTCGTTTGAAGCTCATGTAGATAATATCACCAGGATAGCTTTCTTTCACCTCAGAAATATTGCCAAGATAAGAAACATATTGTCACTAAATGATGCAGAAAAACTAGTTCATGCTTTTATGACCTCTAGGTTGGACTATTGTAACGCCTTACTGTCTGGTTGTTCATCTAGGTGTATAAACAAGCTTCAGTTAGTACAGAATGCAGCAGCGAGAGTCCTCACTAAAACCAGAAGATACGAGCACATCACCCCTATCTTATCTACACTGCATTGGCTCCCTGTGAATTTTCACATCGAGTTTAAGATACTACTTTTGACATTTAAAGCATGAAATGGTCTTGCGCCGCAGTAACTGAGTGAACTGCTAGTGTCTTACGATCCTGTAGACTGTAGACTTTGAGAACATTCTGCTGCATATGCAAATGAAAAACAAACAGAATAAGTGGACAAAGGAATCTCAAAGGAATGACGCATCTACTCGTGTATCACTTATTTCGGGGTTTCCTTTTCAAGCTAAGACCTTGATTTCTTACAAAATCTCTCCAGCAGTCTTACACTGCTGGCATTCAGTCTTTGGTTAATATGTTTCATCACAGATGTAACCTCAGCATTGGACCAACACACTCTTCGACCTTTTCGTGGGTTCCCAATCTTTGTCCCAGACTCATTTCCTGTACATACACAAGTGGACAAAATTGTTGGTACCCTTCGGTCAATGAAAGAAAAACTCACAATGGTCACAGAAATAACTTTAATCTGACAAAAGTAATAATAAATAAGAATTCTATGAATGTTAACCAATGAAAGTCAGACATTGCTTTTCAACCATGCTTCAAAGGAATTATAAAAAAAAATTAAAACTCATGGAACAGGCCTGGACAAAAATGATGGTACCCCTAACTTAATAGTTTATTGCACAACCTTTTGAGGCAATCACTGCAATCAAACGATTCCTGTAACTGTCAATGAGACTTCTGCACCTCTCTGCAGGTATTTTGGCCCACTCCTCATGAGCAAGCTGCTCCAGTTGTTTCCGGTTTGAAGGGTGCCTTTTCCAGACAGCATGTTTCAGCTCCTTCCAAAGATGCTCAATAGGATTGAGGTCAGGGCTCATAGAAGGCCACTTTAGAATAGTCCAATGTTTTCCTCTTAGCCATTCTTGGGTGTTTTTAGCTGTGTTTTGGGTCATTGTCCTGTTGCAAGACCCATGACCTGCGAGTGAGACCCAGCTTTCTGACACTGGCCAGCACATTTCTCTCTAGAATCCCTTGATAGTCTTGAGATTTCATTGTACCCTGCACAGATTCAAGACACCCTGTGCCAGATGCAGCAAAGCAGCCCTAGAACATAACAGAGCCTCCTCCATGTTTCACAGTAGGGACAGTGTTCTTTTCTTCATATGCTTCATTTTTCCATCTGTGAACATAACGCTGATTTGCCTTGGCAAAAAGTTTCATTTTTGTCTCATCTGTCCATAGGACATTCTCCCAGAAGCTTTGTGGCTTGTCAACATGTAGTTTGGCATATTCCAGTCTGGCTTTTTTATGATTTGTTTTCAACAATGGTGTCCTCCTTGGTCGTCTCCCATGTAGTCCACTTTGGCTCAAACAACGACGGATGGTGCGATCTGACACTGATGTTCCTCGAGCATGAAGTTCACCTTGGATCTCTTTAGAAGTCTTTCTGGGCTCTTTTGTTACCATTCGGATTATCCGTCTCTTTGATTTTTCATCAATTTTCCTCCTGAGGTTGGCTACAGTCCCATGGATCTTAAATTTAATAATATGTGCAACTGTAGTCACAGGAACATCTAGCTGCTTGGAGATGGTCTTATAGCCTTTACCTTTAACATGCTTGTCTATAATTTTCTTTCGAATCTCCTGAGACAACTCTTTCCTTCGCTTCCTCTGGTCCATGTTGAGTGTGGTACATACCATGTCACCAAACAACACAGTGACTACCTGGAGCCCTATATATAGGCCCACTGACTGATTACAAGATTGTAGACACCTGTGATGCTAATTAGTGGACACACCTTGAATTAACATGTCCCATTGGTCACATTATTTTCAGTATTTTCTAGGGGTACCATAATTTTTGTCCAGGCCTGTTCCATGAGTTTATTTTTTTTAAATAATTCTGTTGAAGCATGGTTGAAAAGCAATGTGTGACTTTCATTGGTTAACATTCATAGAATTTTTTTAAATGATTACTTTTGTCAGATTAAAGTTATTTCTGTGACCATTGTGAGTTTTTCTTTCATTGACCGAAGGGTACCAACAATTTTGTCCACGTGTGTAGGAATACTTACTTTACTAAGCTTGAATTTTGTGGGCGGTTCATGTACTTACATTGCTGGCTATATTCCAATGTAAAATCACGGAAACCTTGCGAAACTTCAGCAGGTGTTTCAGTTGGCATCTTCTGAATAGCTGCTAAACAAAAGCAATGCACTGAAAAGAAACTTAAAAATTCTTAAGCACATACCCAAAATTTTCATTAATGCATTATATGGCCAGCATACATCTGAGGAAAATACAATCAGTAAAACAACCTACAGTATATTGATTACTACGACTCTGAATTCCAAGAAAAGAACCTTCTCTGAACATGCATGGTGGTGGAAATGTAAAGGTCTGGGGCTCCTTTTTTGCTGAGCCAGAAATAGGCCAAAGTTGGGCCCAAAATGAGTGGTGCAACAAGACAACGACTCAAAGCATTCAAGCAAAACCACCAAGGGATGGCGTTAAAGAAAGAAGGTTCATAATATGGATTGCCCTAGTCAAAGTCTGGGCCTCAATACAATCGGAATGTGGCTAGATTGCTGCAAGGGGACAACCATGTCTGACTGTACTCATATCATACAAAACTAGCTATTAGCATGTTTTATTTGACTTATATTAACCAAGTAGTATCAGCCTATATCTGAAAATTGGTGCTGACCACAAATGCAATATATAGTGCTATTCATAATATTTGTACAAAGATATCTTCCTCTGTCATGTTAGATGTGTAATCAAACAATTCACAAGTCACAATCAGTAACTTGACTACATTGGTGATTTATAAGTATTCTGTGTTCTGTAACAGCAGTATGGTTTATCTGCAGTCAGTAACATTGTGTCTCTTTCCTCCTGTGAATGTCTTCACACTATCTTTTGCTAAGAGTATAATTAATTAATAAGTCTATGTATTGCAGCTGTAAGATTATTTTTTCCCCCAACCCCCTGACCACTGTCGCCCTGTTGGTTTGATAACTGGGGGACTGCTGACATTAGCTTAACTTAGAGGTTCTCTGTGCATTACATTAAAACTGCTTTCATTATGGTCTAATTTCAATCTTAAATATTTCACTGCCTCATTTTACAGCCAAGCTATATTATTCATCCAATCCTGATTTTCCTGTATTTCCGTCATCTTTATTCTATGTAAAGCTGCTTTGTAACTACTACTTTACAACAATTGAGAAAAGCTATATACTGTTAAAATTATATATAATATATATTATATATATTATAATATTTACATACACTAAAGAAAAGAAAAAATCCCGAAAACCTTTTTTTTTTCTCTTTTACCGTCAAACATTAAATCAGAGTAAAGCAGAAACATTAAAGAAAAAACAAGCTTGTGTTTTTTTTTTCTGAAAGTCTATGTAAATAACTGGTTTCAACAGTAAATAAAGTTTCATTGACTTAAATTGAACAAGTGGTTCAAGCGTACATGCTCAAGTTTCATAAAAAGGTATTTTTATACATTTTGGTGTCAAAGACATTTTACCTATAATCCCCCTGAATTGTACATCTGCATAATAGAGACTTCCCTGTGTCCTTTGTGTACTCTGTCTCACAAATAGTGCCACTACAGAATGCATATCAGATATTTATTGAAAATCATAAACACTTTATAAAACCTGGGCGTGTACAGTTTAACCACTTGTGATTTACTTGATTATTGAATTTAAAGTTGTGCAGTACAGAGAAACTATATCTACAGAAAGCAAATAACTATATATGTCCCAAATACAACAGAGAGGTCGGTTGTTGCATCCCTAACTACAACAATATTCTGGTCATGCACTAATTAATGAATGCAAATATTTCAACTATATAAAACATCAATAGTAAATGATTCTCTAAATACAATTATTGGTTAAAACATTAATGGACATACATAACAAAGAGTTTCCAAAACAACATGATTAGAGGCACCAGCAGGAACGTCGTCCTCAGCATCAGGAACCTCAACAATTGTTTAACCTGTATACAACACAGAGTTTCTGTTCAAATTTGTTGAGGCCCAGGGAAACATCATGAAGAGAAGTACTGTCCCTTTCCTGAAAACCTGCATTTTTTACACCTCGCCAGAATGTTTTTATGACATCATTCTTGCAAGTGTTGCTTTGGCTAGATCAGCGCACACCTGAGGTGATGTTTCTTTGTGTTTCCCAAATGCCATACGTGCAGTCTTCTCAAGGAACTGATGAAGACACTGTAAATCTTGGGTGAATGATAGTGTTGATGGTTTGTTAAATTTGGCCTCATTCAGTGTAACTAAGGAAACTAAAGATCAACTCAGTTTTAGGTATAGGGCTTTTTGATGGTATCTGCTGATGTGATGTCTTTATGGACCTTGCTTTGGGCACTGGTGTGATTTTAGTCATTTTGGAACTGGTGTGAGGTTGTTTTTCAGGAGTTGGTCTCGGCCCTTTACTCTGAATGCTTCAGCATACCAAGATATTTGAGACAATTTCATGCTCTTAACATTTTGAGAACAGTTTGTGGACAGTCCTTCCTTCCAACATGACTGCGCACGGGTGTACAAAGCAAGGTCCATAAAGACATGGATGAGCGAGTTTGGTGTGGAAGAACTTGACTAACCGTCAGGAGTAACTGTACTCGTAAAAAAGAGTAAAGTGTCATTCTTACATCAACTTTTTGGATACCTTTTTATCTTCTATATCTTGTTGTTCTGGCGTTGAAGATTTCATCTAGAAACAGAGTTTCAGCAAGCAAACATTTTTTTTTTTTTGTGCTGTTTCATGTGATCAGTCGACTCAGCAATCTTATTTCGTTACTACCTTTCACACAGAAGTTGCTATACTACTGTATATGCAGACTTAAACATTTAATTTATCAAGCCAATTAACTTGCATCTGTCATGCACACTCGTAACACGACCGGCACTAGGACCCGGAAGTAATACAGTCGTGTTTCAGGAAGCATAAAAGGAAACAAGATGGCGCTTCACATTGCTCAGTCATTGTGTTTTGCCCATGCTATCGCCGACGCCTCGCTCGTCTAAACGTGAGTACTCACTTTCTTGGGTTATCGCTTCCGATTGGGTGTGTGTATTTAGAACGCGGGTTTATTTGTGTAAACTCTTGCTCTCGCTTCGGGAGAGTTCTAATAATAACCAGCGTGGTTATCCTGCCTGCTCGCGCTACTTCCGCGTTTGGGTTTACCATCCACGCTACAGGGCTAACTGCTAGTCTTCTGGTTCATCTCCGGTTAGTTCGTGACAGCATCATAGACATTCTTAATCTTGTATATCGCTATTCAGCTTACAGTTTAAACTGCAATTCACTTCTCCATGTGCCAATGTCTATGGAATGAATAAGGAACGTTAGCACTGTTTTAGACCTGATACCAGTTCATGTACATTCCTTCCTGTAAGATTTGTCCTGCCAATGCTTTCCATTACAACTTTATTTAATCATTTAAACTCTGAATTTACTTTTGTGTTTTCTTGACAGAAACGTCTCCCAAAACAAAAAACACGTGTTCTCTTAAAACTGGTTTATACACAACTTTATAAACACTACAAAACACTGTCCTAATAATAACTCAACTGTTTTCGACTGACGAGAGTCCTGCAATATTTTTTTATTCCAGTTCGCGTGTTTTTGACAGTATTTTTTCAGTATGTTCACTTTTTTCTTAAATGGTGACATGGCTGTTTGCACAGCATGGGGAGTTATTGATATGAGGTGCACGCTGGTCGGTTTCTGTGACGCGACTACACGCGGCGTTTCTGATTGGCTGCATGTTGCTAAGCATCAAGTCATAACATTCCAACCCTGCTTTGTTTCACATTGTAAATGTTTGGCACCACAACGCAGTGTCGATAAGCAAAAGCTCAGCTGCTCATTTAAGCTCAGCTCCTCATTCACCAACGACTCTCTGACAGGAGACATCATCTGGAAATGTTAAGATTAGAAAACAACCAGGAATTAGACTAATAGCTCAACAGGTACAGACAAGTAATCATTTTCTTGTATCATGTAATTCTCAATATTACCTTCTCCCCACCCTTCTCCTCGACATATTGCTGGTTCTCCGAAGACAATTGGGCCATATCAAGGGTAACCTGCAAGTCAGGAAAAACACAAATATTCTACTACAGGCAAAGGGTTTGAATATTAAATTAAAATTAGATCTCCTGAACAACCTTTTCCAGTCCTTTAGCACAGACACATGAGTCCATTATCACCGATACTTCCACTTCAGCTCTGACTTCTGACTGAGATGTAGTGTTTAATTCTGGGGTAGAATGCTGAACCTCACTAGGAGTCTACAAAACAAGTATCAAGTTATCTGCAGCTAAAGAAAGATAAAACACTAAATGTGTATGTCAACACAGTTCTCACAAACATGACTTTACTCAAATGCAGAGTAGAGCAGAACCTTGGATTACAAGCATAATTCGTTCCGGACGTGGGCTCATATTCCAAAACACTCATAAACCAAATCGAATTTCCCCATAAGAAATAATGAAAACTCAAATTATTCATTCCACAGTCCACATAAAAATAATTAATACAATATATAAAGTAAAAATAAAACAAATTAACCTGCACTTTACCTTTAAAAAAAGTAAAAATAAAATCCCAACAGTGTTTCCATTTGAACGCGCAGGCTGTGTATTTGTGTGTGTGTGTGTGTGTATGTGTGTGTGTGTGGAATTAGCCCCTTCCCTCATCTCGTCTTACACAGTAAAACTCCCCCCACAACAAAAACACACACAATGGCAACACTGTTTTAATGGGGGGAAAAATGACACTAATGACTAATCTCTAATGACACTCGCGTGAGCACATACTAATGGAATCACTGCTGTAAAGTAAAAAAAAAAATGAACCAGCACTTTACCTTTGAAAATAATCGCGATAATGTAGAGTATGTATGTATGAGTATGAGTCTGTATGTGTGTGTGTGAAGCCGGGGAGGAAGGTGTAAAGGCGAGAGAGTGTGTGTGCGTGTGTGTGTGTATATGTCGGTGTCAAATTACACGCGCACACTCATAGGAGACACACTGAAACAGCAAGGGAGATGTTGATTATACCAGTAAGTGACGAGCACTAAGACCCAGCAGAGGAGACAATTACCCAAAATTCCGCAGCACGAGAGAGAGAAAAACCATTGGCTCAGTGTCATGTGACACTCGGCATCAAAACAAGAAGCGCATGCGTGATACATGATACTCGGCACTCGTAATCCTGCTAGTCCCACATCCAAGTAGCAAGTTTGTTCCTTTACCTCAATGTACACATTTGCAGCAGGAAGTAGCTTTCTATCCACAATGTTTGGACTTCTGGTCACTGAATTGGAGTAAAGTATAGTGGAACCTTGGGCTACGAGCATAATTCGTTCAGGAAAAAAAAAAATGTTCACTTATAACTTAAAGCATATTTTTCCATAAGAAATAATGGAAACTCAAATGATTCATTCCACAGACCAAAAAAATAAATACAAAAAAAGGTTTAATAAAAAATATAAAGCAAAAATACAACAAATTAACCTGCACTTTACCTTAAAAAAAAGTTAAAATAAATCCTGACAGATAAGTGTTTCCACACACACACACACTACGGAAACATAATTTTTGCAGGAAAAAAAGGAAATACCTCTAATGCCACTTGAGTGAGCGCAGACTAACGGAATCACTGCTGTAAAGTAAGAATAAAACAAATTAACCAGCACTTTACCTTTGAAAAATAATCGCGACAGAGCAGTGTTTCTGTGTAGAGCATAGAGTGTGTGTATTTGTGTGTGTCTGTTTGTGAAGGCGACAGGGGACGGGGAGTGCACGTGTGTGTGTAAGTGTGTGCACGTGTTTGTACGTGCATGGTGTCAAATGACACACGATCACTGCAAGCTGATACAGAGAAGGAGCACATGGATCTTTAACCTTTATAATGAGACTTTCTTTTGCTTTATACGCACACACACACACGTGTGCTATAATAAACAGTACACACGCGCTGTACACACACTTTCAAACAGAAAAAAAAATGTTTTTACGCACACTCATGTGGTCACAGTCTTACAGTAAACAGTACACGCGTGCATGGATGTTGATTATACCAGTAAGTGACGAGCACTGAGACCGAGCTGGGAAGACGATTACCCAAAAAAACCGCAGCGCAAGAGAGAGAAAAAAATCATTGGCTCAGTTGTAATCACGTGACGCTCTGCGTCAAAACAAGAAGCGCGTGCGTGATACATGATGCTCAGTACTCGTAATCCAAGACTTGCTCGTTTTTCAAGTAAAAATTTATTAAAGATTTTTGCTCGTCTTGCGGAACACTCGCAAACCGCGTTACTCGCAATTTGAGGTTCCACGCTAGATGGAATATACTTCAAATGAAGCAATGTCTGATCACAACCAGCATTAAGAACATTTAACTTTCTTTTCATTTGACTTCACTGGGGCGTTCCAGCAACTGCTGAGCACATAACACAAGTGAGTGGTTTTGACAATACTTCTCCAGAACATTGGTTTGGTATGTCCCTCCACTAAACACTAAAATGTGCAGGTCAGGTGTTTCTCCAGAACCAGGGTTGCGAATCACTAATTTGGATTTTCTGAGGGGTCTCCCAAAGTTAGCAATGGATCAGGGGTTGGAGTTGTGCAAGCCTGCACTGCCAGCTGCAACAGACTGCTATAAAGCTTTAAAGCGCCACATCTGCTGGGCATACTCTTAAATCCACCTGGCACCCATTTTTTCCATAGTAACTCGCAAGTCAGTTCAGCAAATATTGGCTCCCTACTTTCTTTCTCCACCTCACCAACCTCTCTCACTTCCTGCCATCCATTCTCAGCCAGCTCTAGGAAAACTTCTTTAGGTTTTGTGTATTGTTGATCTCTGGAAGCTTCTGTCACCAAAATGAATGAAATGAATTTTTATGTGCAAACTTATGAGCAAATGTAAATCTCTTCTTTATTTGTTTATAGATATTATTTTATTTGTCAGGAAAAAGTGTTGATAATTTATCAGATTTACCCACATGGACCTTTTACAGAGACCATGTGATCTTCTTTTCCACTTTTTCTCTCCTCTGTTATAAAGTTTACTATATAATCTGGCTGATGGCTGGCGGATCTAAAGATATGTAAGTGAAACAAATTAGCATATATACAGGGCAAGGTGTGTTCTTAGGTTATTAATGAATTCTTTTTAAAAATATTTTTTCAAAAATAGAACCACAATGAAAAAACAGAAAAATCCAGCCTTTTAATTGAAGTACAATTATTCAGTGAAAAAAAACATATCTATCTATCTATTTATCTATCTATCTATCTATTTTACATGAAATCATGTGTGCCAGAATTATTGGCACCCCTGATGTTATTACTTCGTACAACCCCATGGCAGCACTTAATCTCCTTCTAGAACATTTCACAGGATTGGAGAATACAGATAGAGGGATCTTTAACCAGTCCTCTTTGCACAGAGACCTGGGTTCTCCTGTATGTACTCTCCTCTTCAGCAGGTTTTCGGTTGAGGTCTGGGGACTGGAATGGCCATAGGAGTAGCTTGATTTTGTGTCTGCTAAACCATTTTTGTGTAGATTTCGCCACATGTTTTAGGTCATTATACTCTATCTTAAGCCCCAGTTACACTGCAGGTCTCGATGCCCAATTCTGATTTGTTGCCTATATCTGATTTTCCTGACCGTCTGTTTACACGTTCTTTCAACTATGACCCATATCCGATTCACGTGTTTACACTTGCCATACAGTCTGAAACATCGCGCATACTTAAAGGGAGGTTCTTCCACTACAAACTAGCCAAGACGGACGAAGGCGAAATATGTTTGATGCTAGCTCTGTCATATATGCAAAGTTCGCGAAACGGAGAAGGAGGAAAAGGGCATCATTGCAGCCTGCGCATATGCTTCATTTATTGTGTCCTCAAGCATCCAGAGGAATGTCTGGGTGCGGGACGTGTCGGGGTCCCTCTCTGGTGGCTTGCAACAGGTGTCGGCTACCGCACACTGGCGCATCTGTTTGGGATGAGCAGCGCATCGGTGTGCCTGATTATGTCATTAAACCACGAAGAAGTCGCCGTTTTAATGACGTACAGAACACAATGCCTCAGAAAATCCGATCTGTCTGTTTACACGACAATCACATTAGCACATATCTGATCTACATCTGATTTATTTCCACAATAAATATCGGAATGCATGCGTTTTTTTTTCCTGTTTACACGGACATAGAAAATATCCGATATGTGTCGCATAAGAGCAAAAAAATCGGAATTGGGTCACATTTAACTGACAGTGTAAACGTAGCTTTAGTCTCATCTGACCACAGCACATGGTCCCACTTGAAGTCCCAGCAAACTCCAGACGTTAATGTTTGCGATTGTAGGTGAGAAAAGACTTTTTCCTCGCATGCCTCCCCAATAGCTTGCTGGCGTGTAGATAGTGTCTGATGGTTGTTACGAAGACTATGCTAAGAACACATATTTTAACCAGGGATGCCAATAATTATGCAAAGCGATCTAAGCAAATATACTAAAGTTGCACGCTAACACGTCTGCGTTTTAGTCGCCGTGATTTGGCTTAATTGGAGCTTATGTAAAGTAGCACAAAAGGCCCAGAGTGGTTTGCATAGACTAAATTGCTGGAATGAAGATACATGTGTGTGAGTAAGGTTATCATTATCTGGCTAAAAAAAAAACTCTGAAGGTCACAAATACGAAATAAAAACACAGCATTGGTGTTATAACCTACAATTTCAGTTCACTGCTAATAAACCACCTTACTGTCAAAATGTTTAATGTGAATAGTAAAATGGTAAACTCCAACATTCACACATAGTTCATAGTTTAACATCACAAAGAGCTATCACTTTCTGTAAAATTGCATCCAAGAATTCGGCGTTTTGATCTCCCAAGTGGTGTGCAGTTGCCACTTCAGTCCTTCCTGCTCCTCCACACACTGCTCAGGGTGAGTCTAGACACTGCTGTCTTTTTCACCAAGACGTGGCTCAGCAACAGGGTTCTTGATGCAACCATTCAGCTAGATGAGCCAGCCTCATTCCATGCTGACAGAAATGCAGCTCTTTACAAACTTGGAAACTTGTGTGCGTGCATCAGCACATAGTGATGCAGGAACTCACCTGATCTTGGCTACTAATTCTAGCATACAGATCATTTATCAGGTGGAGCCTAAGATACTGTAAATAGCCACTCAGTCGGACGATTGAGCCGAACAACTCTGAAAGAGTTGAAAGAGAAAGAGTCTTTTTTTTTTACCTCCTTCACATTTCAGGTATGTTTCGGCACTTTACCAAACTGCTTCAGTTATTTCCTAACCCTTAATATAGGAAACATTTTAGAGAGTTTGACATGTGGCATAATTATTGTGTTTGGTGTATTTGTGTAGTTTAGTGCAGGGCTGTACAGAGAACATTTCACCATCAGGTCATTACAGTTAAAAAAAAAAAAAAGACTCATGGATTGAGGTTTTAAAAACAGACTACAGCAGAAGATTCACTGGTACAGGTACATTAGACAATCGAACGCTGTGTGATACCTATATTTATATAGTTTTTTTTTTTTTTCGTTGGAGATATAAAACAAACAAAATTGGTTTTAGTAAAGCACATAAAACACAACTGATGAACACTAATGAATTAACAATAAATCTATGAGTACCACTCTGAGATTGAAAAGTCTGTAATGTATAAAGTATTTAATGTTGTTATTGTTCACTGGAACACTATTGCGTAATGCGTGAAAAAAATTCAAAATATTAAAGCATTTTCTACTGGCTGAGCTGCGAGTCTTAAATATTCTTAATAATCGTACATAAAGGATGTGCTGTGAATATCTGACACAGGACAGAGTTAAGCTCACTAACACCTTCACATTGATTTCTTGGTTTATTATTAGCACCAGTTAATATTTCTCTATAGAAAAAAGACTGTCATGTTTAAAAGTTAGCACCCATCTTTAATTCTTTATTTTTCCGCAAAAACATAATAAAAATCATCTGATTTTAGCTCTCAGGGTGTCAAGAGTCTCAAGAGACAACACTGAGACATCACTGTGCCATTACTTATTTACCAACATAAAGACTTGTTAGATGACACAAGTTTGACCAAGGTTTAGCTGTTGATGGTTTTACATTTGTCCCTTGAATACACTGGTGTACAGAGGAGTTCATGGAGTTCAGAAAGCGCAAATCTGAGATGCAAGGCGACAATACAGTCCTGGAATAACGTTGGAATATTGGGCTTTCTAATCATGTCCTCTCAATCCTATTACAGTCCTGTGTATGAGTGCAACTATACACTATATATACATTACTAAGTTTAATAAATTCTGGCTATTTTATGATCTACATAAGATTTGCCATCACATACTTTACATATGTTCCTTCTTCCTCTACGTATCTTTACCTTTGTTACTAAACATAATGGGATATTTCACTGTTTCACTATTATCTGATTAGGATTACAATATTTGACTGAATCTGTTATGAGCTACACCAGACTGAACACTGTGTGTAGTGGTGATGTGCAGTGGTGTGCAGAAGTGTGTAGGTAATGGTGGTTATTAGTATGTAGCAGTGTTCAGTGGTGTGTAGCGTGGGGCATAGTGTAGTGGTGTGTAGTGGTGTGTAGTGGTGTCTAATGGTGTGTTTACTGAAGTGCAGTGGTTTGTAATGATGTACGATATACTCACATGGATGTCCCGTGTGTCTCTTTGGGATGCGTCCGATGTCTGGGGACGGTTTCACTCTACTAGGAAGACGGTCTTGGCCTCGCATGATGTTGACAGCTGATTTCATATCATAATCCTCACCTAGCAAGATAGAAATAAAATATCCTCCCTGTAGACTTAAACTCATAACAAAACAAAACAAAAAAACTCCAGAAAGAATAAAGTTTTTTTATTTATTTATTTATTTATTTATTTATTGTGTGTGTTAATAATTTATTAATTAATTTTTGATTAACTCTTGAAATTCTCTGCGGACTTGGCTGCGGTCGCGCGATATTTCAGGACTGGAATTTCCTACAAGTCTACCTGAGCCGCCAATAACTACCTGGACTCCATATTAACATCAATTAACATCAACTGTTATACTGAACTTCCAGCCACCCAACACACAGTATGAGTGCAGATCAAATCCCTGCTCTCCGTTATCACCCAGATGA
This sequence comes from Clarias fuscus, assembly GCA_030347435.1. NCBI lineage: Eukaryota > Metazoa > Chordata > Actinopteri > Siluriformes > Clariidae > Clarias > Clarias fuscus. The sequence goes on from CM059219.1 coordinate 30,357,137, forward strand.
GGGTGGGCTCCCTGTTGAGTCCGGTTCCTCTCAAGGTTTCTTCCTATCACCATGTCAGGGAGTTTTTCCCTCAGCACCGTCGTCCTCGGCTCGTTCATAAGGGACCATCTGATCATTTTTGATTCATACCCATTCACATTTCATACGAACTTAAATAATTCTTTTGATTGTGTAAAGCTGCTTTGCGACGATGAGAATTGTTAAAAGCGCTACACAAATAAAATTGAACTGAATTGAATTATACAATGGTGTGTACTGGTGTGTAGTGGTACATAGTGGTTCTAATGGCATTTAGGCGAGTGTCGTAGTGTGTAGTGTACACGTGGTGTTTAGTGATGTGGTACTTGCACTTATCTGCTTTACTGGACTCACTGTTTTTCTAAATCTTTATTAGTTTCAACAGGTCAGTGATGGAACAGCATCTGTTTATACTCCTGCTTTTCACAGGTGAGAGAAAAGTGTGTGTGTGTGTGTGTGTGTGTGTGTGTGTGTGTGTGTGTGTGTGACCTTTACAAATATCGCTTTGCCTATTTTGTGGAGTGGAGACACTTAGTTCTTTTTATCCTCCTGACCTGTTAGCTTGATTGTCTTGTACAGGAAGTATAGAGTAGAATATGTGCTATCGCTTCTCCACACATCCAGTCCTACAAGTCAGAGATCATCTACATTCTGTTTCAGTGCTGTGTGTTTTATTATCACTTTAAAAACCCAACTACACCAACCATTTATAATAAAATTGTTAATAATCCTGAAACTTCTTAAAATTATATATATATATATATATATATTCACTATGTGTTTCATTTAGATTAATTTAAAGTTTAATATGAAAGAAAAAAAAAGGATAATAAAAATGGTATGATGTGTATTATATTGTTATAATATTAGTAAGAAAGCCCTACATGTGAAGCCCATCACCATATTAACTTCGCAATTTCCACTTGCTCATGTGATGACATCAACAAGCATCTCTTAAAGAGCCCCTGTATCTATTCTCAGCAGACCGGCACACTACACTATATAGAGTACAGCAATTAATGCCCCTTTAACTACCACCCAGGTACATACATAACACAGGATAAAACCTGAAAATCTCTCCTATGCAGGAGTCATCACTCTCGTCCTGTCTGTCCATCGTAAGTACTATCTGGTCCAGCAGGGAATGACCTGGAGTGATGCTCAGGCGTACTGTCGAGCTCACCATGTCGACCTGGCCATCATAGAAAGTAATGACGACCTGGTCCAACTTCAGAATGAAATACAGAAACAACAGTTCAGTGCCGACGCTTGGATTGGACTGTTCAATGACGTCAACAGCTGGCGCTGGTCTATGGGAAATGAGCCACTGGGCAATGTGACACTGTGGGGTACAGATCTGCCCAACAACAAGGGTGGACATTGCGAGTGTGTTTTTACATCCTACTGGGGTTGGTATGATTGGGCATGTTCTGACCCAACTCCGTTTGTGTGCTTTGATGGTAAGAAACAGAATTTTTTTCATATCAGTAGAGAAGTTTGTTCCGTCCCAGTTTTTTACCTGTGTCCTCATTCCTAAATCGAATTGTGCTTCTTAAAACAATAAATAGCACATAACAGTGTAAGCCTCAAAACTAGGTTTAACTAGACCTCATCCTTTTGGTACACTGCATGAAAGAAGTGTTAAGATCTCCATCTTTAATACATGGTGTGTCACACTATCATGGTAATTTAGTTGTTTTTTCTCACAGGAACTAAAATTGGCGATGAGCGTTACATTTTCGTCGATAACTCAGTGACGTGGTCTGATGCTCTGGCGTACTGCAGACAGTATCATACAGATCTGGCCAGTGCTAGAAGTGAAGCAGAAAACTTAGTTATCAGAAGCTTCACCCCTTATGGGGTTTGGATCGGTCTGTACAGAGATGGCTGGAAGTGGGTCGACAAATCTAACTTTTCCCCCAGCCCTGTCAGCTGGATGTCTGGAAAACCTGATAATGCCCTGGTGAATGAAAACTGTGGGTACTTCTATAACGGTCAGGCTGCTGATGCACAGTGCTCAGACATAATGCCTTTCTTCTGTTACAGAGGTGAGTTACAATTGAATTTAGCCATCAAATTCAACAGCTGTTAGAATCAAGGTTTGTGCGTTGATGTTTCTATTTGTGTATACATCTGAACATTTCTAAATTCAGTATCCACAGGACAACAGACCGTGAGGGTGAAGGTGCAGTCTGATGAGGATGTGATCAATCCTGTGGTCGAGACGGCCATCTTAGAGCAGGTGAGTCTCTTCCACAAGTCTTCACTTGTCATAATGTCTGTTCTCATCCTCATTATTTATTATATGTTCTTACTGCAGCCCGGACCGGAGTTTTCATCGAGATCTGACATTTACACACTGTACTGTAATCACAATCTGATACTGTCTTCAGATTCTGCACCACTTTTACATTTACAGGAGCGCGGTGTCTCTATCACGCATTACTGAGGAATAAAAGTCCTGTTTTTTTTTTTGGTTTTTTTTTAGATCAGGCAGAAACTGAAGGATCAGGGAATGTCCGTGAACATCACAGTGACATGGAGAGTGCAACCAGATGGAAATGTGTTTCACAAGGAGAAAGAAAATAACTCTGCAGCAAAAGAAAAAATGTAACTTATCACTTTTTACAACTTAATACTTTTATTAATGTTAAATCACTTTTAAACGTTTTCAAACGGTGATTTGGTTTACACATGTTTCAGTAATGCTATGAAGACTACTAATGAAATATTCAAAATGAAAAAGCTAAAGGGGTAATTAAATTAAATCTATTTAAAATGCTTCATGTAAAATGTCATTAATAACGCACAAGTAAAGAATAAATACACCAAGTAAAATAAGGAAGTACAATTGCTTCAGTATTTTCCCCACAAAGGTTTGAAAGATGGAAAGTTGAATGAAATATAGTTCACTCTTAAACAGATGCTAATGAAAACATATAACGCACACTAAGGAGTTACTTTATTCAGTTTTTCCTAAGGTAATAGTTGTATTTACATAGACAATCGACTGAGCTATTTTGAGTCCTCATTTCTTTAATTTTGCAGCTAAGATGCTAAAGTAGCTAGCATATGTAGCTAACAATAATAGTCTAAGAGTCTCTCCTGCGTCACCTGAGCTCTGTGCTCTGTATATTCCACTGTTTTCCTGTTTTACTCACTGGGCTCTAAAACTGTGATGATGTCTGTAAACTATTTTAGTTGTACAATGTGACAGCTATAATCTATTGTAGTGATATTTACATTATACCAATATGTAAAACTATACTTTTTCTGGGGGAAACTGTGGAAAAGAAATAAACATTTTGTGTCTAATTGAAATACTGTGGTCCATTGTCATGTTCTCTGCACGATGAGGCGAACGCAAACGCAGGGTGAACAAACGAGTATTTTATTGGATGTAAATAATGTCCAAACAAACAAACAAACAAAAGACCGTAAAGAAAGAACGTAAAATATTAATCCCCCGGGCGTGCAGGTTCGAAAACTAAACCAAAAGAGAACTCTAACAGGAAGACTGGAGTCTTCGGAACTGCCAACAACTCGACACCGCAGACGCTGCTCAGTCCTGGGGGAGAAAACAAACAAGACTAGTTGTAGGAACAAAGATGCTACGGGTTCGACTGGTATAAATAGGGAGACACACAGGGGGGAGACAGGTGAACTTAATTTAGTGCTAAAATGAAACATGTACACGCGTAGACACACTAAGGGGAGACAAAGCAGCGGCTCAGTAATATCAGAGAACCAGATCTTATTCCCAGGGACCGAGGTGGCACAAGTGCGACATCCATGAAGTATTTACTAATTGTATAATTGTATAAATAAACATCTGCCTTGGAGGAAAAATGGAAATCATTGGACATCAATGGACATCAATCATAGCATCAGAATCCATGCTGCCCAGCTGTAGCCAGTGTAACTTGAGCTTTTTGTACTGTGTCTGTGTACAATTGGCAGCAGGTTCCCCCTTCTAGCAAGCGATAAGTAAGGATAGGCACCAGGTATTTCCCTATATGATGTGTGGTGTTCACTTGGCATAGGCTATGGGGAAAACAACATCATCCTTTGCACTCCTCTAGTACCAGAGCATATTAAAGGTGCTCAGATCGGCTGCTGATCGAAATCAGCTGATAATCACTTCATTTTATTTCAACTGGAAGATCACTTTTATGTCATTAAATGTAATATTTATTATATTAATAACCATAAACAGGTATAAGCAGAGACTATATAACAGTCAATTCTTTGTACAAATAAAAATGTCAGCTAATGAACTTGACCGTGTATCTAAACAACATTTAAGCTAAACAACTCATTATTGTACAGTACATGTCGATACTGTAGCTCTGGTTATGATTTTACATTTTTGTTGTATAAAGTACTTGTATGTGAAAATTACCATCACAGTGGTATTTCTTCGTTCCAACATATTATGACTTTTTATAACTTAAGCTCTACTTACAATTAAAAAGTACGGCAATTGCACATATTTTGCAAAATGCCGCTTTGTGCCCCCTGGTGGTCATTTCATGAACGACTTTGAAATGCGACTGATTTTATTTTGGCCGCTGTCATTTTTGCCACGCCAGTGAGTGCAGCGATAATAGACATTCTGTTTGACTACCTACTGTATTATTTTGTCCTCTTATTGCAACATGGCTTTGGTTAAATGAAAACACCTTTCATTTTGTGGGATCTAAGCAAAACTTATGCTGGTCCAGCTTGTGCCCCTCCAGTCCCTCAATACTTCTGAGGCAGTTCATCAATACCTGTACGTTTGCTGCTTGCACTTCCCACCAGTAATGTCTCATTAGCTTCCGCTGCACTGACACAAGTGGTTGCCTTAAATGAAGCCTGATTAGCTTTAAATTTTACTACTGTGCCATATAAAGTTATATTTTAATAACTTTACATTAACAAAGACGTTTGCTTATGTTAGATATATAGATGATGGTTTTAGGGAAATTGTTCCCACAACTTTTCATTAGGGACTATGACCTAAAGTGTTATGATCAACCCAAAATTTACTGGGGCCGCTGGAAGGATGATTTTTTTTCAAAGGCCAAATAGTGTTACTTAAAGGTGCATCATGGAAAATGCCAATGTTTGAAGTTGTGATATGTCTCAGCTCACTATAGCAGATGTAATGTGTGAAGCTTTAGTTCTTTAGTAGGGAGTTCTTTGAGACTGGGAGAGACGACCCTGGCAGTTACATTTCCAAGGACTGATTCTAAGGTGAGTGCTGGTTAATTCCTGCGCTGATCTTTACAGAGTTTGAAACAGGTAATGGTTTGCCCTTTGCTGGTAAATGTTTCCTGTTGTTATGATTAGGGAATGCTTATCACATAATATAAGAAGCGGGAAAGAATTGGTTTATCTGTTCCTCTATGTCTTTTTGCGGTTCTTCTTGTGTGTGTGCGCGGTGCTACGTCTGGCTTCTTCTGTGTCCTGTGTTGTGTTCAGTGTTTGGCTGCGGGTTTTTCGTTTGTTGATTTGTTCTGTGATGGATGTCTCGTCTCTTCTTCTCATGAGTTTTATTGAAGTTTTTTCTGTGGGTGTCGGTGGTGGTGTGCAGGTCTGGGGTTCCTGTGCCTCTCTGGTGCTGGCGTTGGGGGCGGGGTCAGTGTTGTTGGGCGTGGTCAGCACAGACTACAGTACACATAGTGTCGGGATCTACACTCGCGCTGTGTACAGTAGTGGCGGTGTTCGAGTCAGTGCCGGGTGCGGTGTGTGTCTCTGTGGTGGCGGTGTGTGAGACTGACCTTCGTGAGTGCTGACTCGGGCTCCTCGATGTTTTCCGGCTGACTGTTCCCTCCGTGTGGACAGCTCAGTCTTTTGTGTCCGACGTCCCCACACACTGTAAACCCTAATGCTCAAAGTAATTAAACACATTGAGTACTGTTAACTTAAATAATTGCAATTAGGTCAAATTAATAGACCTTTTTGAGTATTCAGAACTTTTTAGTATTTATGAGTTTGTAGAAATGACACTTTTCACATTAGCTGAACAAATTTGATATTTTAAGTAATCTTGAGTACTTAAGTAACACTAACTGTCACCTTAAAGTTCCACCAACTTAAACTCTATAGAGCACTGGTGGCTCAGTGGTAAGTGTTTTGTCGGCCATGTGAACGACCCCGGTTTGACAAGCAACAATTGATTCAGTACAGCAACAATATATTTGATTTGCAACAAGTTTAACAAACTCAAAAACTGACAGTTCTGTTTACTTAAAATTGGAAACATCAGTACTTAAAAAAAATTGATGAAACTGATTACCTCAAATTTTTTTGAGTTTTACCAACTTAATCGTTTACGAAACACCTCAGCGGCTCCGTAGTGCCGAAAACGGTGTAGCTGCTGTCTCCCGCTTTACACTTAGAATTAACATTCAGTGTTCCATCCTGGTTAGTTAACACCATTAGGATCTGCCTCCGGAAGGACAGGACGTGCTTCACGCTGGAGCTCTTACACCTGATCGGGATGGCTCTCATGGGGCTGACAAACCTCCCGAATCGGGCCAGCTCCCTCATGATCGCCTCGTCCTGTATAAACGGAGGCGCGTTTGAGATCAGCACTCTCGTGGCGGGGGCAGACAGAGGGGAGACCGGGACCGCTGATCCTCTCACGGTTATTCCAGTTTTTATGAGTGCACTCACGAGGTTCGTCTTTTTTAAAAACACCACCACCGCTTTGTTCATCCGGGAGGCTGAGTAGATGTTCTCACACCCGACCTGCTCTCCCACAGCTAACAGCACTTCTTCCACCAGGACCCCATTGTACGTAACACGCCTCACGCCATTCCATGTATTTTAAACACAATTCACTGAAAAAAAATTGTAAATAAAGTGAGGAAAGAAAACAGAAATTGAAAAAAAAATTGGCAAGATGCCAAACAGTCTTTCACATGCTCATTCACACCCAGCGCAGAGAGAGAGAGAGAGAGAGAGAGGTTTTGAGGTTTTAAACTCACTTTATTATGACAAAATTAAATAAGGGACTATTTTACAATTTATATACAAGTATATGTACTGTGTGTGTATATACACATATATACAGAGAGAGAGAGAGAGATTTTTTTTAACTCACTACATATACACATGCATACACACACACACACACACACAAACACGCTCACTTACATACACACTCATACATGCACCCATACACAATATATAGATATATATATTTTTAATTCTTTTTTTCATTTTGGTTTCAGTCATTCAGTCTTTATAGTTTTTGCTTTGTTCAGCTTCTGTCCATTTTCTGTTCCTCCTGAGTGTCGGTGGGTTTTTGAGCTTTTTTTCTTGCTGCTTTTGCCTTTTTTAGTAGCGTTTTTACTAAATGTTTCTTTTTTATGTCCGGTATTTGTAGCTTGTCGAGTACTTGAAGGTATCTGTTTGCTTGTTCCTGGATGTCTATGGTCGTGTCTGGGTCTGAATTTGCTGTACTGGACGCTGCTGCTTCACTGAGGGTCTGACTGCGGGTTGTGTGTTTACTGGTGTGTTCTGTGTTGGACATCTCCTCTCTCTTGCTCCTGGTTTTTTCTGTGCTGCTCTTTTTTCGTGTCAGTGGTGGTGTGCTGGTTTGTGGCTGCTTTACCTCTTCTGGGCAGATTGTAGGGGCGGAGTCGACGTTAGGGGTGGGGTTAATGTCTGCGGTGGATACTGTACTCATACTGTATACAGTAGTGTCGGTGTTGATATCTGCTCCCGACGCGGTATGTGTCTCTGTGGTGGTGGTGTGTCTCTGTGGTGACCTGTTTGAGTCGCGGCTGTGGTGTGTCGCTGCGGTTCTCTGTGGGCTCCGCCTCCCCGCTGTGGGCTCCGCCTCCCCGCTGTGGGCTCCGCCTCCCCACTGTTCTCTGGCTGGCTGTCCTCGCGCTGCCGCCGCTGTTTCCTGGCCGTATCGCCGCGCGAGCTCCCCGGCTACACTGCTCCCTGTGGACAGCTCAGCCTCTTGTGTCCCACGTCCCCGCACTCAAAGCACCTCAGCGGTTCCGTGGTGGCGAAGACTGTGTAGCCGCTGTCCCCCTCTTTACATTTAAAATGAATGTTTAATGTTTGATCTTGGTTGTTTAAGACCATTAGCACTTGCCTGTGGAAGGACAGGATGTGCCGCATGTTGGAGCTCTTACACCCGAGCGGGATCGCTCTCATGGGGCCGACAAACTTCCCGAAACGGGCCAGCTCCTTCATTATCGCCTCATCCTTTATGAACGGAGGCACGTTAGATATTACTACCCGCGTCGCGGGGACAGACAGAGGGGTGACTTTAACCGCGGCTCCTCTCACACAGATTCCGCTCCGCGTCAGTGTGTTCACGAGGTCGACCCTGTTCACAAACACCACCACGGCATTGATCATCCGGGAGGCAGAGTAGATGTTCTCACACCCGATCCTCTCCCCCACCGCAAACAAAACGTCCTCAATCGGCACGCCTTCCTCTGGGACACACCTGACGCCATGCCGGAGAGACAAAGTCTCTATACCGGGTTCAGAAGCCATGGTGCCCCGCTCACTCTCTCTCTCACTGTAAAGTTTGTATTTTTAAGTGAAAAACACTCACTAATTAAAGAAATATAAATAAATAAATAAATAAACAGTCGTACAAAAACTTGGCAGAACGCCAAACAGCCTTTCGCACGCTCGCTCAAACCCAGCGCATGCGCAGAGATAGAGAAGAGGAGAGATAACAGTTATGTCTGGTCACAGTCACATAATGTATAATGTGAATGTATATTTAGTGCAGAGTGCAAGCAGGGACTCCGGCAGGACTAACTATAACAGCATAACTAAAAGGGAGAGCCAGAAGGAAACACAGACATGAGGGGGAACTGAGATGTAAAGCAGCCAACCACCTCACCGTCAACAAACCTGAGTGAACAATGAGAGTGGGGAGGACAGCATCTAAACATACCAGTTCACCAGAATACTCTACGTCCATGAGTCCCCCAGATCTGCTCCTTTACCTAAGGCTAATCTATTTACAAAAATGCTGCGCTAAATAAATAGGTTTTTAGCCTAGACTTAAACACTGAGACTGTGTCTGAGTCCCGAACATTAATAGGAAGACTGTTCCATAACTTTGGGGCTTTGTAAGAAAAAGCTCCGCCCCCTGCTGTAGTTTTAATAATACGTGGTACTGACAGGCAGCCTGCATTCTTTGATGGAAGTAGGCGTGGCGGATCGTAAGACACTAGCAGTTCACTCAAATACTGTGGCGCGAGACCATTTAGTGCTTTAAATGTCAAAAGTAGTATCTTAAAATCGATGCAAAATTTCACAGGGAGCCAATGCAGTGTAGATAAGATAGGGGTGATGTGCTTGTATCTTCTGGTTTTAGTGAGGACTCTCGCTGCTGCATTCTGTACTAACTGAAGCTTGTTTATACACCTAGTTGAACAACCAGACAGTAAGGCGTTACAATAGTCCAACCTAGAGGTGATAAAAACATGAACTAGTTTTTCTGCATCATTTAGTGACAATGTGTTTCTTATCTTGGCAATATTTCTAAGGTGAAAGAAAGCTATCCTGGTGATATTATCTACATGAGCTTCAAATGAAAGACTTTAATCTATAATCACACCGAGGGGGATTCTTGTGGGAATTTGAATAGGTTAGAACTAGAATTAGAATAAGTAGAACTGTATGATAGACTGTGTTAAAGTCTAGCTTAGTGAAGAAACAAATGGTTGCTAATAATAAAGCTTGTTTTGCATGTGATAAAATATTGTCTGAAAAAGAGATTATATCTGTAAAACATAAGTGTTCGTCAGAAATGTTTCTTTTCCTGCCAGTTTGTAAATTGAGAGACAGTAATGAAGCCCATGTTATGCTGCTATATTTTAAATGTAAATTCAGGTACCAAGCCGGAAGGCTATAACCCCATTGTCATTGGTAAACCACAGTAGTTTTTGAAGGGAAATACCTCGGCGGGATAAAACGACAGCTCAGGCTGAGCAGGCACTGGTAAGGTTGCAGGAGAAGACATACGGTTTGCAAGTGTGCACGATTTTGACTACGGCTGTGCCAGAGGAAAGGCTGCTGAGTGTCCGAGGCCCCAGCTGCTCTGTTACCAGGTTGTTCTTTCATCCAGAGGCCGAGGCTGAATTGGAATTGAAACCGGTACCTATGAAAAGTGGAGACGCACATCGGGAGAGAAACCTCGACCTGGGCGTGCCAGCCCTTGAAGCCAAGTTATACAGGGAGTATGATCATGAAACAAAACACAGTTATGCACGAGTTTGGCTATTTGATGATGTAAAGCAATTGCTCATGAGCAAGTGAGTACAGAGGGTACACATTGCTTCCCTGCAGCTTGGCGAGAATGAAGGCGTTGTAGGAAGATACGCAGAATCTTAGTTCATCAGTAGTTACCTTATAAGTGTCAGGGATCACCCCTAGAGGGCGCCAAAGCGCCCAGAGACTTCCTTTGTTTTTCTGTTTTCTTTGTGTTCTTTTCTGTGAAAGACTCCATGTCCCAGAATGCACCTCGGTCAGGTGATGGGAGCGCTCACCTGAACTGAGGTTGCTCGTTAGTGTGATTATAAATGTTCTTGAGTTTCACCAGTCTTTGTCTTGCATCTGTTCGTCGAGGGTTACTGTTTGTTCTGGGTTATGGTTTGTTGTTTAGCTCTGTGTTGTTCTGGCTCTGTCTTTGTCTAGTTCTGTGTGTTATTCTAGTTCTCTGTGTTCTCCTGGTTCTATGTTCTCCTGGTTTGTCTGTCTCCTGGCCTGTCTGTCTCTCAGTCTGTTTGCAATATCTAGTTTGTCATGTTTATAGTTTGTATGTCCTATGTTTAAAGTTCAAGTTCTGTTCTTTTGGTTCCCTGTCTTGTTATCATTAAAATCCTTTTGATCTCCTCACCTCTGCTATAATGCCATTCCTTCGTCCCGCAAGCAGTACCCGTAACAAAATAAGGTGAGAACCTGCTAAGTGGTTAGTAGGGTGAGGCTGTTAGAACATGAGTCACAGGACCAGGGTATAAAAGAGTTCTGTTGTACTAAGATAACATTCTTAGGCAGTGTTACCAGGCATTGTTAATTTAAGTTTACAAGACTTTGTGTTCTTTCATTTTCTTCTGAATCCTTTGCTTAGTTCTACTTATTAAGGACTGTTGAGAGGTTCATACCCCAGTGCTGTGCAGCAGCTGGGAGTTCTTTGAGTTGGGGAACATTTCTTGTTTGAGTTTGTGATTAGGGAATGTTTATCAAATGTAACACGATAATCTTCTGATCCCCACCAGAGCACATACCGTCCATTTGTTAGGGCACTTGTTCATACGCAGTACTGCATGGAACATTTACCTCCTGGTTTGCTTTATTTTAAATATTGCTTATTAACTTGTTCAGCAAAATAAACAATGTCTGTTGCCCATTTACTGTGAACGTATTCCCCCAATATGTCAGATGTTTTGCAGTTCTATGCACCGTATATAGACCAAATATTATTCTAATAGCTGTTCCACTGTCACAGCACCGCAACAGCTTGTTCAGGCTCCGGGAGCTCCAACAAGCCAGCCGTCACCCGTCTGACTCAATCCTCCACAGCGGAGCTCTGCTTAAAGACAACAGGAGAATTTAGTGAAGATGAAGATAAATAAACATTACAGAATATCTAGGTGTGATCAAAATAAAATATATTGATGAACCTATTTAACACAGAGTGTGTAGAATATAGATGTGGCCATTAAGAATGCACGCGTTTTCCTGCGGAATGACGCAATTCAGTGCGCGGCATGCCGTGAAATCCCACAAACAATATTCGGCAATTTAAATAAATGCGTTGTGCTTCACTGAATATCCGTCAGATGGGGCATGGAATAACTTTATCTAAAAGCCTACCAAGTACAATGAAGAATTGTGTATAATTATTTAGCCTAAAACAATATTGTGTCCAATGCTGAAGCAAACATGAATTTTATTTAGTTTTACAATAGATCTTTCATGATCAATGTGTGTATATTATTTGCTTCATATTATGTTCATAATGATGAAATGAGATGCTTATAATCGTTTTTTAAAATTCATAATACGTTTCTTATAGTTTTTGTAATGTCTTAACAGGGACAAAACAATGAAGGACATGACAATGTCTCGGTTTAAATGCTCTTAAAATGAATTACATTTTCTGATAGTAGGGTATCTGATAGTGTTAACTATGTGAATGTCCTGATTCGTGAATGTCAACATGTCTTCGTTAAAACATACAAATGTGTCGACATTGAGCTCCATCAGAAGACATGCATGAACACACAGACACCTATATACAAGTAAATATTCTTATATGAACACGAAGTGCTTCAGGCTTTTTATAATAATAAACAATGTTTTTTTGCTGTTTGTGTCCAGCATTTCATCCATTATTTGACCACGGCTGGAAATCATAACTGGAATGTGATTGTGAATTTATGGCTGAAATAAAGCTGTTCATCGGCGTGTGTGAATCCGCGGCTCGTACATTTTACAAAGCGTTTTGATCAAAAGGCTAATGAATGCGTGTGATTTATTGATAAGAATGCAGACACGCCCCTCCCAGAAAGTCATCGCGTCCGCGTCCCCCAATAATGCAGATCAAACATACATCACCTGTCCATAAATAAAAAGGAATATTTAAGCATTTACGCAAAATGTATTTCACTTAAATATTACAGATTAAAACAAGGAAAGTAGACGTGCTGAGCTCCAGTTCATTGTGATGCGGACAAAAGGTCCAGGAAGGAAACAGGTTTCGTTATTTTACAAAATGTGAATATATTCAGTAAATGTATGAATTACACTCAAAGTATCAAATCCAACTATGAAGTCTGATTTAATTGATACCATTAAACATTTTATTTGTTTCTATTCATGTTTCTGTCTTGCTGGCGAAATACATTTTAGGCAGAGACGTCTGCTCGGTCTAGTTAATTCTTTTTAAACCCCTCAATTCTGCCAATTCTCCCCCATCAGTGAAACCGGTTTGATAACTTCACACTTATCATGAATGAAAGGTGAGAAGAGGGATTACAGTAACTCAGCATTGAAGACAATATTGCTTTAGGCTAACTTTATTAAAGATTATACATTTTCGTATTCTTTGTTGTACTTCGTCTTTTTGCACACGCGTGTGCATCTTTAAATTTGAACAGACAATAATAATGGGCTGGTAGCCACGTTATTTTTCACGTAACTTAAACAGCTAAAATGAAGTTAAATATACACAATAAATGAATAATTTTTGCATTACATTTGAGCACTCATGTGTAAATAGCTTTTTCATTGTTTATACTACCATGTCATATATGTGTGTGTCTAATACTGTTTTATTCATATTTTACATTACATGCAGTTTGTAATTTACTTGATTCTGCTGAATCTCTTCTCACCTTTCATACACGATAGGTGTGAATTTATCAGACTGGGTGCGCTGTTCTGTAGGGGAGTTTAGATGAATTAACCAAAGCGGACGTCTCTGACCAAATATTATTTCCCAGCAAAACATAAAATAGAAAAAAATAATAATAAAAATGTTAATTGATAGCAATTAAATCAGACTTCATAATTGTGTTTGATACTTTTTGATTTTGATATAGTGGAACCTCGGATTGCGAGTAACGCTGTTTACGAGTGTTCCGCAAGACGAGCAAAGATTTTTAATAAATTTTGATTTGAGAAACGAGAAAGTTTTAGCGTCTCCTATGTGTGCGCGTGTAATTTGACACCGACACGAACACACACTCTCTCACCTTTTCACCCCGTCCCCCCCCCCGTCCCCCCCGTCCCCGGCTTCGCAAACACGCAGAAACTCTGCTCGTCTTTTACTTGTATAACCAACATCTCCCTCTCTCTTTCAGTGTCTCTTATGTGTGTGTGCAAGTAATTTGACACCTACACACACCCCAACACATGTACAGACGCTCTCTCACCTTTTCACCCCCTTTCTTTTTTCCTGTTAAAACGGTGTTTCCGTTGTGTGTGTGTTGTGAAACTTAAAAAGTGATCTTGTTAGTATGCGCTCATGCCAGTGTCAGAGAGATTTATTTTTTTCCCCATTAAAACTGTGTTTCCGTTGTGTGTGTGTGTGTGTGTATGTTGTGAAACTTAAAAAGCGAGGTGGGGAGAGGGAGGAGGAGCGTTATTGTGTAAAACATGGCGAGGGAAGGGACTAATTCCACACACACACACACACACACACATACGGCACCTACAGTATGCGCTAGGGGTGGGCATATCGATCCTTAATATGAATACTTTTGATATAGGTGTAGTATCAAAAATGATCGATCCAAAATGTTAAATATCGATAGTAAGGGCTTTTTTAAACCAGTGATTTTATTTATTTTGCATGAAATCTAATATTTAAAATGAGCTTGTATATAATGCTTTCACTTGCACATCTCTTTTCGCATGTCACGCACATTGGTCACCCCTCCCTGCTCGGCTGTGTTTTGTTGCCCCACCATCACGTGACTCTGCAGCGCCTAAAACAAGCAGCTGCAGGGAGAGTGAGAGCGAGGCACGTGCCTGCCTTGGTATAGTGGAGCTGGCAGATAAAAAACAGAGTGCTGTGTGGAAGTATGTTGCTGTTGTGAATGAAAACACAGCGAATTAGGACGTCTGTAAAAAGGTCATTCGCCACTGTGGTAATACCACCAACTTACACAAACACATAAAACAACATGACAAAGAGAGCTCATAAGTACAAAAAGAAAGAGAAGAGGCAAATCTTTCAGACAGAGCCCCGCCGGCAGCGAGACAGAAGTCACTGGCAGAGTCCTTTCAGCTCCAGAAATATCCAGATGGCTAACACTGGTAAAAAAAATGTGTTTTAGTTATATTTGATCTTCAGCATGAAGCGTCATCACCATAGTTGTTGTAACAAAACATAATCATGGGTAATATAAACCACAAATTAACCATAGTAACTATAGTAACCATAACAACTGTGGTATTTTTTGTAAGACTGCGGTTTTATTCACCAAAAAATGAGGTTATTTAAAGTGATTATTTTGCTGGTGTTGAAAAATGGTAACACTTTACAAATAAAGTGTCATTTGTTAACAATATATTAATGAACAACTAAAAGTGAATAATACATTTGTTACAATATTTATGAATCATCATTAATGTTATTTAATGAAAACTAAGATTAAGAAATAACTCAACTGCGCCGGGTGTGTGTTCATGGTGTGTGTGTTTAATTTAACCATGAAAGGGACACTATAGGATTGCTTTTTTAAGCTACAAGTGGATAGGCTATAGACTAAAATTAATAATTTTGTTATTTCACCTAGGTGATTCCCCATAAGCGATAGATATTACAAGGAGCCTTGCTGAAATGATTTTAGCAAAATCATTTTTTTGTCATTTACAAGAATTATTCTTGTAATTCTTGTAAATCTTCATGCAGTTTCTTGTTTGTATATTGAATTTATTACAATAATATATTTTTTTCATATTTGAAAATGTCCTGTTTTTTGTTGACCTCACACATGACTAATTACAGGCACACTAAGAGCAAATCACATCACAAATCACAGATCTATTCAGATTTAGCAAAATTATGCAATCACTTCATAAATTATGATACAGTGATATCCCCCATGCAAGAAAGTAAATGTAATTTATGTTGATAAAATAAAAAAAATAATAAAAAGATAAAAAAAAAATATCGGTATCAGTATCAGTATCGGCGATATTGACCCTGTATTTACTTTTACTTACAAAATTTTGCAGTATGGCCCACCTCTACTACGCGCACAAACGGAAACAATTATCTGTCGGGATTTATTTGTACTTTTTTTTAAAAGGTAAAGTTCAAGTTAATTTGTTTTATTTGCACTTTATAGATTGTATTAATTATTTTTATGTATTTATTTTTGGGGGCTGTGGAACGAATAATTTAAGTTTCCATTATTTCTTATGGGATAATGATGATTTGGTTTACGAGTGTTTTGGAACATGAGCCCACTTCCGGAATGAATTAGGCTTGTAATCCAAGGTTCCACTGTACTTTTCTTTTTATTTACTGTATGGACAGTTGTATTTTGCTTTCTCTGGAGAATAAACAAACCTGGTAGATTGTCTTGAAAGTCTTGAGCAGTGGAGGACTGGCCATCTGGAGCACCATGAAACATTCATTGAAATGCAATTCTTATGCACAGAAAAAAATTAACTACACAGCAAAACTCTGTTATATTATATTATGACATGAATAAATCGGCTCACATCAGAGCGCGGTGTCGCGTTGGAAAAACCAGCGTTTATCTAGTGAGTGGCCTATATATTTGTGTTTGTTGCATTTCTGGGAGGGTATGTCTGATTTTTTATCGATAAATCATACGTGTTTATCAGCCTTTTGATCAAAACGTTGCCTTTTGTAAAGTGAAAGTGCGAGCCGCAGGTTTACACAGACTGATTTTAGTGTTTTAGTGTTTAATTTAAAGCATGATTTGGGGCATCTCATTTCATTATTATGAACATAATTTATGCTAAAAAAATATATATTAATTACACTCAAAAAATATCAAATCCAACTATAATGATGAACCGAGCGGGCGAGACCAACTCAACATCCCAGAGCCCAAACCTCATTTAAATTAATTTTTTTTTATTAACGAATATTGTACGTAAACAACAGTAGCACAAGTTTAGAAAAAAAATATTCAGACTATAAAAATTATTCAGCATCTATTTTAGGTGCGCCAGCTGGCCCTGTTCTTATATTGCTCTTTGTCAGGGTCAATTTTTATGGCCTTAAAAAAAAAAAAAAAAAAAAATTTATGTTAAAACAGGTACATCTGTATGAATAAAGCCCCACCCCTGTGAAAATGGTGAATTCTGAGCTTCTACAGATTCATTGTTACTGTTTTTTAATCCTTGCAATGGAAGAGTCTGAGAATTTCTTTTACCATAACCTGTGTTGTATTGTTTTTATTACTTTTGTATTCTTTGTTGTACTTCGTCTTTTTGCACACACGCGCGGGTGCATTAAAATAATAATAATAAATTCACAGCACTACTACTAATAATAACAATGAAGAAAGTACAGTCAAAAAAAAGAATCATCACTGAAGGAGAGAAGAAAATTAAGAATAAATACTTATCAGTATGTAGCCAGGTGGGAATAGTACATGCAATTTGTATGTACGCCACCAGATGGCACTGCTATTTGGGGATACGGAGGGATGAAGCAATTGAAGCACGTTGTGTTTGAGGTGCATCTGATTGTTTCATTCAGGTAAATGTGCTGTAACGTGTGTCTGTTGCATCCAAATATTCTGTTAGAAATGTTTAAGAGTGTGGTATACACAAATACTGTTGGATGTTGGTGGTTAATATTGTTGTTTCTGCTGGATGTTAACAGATAAAGTGTGACTGGTGAGAAGTCTGCCACGAGACGAGACGCGCTGCTTAAGAGGATGAACTGAACTGTCAGTATTTTGAGAAATTTCTTCATTCATTCATTCATTGTTGTAAAGAACATTTTGTACAAACACTGTGAAAGTCACGGCCAAACTGGGGGGAAATATAAACCTGGTTATGAGCGTCAGCCCGCTACCTCCTGTAAATCTAGTCTCAGCTTGTGTCGCTCATGGACTGCATCATTTCAGTGATTCCAGTCACTGAAATAACCTGCAGATCAACTCTTACCGTGGCAGCGCGGTGGTGTAGTGGTTAGCACTGTCGCCTTGCACCTCCAGGGTCCGGGTTCGATTCCCGTCTCTGCGTGCGTGTAGTTTGCATGTAGTTCTCCCTGTGCTTGGTGGGTTTCCTCCGTGTACTCCAGTTTCCTCCCACAGTTCAAAGATATGCAGGTTAGGCTAATTGGTGTTCTCAGATTGCCTGTAGTGTGTGTGTGTGTGTGTCTGTGCCCTGCGATGGATTGGCACCCTGCCTCGTGCCATAAGCCTCCTCGGATAGACTCCGGGTCCCCGCAACCCTGAATACAGAATAACGCACTATAGAAGGTGAGTGAGTGAGATTAACGTTTACCCAAATTAAAAATAAATGCTGAATTTATTTAAATCCAGACAACGTTCAATCAGATTCCGAAGTTTATTTTCCGAGGGCACAATCACTCTCCTTATAAGTTTCTTAATAAGTGCAGCTTTTATAATAGCGACATTGATAGTGGTATTAAAGATTTTTTTTTTTTTTTTTTTTTTGAGGGAAAGAGGTGTGACATTGTAAGTTTGTGACACTGACAGTAAGCTGTAATGTTAACTCCAGACTTGGTAAACAAATCATTAAGTTATTTAAAGTCACATCTGACCGTTGCTGGTGCTGCGTGTTTACTGTGAAATCTCGACACGCCTTTCTAATCACGGCATCCAATGGGCGGCAACCACACGCCATTCGCACGGCCTCGCTATTTTAAGTGGCTATTAATGTGGGTAATGGCAGCCTCTTTAGAGGAAGCCATCTACTCCAATCAGGTAGAAGAGATAGAAGGAGAATTGAAAGTAGATTGCAATGGAATTAGATTTAGGATGCGCTGACTTGACATCGGTGGTAAAAAGCAAAGAGGCTGGAAATTTGGAAAAGAAAACTGCAAGTAAAGTGACTGATCTGATTTTGCTGGTCAGGTCAGAGAGAGAGAGAGAGAGAGAGAGAGAGAGAGAGAGAGATCTGTATCACCTAGGAGAGATTGAAGTGATTTTAGGAGAACAAAATCTTCTCACCAGTGCTGATGCTAAAAAGATCATTGGTTGGATGAAAAAGATAGATTCAACTCAAAGTTGCCTCAATCCTACTGACTCTAGAACATATTTTTCTTGTTCCTAGTGTGGCTGTTGTTGAGCTTTTACATGAGTTGGGGTATTTCATAAGGACTGCTTAACTCAAGTAGATGAAACTGTTCTGCTCTTTTTAAGTCAAATCCAGTTGCGGCTTTTTTTGATGGTAAAGGTCCACTTTCCACTGGATGGAAGCGAAAAAAACCTACTACAGAAAACATTTTAATACTCTGGAACTTATTGAATATCTCCTTGACCTCCTGCACAGGAAATCCTTCCACTATGTCCCTTTACTAAAATCTTTGCAGCAGATACTGAGTTGTGAAAATATATTGGATGAAGAAGTTAATTTGTATGATGGTATTAATTACAAACAAATTGTGGTCAAAGGATTGTACCATTTCACTGATCTTGTATGTGGATGATTTTGAAATTTGTAATCCCCTTGGCATCTCCAGAAAAAAAAATATATATATATATATATAAGGTGTATGGGGACATTAGGGAATCTACCTGCTAGTTCTCACTCGTCCCTGTTCTCCTTTTATTTGGCAGCTCTTATCCATAGTCATGATGTGAAGTGCTATGGTTATGATAACTGAGGGGATTATGACCAGAGGAAGGTTAAGTTTAAAATAAAAATGTTTAAATGTAATCTATTTTTCTCCTGGTTCTTGTTTTAAATGGGTCATAAAAAATATGAATAATTATCGATATCGACGATATGAAACACTGATATCGTGATATAGTTTTCAGCCATATCGCCCAGCCCTAACAGAACCTTGAGTGGTTCCAGGCCTAATGTATGCTCCGTTCACATTTTTTGTCATTTTTTCAAAGATTTTTTGTTTGATACATCCATCTTACCCTTCAGACATCTGATTTCCTTAGATGTATTGTATTCCTAAACTATCTTTATATATTATACCACTTATTTTGTATTTTTGATTTTAATAAGTCTGTCTATGTCTTTACAATGGCATAATAAGGGTATAAACATATTATAAGAATCTATGGACATAAAGATTTTGTGTTTTTTTAGGATTCAAAATTTCCTGTATAATCCGGCTCTTTCCAAACCTAGCAAACCAAGTTTCGTACATTTTGTAATTTCATATTTTGCCATTCAGTAGTGAAGACTATGTTGTTTTCGTTTTTGTGAGTCACTGCGCCAGTAAGTTGTAGTGGGCGAAAGAAGTTTTTCAGTTGTTTATAAAACTACCCTGATTCCCGAACAAAATCGGAGTAAAGTACGTAGTTCGGCGATGTGCGAATAATTATGTAGTAAAAGGTAAAAGTCTGTCCTAAAATGTGTTTAGCTAGTTGGCCCTATTGCTTTCATGTAGCTCACAGGCCTACCTGTATAGGTTATTATTATTGCACAGTTTGTTTTATGTTATAAATAGAAATGCTTCTATGTTAATATTAATCTCTGGCCTGTGGCAGGAACACATTTATGTGCAACTGAGGTTATACGTTAATTTATTGAATTTTTTTAACAGATGGACTTTTTTATGTGCGTAACAAGTCGTGTGTACTGCTGAGGAGGCAGACGATATTTTAAAAGAATTTCATGCCAGTCCAACAGGTGGGCATAGCGGAAAGGAAAAAAACCCAGGACGCAATTTCTAGAAGTTATTACTGGCCCGGGACGACCATCATCGATATTGAAAACTGGGTAAGTTTATAATTAATTACTATTTATTAAAAAAAAGAGACGTTAATCGTTTTTTTTCTTAATGTCTGTATTACCACCGAAACTGCCAGAGACCTCAAACCAACATTGTTTATCTCTCGCTTGTTTATCTGGCCTTTTTAGATTTAACCGTTTTAGTTAAGTCTGTATTAACATTTTCAGGAAAGACTAGACCAGGTTGGTTTCGTTTGAGTGATATCATGTGATCACATGAAATTATTCACATACTGTACATGGTAAAATTGCTAATGTTTTAATATTTTCACTCAGTTAATTTGAGTCCAACTGGATGCAATTGGACACCGTAGGGTGTTAATTAAAATTCAGGAGGTCACTTCAGCACCCTGTCAAATTATTGAATTTTTTAACAGATGAAGTGCTTTTTTATGTTCGTCACAAGGGCACAGGTTTGGGCTAAAGCCGTACGTAAAGTGGATAAGTTTTGTCTATCCTCTTGCAACTTCACATTAAACCTTTTGATATTCGTTGCTTTGTCTAAATGCAGATTAAACCCTGCCCGGCGTGCCAGTCTAAAAGAGGCATAAAACATAAAGAAGCCCATATTCCCATAATTGTAAGTAGTTGAATAGTTTTTGCTTATGTGAGTACTTAAGCTAAATGTATTCAAATGTATTAATTTTTATTTGTTTTTTAAGGTAAATGAACCCTGGGAAATTGGTCGCTATGGACCTCGAGAAAGGCAATCAGTACATTCGTGTATTGATTGATTATTTCCCAAAGTGGGTAGAGGCATACCCATTACCATCCAAATCAGCAGCAGATGTCACAATGTGCGCTGTGAATTTTTTTTCAGACATTTGGAGCACTAAGAGGATACTCACCGCTCAGGGCAGGGAATTTGTCAATCAGGTTGGTCAAGTTATTTTTTTGAATATTAAGTGAGGACTTTGTGATGTCAAACTAAAACCTTTTTATTTATTCATTTACAGTATTTATTTATTTATTTTTGTAAAGGGAAAGTACCCTAGCAGTCAAAACTTTGTACCCACCTGTTAAGTCCCTGGTCTTGCCTGATTTGTGTTTGCATTCCTTGAGAAAGAAGAAAAGGTTTCTTCCTACGTTGGAAAAACAATGTTAAAGGCATCCAAAATATGCAATAATCTCCTTTGAAAAGTTGATTTTGAGAGTCGTTTGCTACTTATGCTCCATGAAGCCTTCATAACGGCTCTAATACTTTAGTAATTGGTGATTTTTGAGGGAAGTTTGTGTCTTTATGAGATACAGTTTCATCATGGAGGCGGCACGGTGGTGTAGTGGTTAGCACTGTCGCCTTGCACCGCCAGGGTCAGGGTTCGATTCCCGGCCAGGCTCGATTCCCGTCTCTGTGTGCATGGAGTTTGCAGGTTCTCCCCGTGCTTGGTGGGTTTCCTCCGGGTACTCCGGTTTCCTCCCAAAGACATGTAGGTTAGGCTAATTGGCGTTCCCAAATTGCCCATAGTGAGTGAGTGTATAGGTGTGTGTGTGTGTGTATGTGTGTGTGTGCCCTGCGATGGCTTGGCACCCTGTCCAGGGTGTACCCTGCCATGTGCCCTGTCTCCTGGGATAGACTCCAGGCCCCCGTGACCCTGAATACAGGATTAAGCGGTACAGATGATGACTGAGTGAGTTTCATCATGGTGCTTGATGGGTTTTTCAAATGAACCTGACCATACTGTCTTTGTGAGAACTATTATTGTTGTTGTTTAATTACCTAATTCCATATGTGTCGTTTCATATATTGTTCTATAATGTAGAAAATAAATGCCCCTGAATTAGACGATGTGTCCAAACGTTAGACTGGTAATGTGAAGTTGCATAATAACATGTTAAGGAATGCATTACATTTATTAATGGCATGAAAAGACGTTGCGTTTAGGTTTTTCCCTGCTTTTCTTTCTTTAGGTAAATGCAGAAGTATGCTCTCTGTTTGGTATAAAGAGAAGTCTCTGTTCTCCTTACCATCCCCAAACTAATGGCCTGTTGGAACAGATGAATGGTACTATCCAAAGGTAAGGTCCTGTTTACAGTACATAACCTATGTAAGATATTGTATAGCATATTGTATAAGGTATAAGCTTAATCACCTTCTCTTCTATTTAGAGCCCTGGCAAAGCTTTCCGATGAGAAACCAGAAGAATGGGACACTTATCTTGATGCGGTCCTCATCAAGGACCATCAGGACCAAAAAACAAATGACTACAAAGTTTACCCCATACTTTCTCATGTATGGTACGGAGGATCGTTATTTTTCAGAGTCCCCTGAGTTTTTTTTTTTCATTTCATACTAAAATTTAGAGAGAATAATAAGCTTGTTGTTATTATAATATACATTTAATGTTATTTCAGAGAATGAGATAATAATGTTATTCACTATTTATTGCACAGATAAATTAAACAGTGGAGCACGTTCTGGAGGAAGAAATCGTCACCTCTGCTTTTAAAGTCCAGGACCAGGTTTTCAGCGCGGTAAATAAAAAAAAATGAAAACAGCAAGAGACAAGACAGAGCAGGGTCTTGGGGCCACACAACACAAATTGAAAGTTGGAGATAGAGTTCTCAGAAAGAATGTAAAGAGTCAGCAGAGAAAAGGTGGAAAACTTGACAAAGAACTTCTGGGTCCTTTCACAGTTCTGTCCATTGATGGGAAGAATGTAGACCTGATTAGTGAAAACAAAAAATTGTCTGGATCATCTGGTTCCATACATACAAGAGAGGCCACGTGTGAGTCCAAAAGAATTTCAGTTCTGACTCTCTGTCTCCCTCCCCAGCTTTCAAATCGCTCTCCAAATTTGAGCCCAGTACCTGACATTTTGATTGTATACAGTACATCTAATTTCTTACACACCACAATGTGAATTGTTTTATTTCAAAAGTTCACAGAAGAAAAAAAAATTTCTGCTAAACTTTGGCAGGTGTTGATGCAGCTTAGTCAAGCGGTGATGGTAATAGAATGTCTAGAATTGTTGCTTATAAATTGTTCAATTGGGACATCGCACGTCTTGCACCTGGGAGAGAACTTGAGAGAGAGGTAGGACCATCACACATGGTTTAGACAAGGTAACACTACATGAACTTAAAAAATAGCAGCATCACTAAAAATAACATCTGTCTTCCTAAAGGTTATAAATGCGTACATACTGTATTTGCCTTGGAAAGGAAGCATAACGAAGAGAAAACTGAAAAAGCATTTTTCATCGATTCCTTCGCCATGACCAAGGTGTGGCAGGGATCCTGTCACATCCTTAGAAAGGTACACGCTTACAAAAACTGAAACCTTATAATGAGGAAAACTGTAATCAAGAGTATTAAAATAGTTTTAAAAAAAGTTTTACTAAAGTATTTTTGTTTTAGCTGGACCCAACTGAGTTTAAGATTATTCTTGGTGTCACTGGTGAACATGGTGACTGGACGCTTGCTGTAAGTAGGCATACATTCATAAAGTTATACTTCATGAAATAGAAACCATTTCCTCACACCTTGCCTTGTCAGATGTCATGGTATGCAAAGACTGTGTATTTTCGTCTTTTTCTTTACTTCTCATCAATCACCTGCTTAAATTCCTAACTTGTTGGTCTTACATAAATTCCCTGACCAATTATTATCTTCTTTGGAGCCATTGTTTTTGTTCCTTTTTTAAAGCGGCCGTCTCTCAGATTAATTTGCTGTTGCATGTATTATGTAGTATGCTCTATTTTTATTTCTGTTTTTTCTTTTCTTTTTTGAATTGTGGCATTTGTTTCAGACCATGTATCCATGTGATAAAAAGACAGTCTGGGGGAATCTGAGCTAAAAAATACGTAAATGCCTTGACAGCACAAGGTACCAATTACACATTTTCTATTCTATTGAATTTCTTAATTCTCAGGGAGTTTTTCCTTGCCACCGTCGCCCTCGGCTTGCTCATCAGGGACAATCTTATCATTTTGATTCATACACATTGCATACAAACTTACTTCTTTTTATTGTGTAAAGCTGCTTTGCGACAATGTCAGTTGTTAAAAGCGCTATATAAATAAAATTGACTTGACTTAATTTTCACATGCTATGAGGTAATCGGACAAATTAACATTCTAGATATTAGGATTGTTTGCAATACTTGTATACGTGGATGAATATTCTCTGTTGAAGACATCGCATTCTGAATGGGCATTTTGTCTTCTTTAGCAAAATATGACATTGTTAATTTGGCCAAATCGAAATTTCTGCCGTCTCTCTTACTTAGAGAAGTAAAGGGTGCAGTGTGTCAAGGTGGAGGTGTGAGACTCTCCCACACTCACTACAAAGAGATGGAGTGTCATGTGGTGTATTGGCGTGCAAGGTATGCCATACTGTACATACATAATAAATATTTGGTTAATTTGTTTTTTTTTTTACAATTTTATAACATTTTAAAAATGTGTAGTTCGCACAGATGAAGAGCACCTGTGTGTCCCTCGTGCGTCTACCTATATATTCCGGTCGAACCCGTAGCACCTTGCCTGTTCACTGTTGTGCACCTTCTTTGTTGTCTCTGTTTTCATGGTCGCTGAACGCACTGTGTCTCCTCTCTTTTTCCCCCAGGACTGAGCGGTGTCTGCAGGTGTGGGTCTGTTTATACGTGGACGGGTCATCACTCCTGACAAGGTCCGCTGGTCTACGGGCCTTTTTATGTTTGTTGAGTTTTTGTTTTCCCACCTGCAGACCCAGTCTGGGGAGAAACGGTTACAGTGTCTTTTTTGAGTTGTTTTTTTTAAACGTGAGTGCAAAAGAGAAAAGAAACGAATAAATCATTTAAAGAAATGGAACCTGCTTCTGCGTCCGCTTCTTCTGATGTAGACATCACATATACCTGTATAACAGATGACATCGGTGAACTCTGTTCATTTTGCGGAGAAGTGGAGACGGACAACTCATGGGTAAAGGACAACATCTAGGCAGAAACTCACTTGATCTAATCTGGTGACCTGTAGATGCAATTACATTCACACTCCACTGGGTCAATATAAAAGTCTGATCAACTGCTAACTATGTTTTAGCTGTGAGGAAAAAACTAAATAATTAATGTACATCGGAAACCCATACTTGTGCAATTGTTTAGAAAACTAAGAACACTACTCTGTTGAAAGGTAAATGTACTGGCTGCACTGCTACGATCTAGATGATAATACATCATCAGGAAAATGCGTTCCCCCTCCCCAATGGCAGTGGAAGTGTCTGGGATCTGAAATTGCCTCAGAGACGTGTGTACATGCGGCAAAGGAAACACAATGCGCAGTTGATGTGATGTTTTTACCTTTCAGATGCCTGCAGTGCCTACAGGTGGTTTCATATGTTTTGCATTGGAAACCCATGAACGGATGTGGACTTTTTTTGTGGACAGTGTGAAGCTGTAAGACTGTTATAACAGATTACCGCCTCCCTCCCCGCCAAAAGCAATTACTTTGTAATTTATTTATTATTTGCATTTATAACGTGTTTATTTAAAATACACACATGGACAAAATTGTTGGTACCCTTCGGTCAATGAAAGAAAAACTCACAATGGTCACAGAAATAACTTTAATCTGACAAAAGTAATAATAAATAGGAATTCTATTAATGTTAACCAATGAAAGTCAGACATTGCTTTTCAACCATGCTTCAACGGAATTATAAAAAAAATAAACTCATGGAACAGGCCTGGACAAAAATGATGGTACCCCTAACTTAATAGTTTGTTGCACAACCTTTTGAGGCAATCACTGCAATCAAACGATTCCTGTAACTGTCAATGAGACTTCTGCACCTCTCTGCAGGTATTTTGGCCCACTCCTCATGAGCAAGCTGCTCCAGTTGTTTCCGGTTTGAAGGGCGCCTTTTCCAGACGGCATGTTTCAGCTCCTTCCAAAGATGCTCAATAGGATTGAGGTCAGGGCTCATAGAAGGCCACTTTAGAATAGTCCAATGTTTTCCTCTTAGCCATTCTTGGGTGTTTTTAACTGTGTGTTTTGGGTCATTGTCCTGTTGCAAGACCCATGACCTGCGACTGAGACCCAGCTTTCTGACACTGGCCAGCACATTTCTCTCTAGAATCCCTTGATAGTCTTGAGATTTAATTGTACCCTGCACAGATTCAAGACACCCTGTGCCAGATGCAGCAAAGCAGCCCCAGAACATAACAGAGCCTCCTCCATGTTTCACAGTAAGGACAGTGTTCTTTTCTTCATATGCTTCATTTTTCCATCTGTGAACATAGAGCTGATGTGCCTTGGCAAAAAGTTCCATTTTTGTCTCATCTGTCCATAGGACATTCTCCCAGAAGCTTTGTGGCTTGTCAACATGTAGTTTACCATATTCCAGTCTGGCTTTTTTATGATTTGTTTTCAACAATGGTGTCCTCCTTGGTCGTCTCCCATGTAGTCCACTTTGGCTCAAACAACGACGGATGGTGCGATCTGACACTGATGTTCCTTGAGCATGAAGTTCACCTTGGATCTCTTTAGAAGTCTTTCTGGGCTCTTTTGTTACCATTCGGATTATCCGTCTCTTTGATTTGTCATCAATTTTCCTCCTGCGGCCACGTCCAGGGAGGTCGGCTACAGTCCCATAGATCTTAAATTTCTGAATAATATGTGCAACTGTAGTCACAGGAACATCTAGCTGCTTGGAAATGGTCTTATAGCCTTTACCTTTAACATGCTTGTCTATAATTTTCTTTCGAATCTCCTGAGACAACTCTTTCCTTCGCTTCCTCTGGTCCATGTTGAGTGTGGTACATACCATGTCACCAAACAACACAGTGACTACCTGGAGCCCTATATATTGGCCCACTGACTGATTACAAGATTGTAGACACCTGTAACCCTAGGCCCACTGACTGTTGGTGGTGTTGTGGTTGTTACGTAATTTCCTAATACCATTTACAAATGATACCGAAAGCCAATTACAGTACCAAATCGTCACTAGTTTTCTTTATTGTAGAAAATAAATCACAAAGGAAAAAGACATTGAATTAGAAGGTGTGTCCATCCTTTTGACTGGTACTGTACATAAACACATACTGTGTGTGTGTGTGTGTGGGTGGGGGGGGGGGGGGTGACAGTGTTACTTTCTTACTTTCACTTTTCTATCTTCATGCAGAACCCACAACATATGCATGTGTGTGTGTGTATATAAAACCACATATACTGTACATACACACATAATTAAATAATGTTTCAAAGACACTGACTTTTAATTGAAGTATGGTGAACTTATGTTCCTAGGCATCAGGAAAATCGGTTTCCCCTCCCTACTGGCTGTGGAAGTATCAGGGATGTCTGACACTGACTCAGAGATGCTGTACAGTATGTGTGCAAAGGTAATACAGTGAGATGTTTTTTAAAACTCCAGGAAATCAATTCTCCCAGTTAACATGTAATAAATTTCAAGCTTTCATACTTTGTGAAATTAAAGGAAAAGAATCATTCAGATACACTATTTAATGTAAAAAATGCTATTATAATATGTGCTGTGCCAATTATGTATGTGTGTTTTAACATGGATAACCATACAGTATATCATGGATTTCAGGATCTCGTGCTTCCCATCATATGTGGGTGTAGATGTAGGTGTGATGGCTGAAAGTAATTCAGATACGTAGTTACACATGAATATCTCTGACTATCATGAGTAGACACTCTACCCTCGAGTTACATGCTATAATCAGTTACAAAGTATAACCTTAAATATATTTAGAATAAATCAATATCACATCCATCATAACACAGCTAATGTACGGGAATTAAAATTAGTCCTGATGTTTGCTTGCCCAGCAAACCAGCCTTTTGCAGCGGTTTAAAACGTCTGAATTGTCTTCAAATATAGAAAAAAGCGAAAGGACACTTGATTATTTTGCATATGTTGTTTATTTAATTCAAAAAGTTCGTAAACACACTTTAAAACGAGAGAAAAACAGTCAAAATCCTCGTTCGCCCTCTCGGCGCTAGGTGGTGAGTGATGTCATGATTGCGCGCGACCGGGAAAACCTAGGGACACTGAATTTCCCGGAACACCGGTATCGAAGACGTCCGCTTCCCTGGGTCACGTGACTGACGAACGGATTCCGTTCTGGCTCGATTGCTTTTCCTGTACTGAATTTGTAATTGAATTTCCAAGCTTGAATTTTTCTATCTGAATTTCACAGCTTGAAATGGACTGTTGAAAAATTTTGTGTGACATTAAGAGCACTTAAATTTAAAGATGTTGCTTTTTAATAAATTCAGTAGTATTTAAATTTCAAAATTCAACAGTGGTTAAATTTCAAAACATATTTTTCAAAGGCTGATATATAGGCTTTTTTCCCTAGATCCGTTTATATGTGCTGCTTTGCCAAAGAAGATCCTCGAGTTATTCTGAATCCTGATGATATCCGGAAGATAATTCTGCCACATGGAATTTCAGACACACTGGAGGAACTTATGGATGAAGTCAAGAAAGAGTGCCAGTTAAATGGGAGTTTTGGGCTACAGTACCAAGAGTACTTTGGAGGTGCATCAGTAAATTTGATGCCTACAGCTGACCTTGAGGATTTAACCACTGTCAATGTCATCCCAGTAACAGAAGCCTGCAGGCTCACTCTGTCCATGATGATTCACAGTCTGTTCATTCAGATGACACAGAGCTCTTGTCTTTACCCTCCAGCTCAATTTCCACAAGAACTCAAACTGAACTACAGTTACAAAAGGGAAATGCAGCATATGACTCAAGCATGACACGATTGACACTGAGCTCAAAAATGAAGTCAGATATTCTGGGAAAAGTCGCCGAAGAGATTTTCAAGTATAAAGCATATCCAACAGACTGTGACTTTAGTGTTTAATGTTTCGGAAGCACTTATTAAGAAGCATCCATGCCTCTCTGAACCAGGCTCATAGAATGGCTGCTATAGGTGGAAGCAGAGACTAAAATACAAGATGGGCAACTACCGAACCCAGCTTAAGGGCATTGGGTGTCCTGAGTTGCTTGCAAATTCCCTAAAAAACAAAAGAACCAGATGATGCATTTCCAGCAAAGAAAGTGAAGAGGCCAAGGCGAGGCGAGGCTAACCACATTCACAACTGACATTCCTGTTGGAGAGACCCCTGGAAAACTGGAGAGTGAGAGGGTGGAACTCTGAAATGATGTGAAGAAGCGAAATAATCGCACTTCGATGACAAGAAGTTGTGGAGAAGGAAATTGGAGTGGAGGAGTTGGAGAGATGGCCTGCACTCTTCACCATGAATGAGGTATGTTGCATAGCTCAGTCAGCATTTTATTTGATGGGGAAACTTGTGTGGTGAGCCAACAGGTATCTGGATAACTTGATGAGGGAAACAAAGAATGGGGGAGTCCCTCCAACCTCACTCACTCATTATCTAACAATAACACAGCTTCTGTAAACGATGCCATTTGCTTATTTCAACGTATAAATAAAATTAATAACCAGAGTAGATTTCAAACTTTTGGCCCGGCCCTCTACAATATTTTCTGCTTCTCATTTGGCCCCTGGGGAAAAATAATTGCCCACTGGTGGTCTATTCCAAATAAATTTAACTTAAATGTGTTGGACCATATCCGAGGTGTTTTTTTTTTTTTGCAATCAAAGGCAGCATTAAGTGATTTTTAAATGCATACACCGAACATTGTTTTTGTCAAATAGATCAACTTTTATTAGTTTGTTCAGAAAGAGGAAGCTACAGTAAATCAGAACCTGAGAGGTGCACAATGAACGTCTTTGTCTTCAGATAGGAGACTGTCTTCAGCCAACACAAGAAACCAGGATTGTGATTGAGGGAATGGAAGTCCTTAATGAATTGCCATCAGTCACACATGCATGTGTCATGTTGTTTGGCATCATCTATGTGCTAAACTTGAGATATCCAGGTGAGCTCAAATACACTTCTGAGGCACTGCAGAAAATATTAATGGAAATTGAGCAAAAGAAAATGTAACATGGAGTGTGCAGTCTGAGCGTCAAGCTTTAAACTTTTGTATAAGTTCAAGACATTTGCATGCGGCTTGTTTTTGTTCTGTTTTAATGCTTGTATACAAATAAAACATTACAGCTATTCAGAGCGTTCATTGTTGCATTTGCGTTCAGAACAAACTACCTGAGCAAAGTCGACAAAGTCCTGTTATGTAGTTTAAGTAAAATGTATATTTGGACTGATGCTAGCAAACTGCAATATGGAGATGACAGTGTAATGGACTTTTTATTCAGGGTAAGTGGTGACTTTTTATATAAAATTTGTTTGGATTAGTTTACCGTTTAGTTCCCAGTTTATTGATTTATCTATCTGCTGTTTTGAAAATCACTGGCAGTGCCAGCAGCGGTCAGATGTGACTTTAGGTAACTTAATAATCTGTTTACCAAGTCTGGAGTTACAGCTTACTGTCAGTGTCACAAACTCACAATGTCACCTTTCGCTCAAAAAGACGCAAAAGTTTCGGAAATATAGTGGAACCTCCGATTGCGAGTAATGCGGTTTGCGAGTGGTCCGCAAGACGCGCAAAGATTTGTAATAAATTTATACTTGAACAACAAAGTCTTGGTTAACATGATAGGAGTATAATGTATCATGCATGCGCTTCTTGTTTTGATATCGAGCATCGCATGATCACAACTGAGTCAATGGTTTATCTCTCTCCTGTGCTGTGGAATTGTGGGTAATCGTCTCCGCTGCTGGGTCTTAGTGCTCGTCTCTCACTGGTATAATCAACATTAGTGCACGCGTGTACTGTTTACTATAACACTGTGACTACGTGTGTGTGTGTAAAACATCTTTTATTTTGTGTGTGTACACCGCACGTGTGCTATTTATTATAAGACATGTGTGTGCGCGTGTGTAAAGCAAAAGAAAGTCTCATTGGAGAGGTTAAAGATCCCTTTGCTCCTTCTGTGTATCAGCCTGCAGTGTGCGTGCATCATTTGACACCATGCACTTTCACACACACACACACACACACACACACACACACACACACACACACACACACACACACACACACACACAGCCCCCTCTCGCCTTCACACACACACACACACACACACACACACACACACACACACACACACACACACACACTCTGCTCTACACAGAAACACTGTTTTGTCGCAAATTTTTTAAAGTGCAGGTTAATCTGTTTTATTTTGACTTTACAGCAGTGAGTCTGTTAGTCTGCGCTCAGTCAAGTGTCATTAGAGAGATTTCCTTTTTTTCCCCGTAAAAACAATGTTTCTGTTGTGTGTGTGTGTGTCTGTGTGTAAGTGCACGGTGTCGAATGACGCACACGCACTGCAGGCTGATAGACAGGGGGGAGTGTTTACTGTGTAAGACGGGGAGAGGGGAGGGGCTAATTCCACACATCCACACACAGCGTCTGCGCGCATAAACGGAAACACTTATCTGTCTGGATTTATTTTTGTTTTTGTTTTTTTTAAGTAAAGTGCAGGTTAATTTGTTTAATTTTTACTTTATATTTTGTATTAATTATTTTTATGTATTTATTTTTTTGGGCTGTAGAACGAATATTTTGAGTTTCCATTATTTCTTATTTGCTTCATTTACGAGTGAATGTTTTGGAATACGAGTTATTATACGAATTATGCTCGTAAGGTTCCACCGTGCTATTAACTTCACTGTTACAGAGGCTGTACTACCCGAGAAACTGATTAATATAGAGTTTTGTGAGCTCAGGGTATTTTTATAAGAAGAGTGTTTGTGCTCTATGCAAATGACAGAGAGAATCTGACCGACTGTTCTCTGGATTTAGATAAAATCAGCATTTATTTATTTTTGGGTAAGAGTTAATCTGCAGGTTATCTCTGTGACTGGAATATAATGTCAGGCAGTCCACGAGGGACACAAGCTGGTTAGGTGTACCCGAGCTAGTGAGCTAAACACTCATAACCATGTCTGTCTTTTCCCCACTCTGGCCGTGACTTGGACACGATAGCGCGAGCGCTTAGTTAACCAAAGTTGGATAAAAACAGTCAGTAGGAGCAGGTGAGCAGTAGGGTCGCTTCAGTACTCAGTAAGTTATAGTTTGGCTTCAGAGTTGCACTAATGCTCATATATGAGCGTTATATTACTTAATGCGGTTTCATACAAATAAGTTAAGTAAATTCCCATTAATTTAATGCAGACGTTAATACAGACAGACAGCGGCTAACGCTAACAAAGTTCAACGGTTTATTTACCTTCTAGAATTCCTAAAACAGTATTTTACACACTCTGGTGGTTTATAGGCTTATTCATGTTTTTTTTTACTTTTTTCATCAAATATAGATATTCTGTCAATGTTATTTATCTTTGTCTTTAGTAAATTCTCTTGTTCTCTTTAACCAGAGCTCTGCAGTGGAGGATCGGCTCAGAGGGGTGACGGCTGGCCTGGAGGAGATACTGGAGGAGCATGAAGGACCTGGAGTGACAAATTGGGGAAAACAAAGACTTAAAAATGTTCCATCTTTGATAGTTTTTTAATAATAATAATAATAATAATAATAATAATAATGTAAAAAAAAACAGTAGGGACTGATAAGCAGCTGGTGTTATCCAGGTATTTTACTGACCTTTAAACAAAATACAACTTCTATTCACCTGTTTTATACAAATTACTGTTTTAACTTTTATTATTATTATTATTATTATTATTATATTTGGTCATAGAAACAAGCACTGAACACTTGATCATGTGTATTTATGCTATTTTGTACTTATGTGAAATGAGAATACCTCATTTACAAGACAAAAGACGGTCAGAGGTGTGAATGCACGTCTCTGCTTTCCTCTGCAGTGTGTGTGTGTGTGTGTGTGTGTGCTTTAGGTTCTTTGGGTTATGCAGACATGCAGAAAAAACAGGATGCGTCACACAGCTGCGATATATTATACTATAACCGTATTAATTTAAAGGATACACGTTAGAAATACCCAAAATAAAATATCTCAGCTCTTTTAATAATTACAGAGACATCACAGCCAGCAGCAGTTTTCAGAAATTCTTGCCAAGGTGAGGCTGTGTTGGGCGGGGACATGAGGCATGTACTGTACATGGGCATTGCCTGATGACCTAATCATTTGGGATTGTTTTTTTTTTTTAAATAGACGCTATCTTTAATAACCGATTGATGTTTTGAGATGTACACACATACATTCTCACCTAAACAACTCTTAAAACTACATTTGTGACACAATAACATAATATTTCAAACATTTTGCAGGCTGCCGTTTGGAGAAATAAAGAATAAACCAGTTGTTGGGTCAAAATAACCCAACCAGGTGTTTACAGAAGCAACACAGCAGTGTTTATGTTAGAGTGATTTTTTGTTGCTATTCTAATGTTCTATTCTGAAAGTCTACTTTTCCAGTTATTTCTAGATTTAAAGTATGATGTCTTTAAATGTGACATTATTTTAATAATAACAATAAACAGATACAAATAGAGATCGGCTATATAACA
The DNA here is from genome assembly GCA_030347435.1 of Clarias fuscus. Taxonomy (NCBI): domain Eukaryota; kingdom Metazoa; phylum Chordata; class Actinopteri; order Siluriformes; family Clariidae; genus Clarias; species Clarias fuscus. The sequence continues at coordinate 30,391,013 of CM059219.1, forward strand.
GTTCATTCTTTGTACAAATACATTTTTTCGCTAGAACTTGATCATCTGTCTAAACATTTAACCAATGTTTTTTTTTTTTTTTTAACTCATTATTGTACAGTTAATATCAATATCTCTGGTTCTGATTTTTCATGTTTGTTTGATAAAGTACTCAGATGTGAACATTACCATCACTGTAGTAGTTCTTCAGTACAACATAAAACTTTTTTTTATTACGTATGCTTCAATTATATTTAAAAACTGCGTTGAATGAAAATGTCTCTTTGCGCCACTTTGTGGTCATTTCATGAACGATATGAAATGCTGTTGTTTTGCCGTGGTTATAAGCACGGCTTGACTACCTTTCCCACTTCCCACCCATGGGGACTGCTGATGTTATGTCTATTAACATACTGTATAACCAACGCCACTGTTACAGCAACATTCATAAACGGTACATAATCTAAATGTTAGACTTTAACATTCCTCCTGATTTTCTTCCCCAAAACATTAATTGGTTTCTTTTTTGCTAAAGATTAAATTGTGAATAAAGATAACGGATATTTTCCTGGTCTCTTCAGGAAATTGGGCTTCCTACACCCTCTGAACAGTCACACAGGTTCAACATAAAAGATTATCAGCAACCCAGCACCTCAGGTTCATTCTCTCGTTATTGTTATCCTGGTTATAGACTCACTACCATAAAGCCCAACCGCACAGCACGTGACTATTCACACCCGGTTATTTCTATAGCCAATAGTTGAGCATCTTGATGTTTATGCAACTACTACAGATCGAATTGATTTCTTTTGCTTTTTTATATGCTGATGTTTTATATTCATATGTTATGTTTTGCTGCTGTTATATTTAATTATTAAAATTATGTTACAAATAAATGCCAGTTCTAACAATCCTTAAACAATTTGACAAAAAGAGACCTGTTACAAAAACAGGGACAAAAAATGGACTCCTTTTTTAAATCTAAACTGCTAATCTGCAGGGTTACCAGGGTCTGGTAACACAGCAGACTCAATTTCTAAAACCAAGGTCGCAATTGTTTTGATGAACGGTGGATTGGTATGAATCTCCCTGATCCTACGAATTCAGACATTTGTGGCGGGGATCATAGCTTTCTACAGCCTCCTTAGGAAGTGAGTACGGCTGCTGTTCAATTAAGAATGCAGGGACAATCTTATCATTTTGATTCATATACATTGCATAAAAACTTACTTCTTTTTATTGTGTAAAGCTGCTTTGCGACAATGTCAATTGTTAAAAGCGCTATATAAATGAAATTGACTTGACTTGACTTGTTCAATTCTTAAAAACAATTTAAGGAATTTTTGAGAAAAAAGTATTATCATACAGTGGTTGTCTTAGGACCTTCCTACAGCCTACATAAGTCAATCTTACAAAAAGATTTTGTCTTAAGCTGGTCAACTATATGTGCAACTTACAGCACATATAGGCAGTGAGGCAGTGGTGGCTCAGAGGGTTAAGGCACTGAGTTACTGATCGGAAGATCGGCGGTTTGATTCCCAGCTCAGCCAGGTTGCCATTGTTGGGCCCTTGAGCAAGGCCCTTAACCCTAACTGCTCCAGGGGCGCTGTACCATGGCTGACCCTGCGCTCTGACCCCAGTTACACTGGGATATGCGAAGAAGGAATTTAACTGTGCTGTAATGTATATGTGACAAAATAAAGACTTTACTGCTTTACTTTTACTCTCAAGTAGTAGGTGGAACATCTACTGTCTGTCGACACATTTTGTCATGATATATAAAGTGGCAGCTATTCACAATATCCACATTCAGAAAATTTGTGAAAAAAATACATTTTCTAGATGGCAATAATGCAGGGAAGACTGCAGTTGCAAGACGCAGGAGAAGATCTTGCAGTTGTAACTGCTGCTTTGGTTCAGCAATAGCAGGAAGAGCACAAGGTGCTGCAGGTGCCCGTGACCCTGAATACAGGATAAAGTGGTATAAACGATGAGTGAGTGAGAGTGAGTGTAGGGCTGGGCGATACGGCCGAAAACTGTATCATGATATCAGTGTTTGTGTGGTGTTGCATCTACAGATATTGTTGGTTGCATACGGCTGTGCTCCAAAGTGTGAGCGCGGCCCCTATCTCACGTAAGCACAGCGCCAAAACTCGCGGTGATCAATCATGATAAACCGCGTAGATGAGATAGGGGTATAAGGTGGTACATGAAGTTCGTTGTATTAACAGTCTTGGCAGGGACGTCAGTCTTGCATAATTTGCAGACGACACTGGTCTGACTACGGTCAGACTTATAATATCCAAAAAACTGCCATACTGGCGAGCTGACTTTTCCTCTTTTATTTACAATTTCCTCGCTCGCTGCGGCACTCACTTTCTGCTTATGAAGAGGAATCCAGCAGATCAGCCCGAGACAACGATATGGCGCAACCAAATGTGATACTGTTACATGATTGGATGTTAGCGTATCACTGCCTATGTTGCTAGGTTACCAGAGAGCGAGTGCCTTTGTTAATGCAACCAAACTAGCTTTGCAACCTCTTTTTTTTTCAGAATAAAACATATCGAACACATTTTTTATTGATATCGATCAGGTGCCTGTCGCAATACATATCGTTATCATTTCTTCACCCAGCCCTTATATAAGGGATATGGAGCTTTATATAAGTGAATCCCATTATTCAACCAAACACACACACACACACACACACACACACACACACACACACACACACACTTGTTAATTCATCTACCCAAACACAATATTCACAATAGGTGTGAAGTTATCACACCGGTTTCACTGCTGGGAGAATTGGCAGAATTGAGGGGCTTAAAGGGAATTAACAAGACCGAGCAGACGTCTCTGTCTAAAATGTATTTCACAATGAACTGGAGCTCAGCACGTCTCCTTTCCTTGTTGTAATCTGTAATATTGTGATATAATAAGTGAAATGTATTTCGCGTATATGCTTAAATATTCCTTTTTATTTATGGACATGTGTATTGTGTCTGATCTGCATTATTGCGAGACGCGATGACTTTCCGCCATTTTTATCGATAAATCGCACGCGTTTATCAGCCTTTTGATCAAAATGCTACTTTTGTAAGGTGAAAGTGTACGGACAAATCGGGGTTCACGCACGCCGATGAACAGTTTTATTTCAGTCATAAATTCACAATCACATTCCAGCTATTATTTCCAGCCGTGGTCAAATAATGGATGAAATGCTAGACACAAAATATGAGCTGACCTACAGTATGAGACGCGTGCACACACATGTCCATAAATAAAAAGGAATATTTAAGCATAATTAAGAAATACATTTCACTTATTATTTCATGATATTACAGATTAAAACAAGGAAAGAAGACGTGCCGAGCTTCAGGTCATTGTGATGCGGACAAAAGGTCCAGAAAGGAAACGGTTGTCGTTATTTTACAAAATCTGAATACAGTACAGACCAAAAATTTGGATACACGTTCTCGTTCAAAGAGCAAGAAAAAAGCAGCTAAGTAAAGAAAAACGAGCGGCCATCATTACTTTAAGAAATGAAGGTCAGTCAGTCCAAAAAATTGGGAAAACTTTGAAAGTGTCCCCAAGTGCAGTCACAAAAACCATCAAGCGCTACAAAGAAACCGGCTCACATGCGGACCGCCCCAGGAAAGGAAGACCGAGAGTCGCCTCTGCTGCGGAGGATAAGTTCATCCGAGTCACCAGCCTCAGAAATCGCAGGTTAACAGCAGCTCAGATCAGAGAGCAGGTCAATGCCACACAGAGTTCTAACAGCAGACACATCTCTAGAACAACTGTTAAGAGGAGACTGTGTGAATCAGGACTTCATGATAGAATATCTGCTAGGAAACCACTGCTAAGGACAGGCAACAAGCAGAAGAGACGCGTTTGGGCTAAAGAACACGATAAAGAACACAATAAAGAAAACTCGCTGAATGAGAAGGTGTGTCCAAACCTTTGGTCTGTACTGTACATACAGTAAATTTATGAATCACACTCAAAGTATCAACTCCAACTATGAAGTCTGATTTATTTGGTACCATTTTATTTCTATTTATTCTATGTTTTGCCTCTGAAATAAATTTTTTTGTTTAATTAGATTTAAATCCTTAAGATCAATTGTAATGCACTACATGTTTTACTCTAAGTAATTATACACAATTCTTAGGTGTGGTCTTGGTCTGGCTTTTAAGTAAAGTCCTTCCATGCGCCATCTGGCGTATATACAGTGAAGCACAACATTTCAATTGTACAAAATTCCTCAATGTTGCTTGTGGGATCTCGCGGCATGGCGCGCGCCGAATTGCAGGATTTTGCCGGAAAAATCTGCGCATTCTTAATGGCCACATCTGTAATTATAAAAATCTAAAAATTAGTGTAGCCCTTTTTTATTAGCAATCCTTTACTCACTCACTCATCATCTATACCACTTTATCCTGTATTCAGGGTTGAGGGGGGCCTGGAGACTATCCCAGGAGATTTAGGGCACAGGACAGGGTATATTCTGGACACGGTGTCAATCCATCTAAGGACACGCACATACAAACACTACAAGGAATTTGGGAATATGGACAATTAGCCTAATCTGCAGCTCTTTGGACTGTGGGAGGAAACCAGCACAGGGAGAACATGGAAACTCCATGCACACAGAGACGTGTAGCACACAAAGCCCTTGCAGGACAGTTAATGAGAAAGCCATCTTGGTTCGAACATAACGAAAGGACTATATTGGCCCATATGAAAAACATGGAAATGATACGACAGTCACATACACTTCGCTCATACCAGACAATGATGAACCTGCATACAGGGAGTAGATACAGAACTTAACAGTCTTATGCAAAAGTTTAGGCACCCCTTGATAAATAACAGATTTTGGTGATTTTTTAATTGAAAAGATGTTAACACAGTCTCTCTTGGAAATGGAAAAAATGCACAAAATTTTCAGCAAACATTGTTGCATAGTTACTTCTTATGCCATAAATTGAACAAAGATAAAAAATAAAAACATTATTATGGCACTGCGCAAAAGTTTGGGCATCCTAAGAGTTCCAGAGTCTCAGATTCTTTTAACAAGGTTTCAGACCGTAATCAGCTCGTTAGATCTGATGCCTGGCAACAGCTGTCATTAGTAAATGCCAATTTCAAAACTTTACAAATATTTTGACTCTTCAAACTTGTGCACACACTTGCGGACACTTAACAACCCTGGGTTCCTCTAAGCAGCTGTGTGAGACTCTGAAAATGAAAGTTATTGATGCCCACATTGCAGGAGAAGCTACAAGAAGATAGCAAAGTGTTGAGATGGCAGTTCAGGGGAACTGTGGAGGTCAAGATGAGATCTGAAAGAGAAGGAACCTCTGGGAGAGAACCGCTCATATGGTGGTCAGAAAGACAAATCAAAACCTTCATTTGACTGCAAAAAAATCTGCAGGAAGCTTAAGCAGACTCAGGAGTGGTGGTGCAGCGTTCCACAAGACCTTCATGGAAGAGACCGCAGAAGAAAACCTCACCTGCGTCCCATCATAAAATCCAACATCAGAAGTATGAACAGAACATCTACAGAAGCCTGATGCATTTTGGAAACAAGTGCTGTGGACTGATGAAGTTAAAATAGAACTCTTTGTCCACAATCAGCAAAGGCAGGTTTGGAGAAAAAAAAGGAGCAGCATTTCATGAAAAGGACACCTCGCCAACTACTAAGCATGGGGGCGGATCTATCATGCTTTGGGGTTGTGTTGCAGCCAGTGGCAGAGGAAACATTGCACGGGTGAAGGGAAGAATGGATTCCACTAAATACCAGCAAATTCTGGAAGCAAACATCACACCATCTGTAAAAAAAAAAAAGTCTGAAGCTGAAAAGAGGACGACTTCTACAGCAGGACAATGACCCTAAACACACCTCGAAATCCACTATGGAAAACCTCAAGAGACGCAAGCTGAAGGTTTTGGAACGGCCATCACAGTCCCCTGATTTAAAAATAATTGATCATTGTGGATGAAGAGCTGTGCATGCAAGACCACCAAAGAATATTACAGAACTAGAAGCCTTTTACAAGGAAGAATGGGAGAAAATCCCAAGTACAAGAACTGAAAGACTTTTAGCGGCTATAAAAAGCGTTTACAAGCTGTGATATCTGCCAGAGGAGGTGTTACTAAGTACTGATTATGTAGGGTGCCCAAACTTTTGCACAGTGCCACAATAATGTTTTATTTTTTATCTTTGTTAAATTTATGACATAAAAATAACTATGCACCAATGTTTGCTGAAAATATTGTGCATTTTTTCCATTTCAAAGAGAGACTGTGTTAACATCGTTTCAATAAAACCCACGGTTGCCTAAACTTTTGCATAAAACTGTAGTTTCCTCATTTTCTGCAATCGGTATCTATGAACTTATCTTACTTATATAATTTCGCCACAATAGGCAGTACTACACTTTCATTCTCTGCAAGCTCAATGATAAATGCCACATTCTGTTCCTTTCTAATGCAGCTGACCTTAAATCATTTAAATCAATAGAAATAGCTGGATTTATTAAGTGAAATCTTTCCTCGCAACTTTACTTTAGAAAGGGAAGGTAAAGACAGTAAAGACAGTTTACAGTTTTGTTTTCACATTTCTTTAAAAAAAAAAAAGCAAGCGCTTCGATTACAGCATTAGTCGTGTAGCTTTTACATATGGATATAATGTCAAAGTTACTACAATAAATTACACCTGTAACAGATTTACAGAAAGCGTCAGGGTTTTAGAGTCGAGTGAGTGAAAGGATGAACACAGTGGATTAGACACACACAGAACTCCGGAGGAAACAGGAGAGACTCTTAGACTTTCATTGTAAGCCACATACTGTATGTTGGCTACAATATAATCTTATCTTCTAAATTAAAAATGTAAAGACCCCAAATAGCTTAGCTGATTATCTACATGTAAAGTAAAGCAAAGTGACCTTCTAGACAGAAACATAACCTTGGAAAAACAAAAAAAAATCAACCCCTAGAAAAAATTCTCTTCCGTTGAGGCAAGCATCTATTTAAAAGAACTATATCTCATTAAACGTTCAGAGTTGGGGTGGAAATGACAAACGAGAAATTTTACTCCCTTATAATATTGTAGCATCATTGCAGTGTATTTATATTTTACAGAAATAAAAGAATTTTCATAATAATAATAATAATAATAATAATAACAATAATAATAATAGTAAATGAATTACACCTTTACCTTTTTTATTTTGTATAGTTCATCAGTATTTCTTATAGCTTTACTGAAGCATGTGTAAGCTAAACTGACTACTTCCTGTCTCCTTTCACATCACTGCCTAAGGAAATGAATCTTACACTGAAATGTAACAGTGTTGTCTCTGCACCTTTAAATCATTAGGGGAATTCCAGGCACCATTCTCAGCCGTTTTCCCTGTATTGTTTTGTTGAGGATTTTCCGAAATTAGGATAATTCTCCATCAGGACAGCCTTACAGGACATTTTCTATCATCATGCTCCCGGACTGATTTATTGAAACCAGTGCAAATGATCGGCTTATTTCTATATATACAGTAATTCCCAAAATAATACCTGACTAAAGGGAGTACATTTTTTTCTTTGCTTGGATTCTACCACTTTTGAGTATATTATTTTTATTTAAGTGTAATTTCTCATGACCTCATCCACCCCTGTCCAGACTGACCATATTACTTTAAATAAAATATCTGTTTTTAATTTGAAACAAAGATGAAATGTTACAGTCCTTCTTTTTCTTTTTCCTTGTGAAACACATTTCCATCTGGTTGCACTCTCCATGTCACTGTGATGTTCACTGACATTCCCTGATCCTTTAGTTTCTGCCTGATCTAAAAAAAAAAAAAAAGAGGGGGATCTATTAGGTTAGAGTACAGTGTGTAAGTGACAGAGCTCAGTCAGGCTGCAGTAATAATAATTATGTACATTATAAGTGGACACTCTAGGAGGAAGAGACTCACCTGCTCCAAGATGGCCACCGCGACCACAGGATTGTTCACATCAGACTGCACCTTCACCCTCATGATCTGTTGTTGTCCTGTGGTTACTGAATTTAGAAACGTTTAGACATAAACAAACAGAAACATAAACACACAAGCTTACATTCTAAAAGAAGTTTTTTTTATCGTCAGGACTGAAAGAATCTTTAACTCACCTCTGTAACAGAAGAAAGGCTTTATGTCTGTGCACTGTGCGTCACCAGCCTGACCGTCATAGAAATAACCACAGTTTTCATTCCTCAGAAGATTATAAGGTGTTCCAGGCATCCAGCTGATAGTAGAGAAGTTCGATTTATCTATCCACTTCCAGGAATCTCTGAACAGGCCAATCCAAATAAACCCATAGGTCAGGCTTTTTATAGCTGAGCTTTCCGCTACAGTTCTAGCACTGGCCAGGTCTGTATGATACTGTCTGCAATAAGCCTGGGCGTCTGACCATGTCATGTTTTCATTGATGAAAATGAAACTCTCATTTGCAGCTTTAGTGCCTGAGAGAAAAATAACAACAACAAAATTACTACTTTTTGATCATAAGATGCCCTGAAATAAAGATAAGTTCTTTCTCTCAACTCCGGTTCCTCTCAACGTTTCTTCCTATTGCCATCTCAGGGAGTTTTTCCTTGCCACTGTCGCCGTCACCCAAGGCCTGCCGTGTATACATGCGCTTGTGTCCATTTTTCTTTAGTATAATCTCTACTAACATACGATTGGATTTTCCTGTTAAATATTCGCACTACCATAGACTATTTTCCATCAGCTCTCACTCATACATGCTCATGGATGCTACTGCCATTCATTGCATGCGGGCTGTGCTGCTTCACCTCTTGCATCTTTTCCCAGGTGACTGGAGAACCCTTTCCCGTCGAGGCAAGCAAGGTGGTGTACTGGGAAGATTAAAATCTTAGCTGAGATCATCCTCATTGCTCTATCCCTAACCACAGCTACCAGGTGGACTGACATGGGGGTGAAATTTATTTACCCCTGATCCCTAGACTGTAGGTATCGGTGGCTTCAGCCTATGCTTAGTGACTTAGAGAAGGTACAACCCTGAGCTGCCTCTGTGTGCTATCCTGTAGCCCAGTCACTAACACTACAAGCAAGATGGCTCTTTTGATTTGACTTTCTCTTCCTCACTGAGACCTGGATTATGCCATGGGATAACAGTGCCTTCACTGACCTTCTGCCTTGGTTATCAATGCTCCACGAACGAAGTAAGTGGTGAAGGTCTGGCTATAATTAATAGAAATATTGCTACCATGCCTGTGATAAATACAGAAGCTTTAAGCTGTTAGTTACTGTTATTAATGACTCTCGGAATAACTTGCTCTTGTTTATCGGCCACATAAATATTCGCCTGATTTTATTCAGGAGTTTGTTAATTTTATATCTAATATAACTAGAAATTATGATAAACTGCTTATCTGTGGAGATTTTAATATTTGTGTGTGCTGTCAAAAGAAAAACAAATTCTGTTGATTTGAATAATGCCTCTGCTCTTATATGTCACCCTATGTCCCAGCCTCACAAGTATCCTCTACTGTCCTTCTGCATTCCTGTCCTAACCAGACCAAACCTGTCCATTACATTCTCATCACCTTTATTCCCTTCCCCATCATGTGCATTAAAATCTGCACCAATCACCACTCTCTCACCTTTGGGGATATTCTGAATCACTTAATCTAACTCACTCCAGAATTTATTTTTCTCTCTTCTATCTCGCATCCTACCAGTGGGGCATAACCAATAACAACATTGCAAATCACCCCATCAATTTCCAGCTTCAGACTCATCAAGCTATCAGATACTCTTTTGACCACCAAAAAATTCTGTACAAACTCCTCTTTCAGGATAATGCCTACTCCATTTCTTTTCCTATTCACACCATGGTAAAACAACTTGAAACCAGCCCCTAAGCTTCTAGCCTTGCTGCCTTTCCACCAGGTCTCCTGGACACACACCTTCCGTCTCTGCCGCATGTCAACCAACTCTCTTTTCTCCCCTTTAAAGTCCCAACATTCAAAGTCCCTCCTAAATGTCCCTCCTAAACTCTTGCCTTTCATCTTTTCTCTCTGCCTATGAATACGCCTTCTTCCACTCCTTCTTCGACCAACAGTAGCCCAATTTCCACCAGCACCCTGTAGGTCAACAGCATCGGTGGCGGTCGTTGTTAACCCAGGCCACAACAGATCTGCTATTGATGTCCTATCAGCGATTTGCATGATTGATTTGGCAAATGTGTCATGTCGGATGCCCTTAATGTGTCATGTAGGATGCCCTTCCTGTCACAACCCTCTGTATTTATCCAGATGTGGGACTGGCTTGGTTGTGCCCCCTTGTGGTTGCATGTTGTTCTCCCTATTAGCCCTAGGTAATATCATTAGAATACAATGTCTCATTTCACTTCTATGCTGATGACACCCTTTAAAAACAGATTCACTTAGTGAGCTCCAGTCCTTGTCCAGCTGTTTAATAGACGTTAAACAATGGCAGGCCAGTAATTTTCCTTTTAGCTAGTAATGGCCTTAATGAGAATAATTGTGAATGCATATTATTTAGTACCTTAATTTTATCAGCAGGTTCTGGGTGCATCAAGGAGCAGTTACCCTCAAACAGCATGGTGGACACCTGTTGTTAGGGAAGCTGTCCGACTGAAAAAAGAGTCCTTCAGGGATATGTTATCCCGGGGGACTCTAGAGGCAGTTGCAAGGCACCGGCAGGCTCAAAGGACAGCAGCAGTGATAGCAGAAGCAAAGAAGCGGGTGTGGGAGGAGCTTGGAGAATCCATGGGGAAGCACTTTTGGGTAGCACCAAGGTGCTTCTGGAAAACCATCCGGCACCTCAGGAGGGGGAAATGGGGAACCACCTAAGCAGTGTACAGCAAGGATGGGACACTGCTGACCTCGACTGAGGAGGTAATTGGGCAGTGGAAAGAGCACTTTGAGGAACTCCTGAACCCGGCTAATCCACCCTCTGTTAGAATTCCCCGGGAATTGACGAGATTCGTCCGGATGGCTCTGGTCCGTGCTGATGGCTCTGGGTGTTGAGGCGCTGTCTTGGTTGACGCGCCTCTTCAACATTGCATGAAAGTCTGGGACAGTGCCTAAGGAGAGGCAGACTGGGGTGGTGGTTCCCCTTTTTAAAAAGGGGGACCTGAGGCTGTGTGCCAACTGCAGGGGCATTACACTTCTCAGCCTCCCTGGGAAAGTGTACTCTAAGGTGCTAGAAATGAGGTTTGCATGTGTTTTGTCGATTTGGAGAAGGCATATGATTGCGTCCCTCTGAATTTTCTGTGGGAGGTACTGCGAGAGTATGGGGTGAGGGGTCACTTCTTAGGGCCATCTAATTCCTTTACACCCAAAGTGAGAGCTGTGTTCAGATTCTTGCCAGTAATTCAGACTTGCTTCCAGTGGATGTTGGCCTCCGTCAGGGCTATGCTCTGTCACCAATCCTGTTTGTGATTTTCATGGACAAGATATCAAGACACAGCCGTGGAGAAGAAGGTATCCAGTTTGGTGGGCTAAGGATTGCATCGCTGCTTTTTGCAGATGATGTGGTCCTGATGTCCTCATCAGTCTGTGACCTGCAGCGCTTGCTGGATCGGTTTCCAGCTGAGTGTAAAATGGCAGGGATGAGGATCAGCACCTCGAAATCTGTGGCCATCAGTGGCGGCTGGTGCAAAAAAGTTTTTGGGGGCGCAAACAAAATTAAAATTAAACTTTTAATGCTCGCCTGTAAATAACCATTTATCAGGTGATTAAGCATCATTACTACTAGCATAAAATAAAGGCATTACTCACGTCAGCAAAGACTCGTTGAAAATGGTCCAATCACATGAGCCCAAATATTTAAAAACAATATTGATTCACTAAGAACAAAAGAGGGAGGATGATTTGACAAAATCCAATCAGAGCTCAGCCTCAGATCACATGCTTTACAAAAACGTACCTGTCTACATAGACACTGATTTGTCCGGCGCCCCGCGTACACGAACACAAATGAACGTAATTCAGTTTAGATTTTTTTTTATTGCAAATAAATTATATTAAGAAATACAGCGGAATATTGTGACTAAATGACTTTATTTCATTATTAAAATAAATAATTATTATGTTAAATAATTACATGTTAAAGGAGCATTCTTCTCTGCCTAACTTTAAGGGGGGCGGCGCCCCTGCACCCCATAGCGACATGTTTCCCAGCAGAAACCCATGGATTGTCTACTCCACGTAGGGAGCAGTCGTTACCCCAAATGAAGGAGTTTAATTATCTTGGGGTGTTGTTTACGAATGATGGAACATTGCAACATGAGATTGGCCGGAGAATCGGAGCAATGGGGGCGGTACTGCAGTTGCTTTACCGCACCGTTATGACGAAAAGAGAGATGCTCTCAATCTACTGGTCGATCTTTGTTCCAACTCTCACCTATGGTCATGAGCGTTGGGTCATGACCTAAAAGACAAGACCGCGAATACAAGCGGCCAAAATTGTTTTTCTCAGAAGGGTAGCTGGCTTATCTCTTAGAGATAGGATGAGAAACCCATCCTAGCTAAACCTTATTTGAGTGGAAAGGAGTTAGTTGAGGTGGTTCGTGCATCTAGTAAGAATGTCACCAGGACTCCTCCCTAGTTCTTGGCATGTTTAGCTGGAAGTAGACCACGGGGCAGACCAAGGACTAGATAGAGAGATTATATCTCCATACTGGCCTGGGAATGCCTCGGGATTCCACGGTCAGAGTTAGCTGATGTGGCTGAGGAAAGGAAGTTTGGGGTTCCCTACTGGGGTTGAGGTTGAAGATGGATGGATGGATAATTTTAACACAAGAGGCTCGCACCTCATTTCACACCTAATAAATTTATCATATCTGAAAACAATTAGAATTTTGCTAAGCAAGTAACATCAGTTGTAAAAACAAACTTCTTTTTTACTTTGTCTATTATCAGTGTTATCTGTTATTAATGGTAAAGCCTTTTGTTTTGTTAAGAGAAATTGAAAACACACTCATACTTAAGTTCCAGATTGGATTACTACAAATTTAGCTTGTTCAGAATGTTGCATCACGGCTTTTAACAGGTACCAAGAAGCGTGCACGCATCACCCGGTCCTTTCCTCTCTTCACTGGCTACTGGTACAGTACAGAATTCAATATCTCCTACAATTTCCTACAAGTCTACCCGGGCCTCCAATAACTACCTGGACTCCAAATTAACATTAATTAACATCTTTTAACAACTGCTATACTGAACTGCCTGCCACCCAACACACAGTATATGAATGCAGATCAATTCCTGTTTTCTGTTTCACTCAAATGAGGATGGGTTCCCTGTTCGGTCCGGTTCCTCTCAAGGTTTCTTCCCACTGCTCTCTCAGGGAGTTTTTCCTTGCCACTGTCGCTCTCGGCTTGTTCATCAGGGACGATCTGACCATTTTGATTCATACACATTCACATTCCATACAAACTTAAATAATGATTTTGATTGTGTAAAGCTGGTTTGCGACAATGACAATTGTTAAAAGCGCTATACAAATAAAGTTGAATTTAATTGAATGTACTGCTCAAACTGCCTAGAACAAGATATAAATTGTGGGGCGACCTGTGCTTTCTCAGTGGCAGCTCCTAAGCTCTGGAATTCCCTGCCTACTGATCTCACTTCTGAAAGGGAATTCTCTACTTTTATTATTAATACACTAATCCATCAGGAAGCATTTACAGATGTTGTAGCAATAATGACAGAAAGGCCTTCTCACCTTAATTAAGATGTCTTTTTATATATTTTAATTATTTATCTTTATTTTCTTATTTTAAAAGCAGGGTTAACTTAATGTGAACACCGAGAGCACTCTTAAAGAACAATATAACAAGGTATGAAACTTTAACTTTAATGTATAATTCAATAATAATAAAACAAATACTGTTCCTTACCATCAAAGCACACAAACGGCATTGCATAAATACATGGCCAATCAGTCCAACCAAACCAAGTTGTAAAAGCACACTCGCAATGTCCAAACAGATTGCTGGGCTGTCCTAAATCCCAGTCTGTCACACTTCCCAGTGGCTCATTTCCCATAGACCAGCGCCAGCTGTTGATGTCATTGAACAGTCCAATCCAAGCGTTGGCACTGAACTGTTGTTTCTGTATTTCATTCTGAAGTTGGACCAGGTCGTCATTACTTTCAATGATGGCCAGGTCGACATGGTGAGCTCGACAGTACGCCTGAGCATCACTCCAGGTCATTCCCTGCTGGACCAGATAGTACTTACGATGGACAGACAGGACGAGAGTGATGACTCCTGGATAGGAGAGATTTTTAGGTTTCATGCGGTGTTAGCTTAGAAATGTTAATTTCACTCCTTATAATCAGTGTAAAACATTAAACACTTATTGTATTTCTTTATATATTTATTTTTTAACAAGCCTGGAAAATCTGCAAGTATTAGAAATTTCCTCTATCAGATAGTAAAGTTATGGGTGCAGGAGGTTGGAAATTATTAAGTGCCTTCACTTAGCTCCAAAAAAGTTTTATTTTTTTTAAGCAACACACACACACACACACACACACACACACACACACACAGAAACTTTTTTCCCTTACCTGTAAAAAACAGGAGTATAAAGAGGTGCTGCTCCATGACTGATCTGTAGAACTTAACAGAGGATTGGAAATTTGATTTTAAAACTGATCACTTCAAGTACCACATCACTATGCAAAAACACACACAAATCCACATCACTACATACCACTACACACCTACACTACCGCACAAAACTTTGGGATCACTTGAACATGTCTTTGTGTTTGTTTATTGATTTATTTTATTATTAATCTACAACAATACTTCGGATTTCAAAACCATAAAACAACACATATGGAATGAGATAATTATGTAACAACAACAACAGTCATTTATTATTTTAAAGACATGAACAGTTCTTGAAAGAAAAGTATTGTGTCGAGTGTGTTTGTAAAAACCCATCAAGCACGTGGGAAGCTGTGAAAATGCCGTTCATTGCCTGTAGGGGGCAGTCGTGTTTCAATTTGATGTATTGTGTGTCTACTGAAGCTGAAAATGTGTTTTCTCTCTTAGGCGCCCACTGACAGGAAGCGACAGAGCTCATAAACCTGTCGGGCTCAAACTTTAAATACTGATATGTATTTATTCTTCATTTTCTTCTCTCCTTCAATGATGATTCTTCTTTGACTGCGCTTTCTCCATTATTATTCATAGTATTATTTTATTTCCTTATAATAATCTCTCTGATAGTGTTAACTATGCAAATGCCATGATTCCTGTTTGTGTCCAGCATTAAATAATAATTTTATCCATTGTTTGACCATGGCTGGAAGTAATGGCTGGAATGTGATTGTGAATTTCTGATTATAACTGGCGGTGCAAACGTTTACAAAACGTAGCGTTTTGATCAAAAGGCTGATAAATGCATGCGCAGATATAACCAGATTTATTGCTAAAAAATACCGACATACTCCCCCAGAAATGCAACAAACGCAAACATGTAGGCTCCTCTATACTCTCTATATGTGGCTTTTCCAACGAGACAGCGCGCTCTGATGTAAGACGATTTATTCAACTCATAAGATAACGTTTTTTTGATAACATTTTTGCTGTGTGTTTATTTTTTGTGTGCATAAGAATAGCATTTCAATGAATGGTTCAGAAATCATGCTTTATGTCTTTGTTTCTATCAAAAAGAAGCCCTGTGTTTGTTTGAGGAATCTGAGCGTATAGGTGTGTTTTGCTGGAGAAATAAATTTGAGGCAGAATGTCTGCTCTTTCTTGTTAATTTATCTTAAAAACCCCTATTTGACACCAACAAAACTGGTTTGATAACTTCACTTCACACCTATTGTGAATAAAAGGTAAGAAGAGATTCCTGCAGAATCCCCTGACATGCTCTGTACGACTATATTCGAAAAGTCCACGCAAAGCGCTTCAGGCTTTTTGAAAAATTATAATTTGATTAAAATTCACTTTGCCATGCTAAAGTTAATTTAGATTGAGTTAAAGTAATTCTGTTAGATTTAGATAATTTTAATCCCTTTCATAGTTAATTGTGGGTGAAATGTTCACACACACACACACACACACACGCTCTCACACAGCAGAATTATTGCTGTAAAGTAAAAATAAAACAAATTAGTCTGCACTTTACCTAAGAATCGCAACAGAGCAGTGTTTCTGTTAGAGAGTGTGTGTGTGAAGATGAGAGGAGAAGGGGAGGGACACTGTGTCTAATGACACAAAACAGGGCAGGCTGAGAGAGAGAGAGAAAAATAGATCTTTAACCTCTCTAACACACACACACACACACACACACACACACACACACACACACAACCAGAAACACTTATCTGTCAGGATTTATTTGTACTTTTTTTAAAAGGTAAAATTCAGATTAATTTGTTTTATTTTTACTTTATAATTTTGTATTAATGATTTATATATTAGTTATGAAACGAATAATCTGAGTTTCATTAACTTTTTATGGGAAAATTAGCTTTGATTTACGAGTGTTTTGTTATATGAACAAGCTTCCGGAATGAATTATGCTGGCAATCCAAGGGTCCACTGTGTAGACATATATAGCATGTGTGACTCCAATGATTGTGGAGATGATTGTAACTAGAGCATGAATATAACTTTTTTTTTTTTTTTTTACATTTTAAAATTGAAGTGGTGCAGAGGTGTATAATAACCTGGAAAGATAAACACAAAAAGATGTACACTTTGTTAGCTATTTACTTAATTCTAATTTAAAATATTTATCAACAACATTAGTAAATACTACTGAAGTCCAGAGTAGAAGGACATTATAATGAATAGGGAGTTTAGTAATTCATTCACTTTTTAAGGTTCTATTTTTTGCAACAATACAATAACTTTCCCAGAACATTGCAGGATGGTCATTTTAAAATAGTGATACTAGTGTTACGATACCTTAAACAAAACATTCCCTAGTGGTTATTTTAGAGTTTTTTGCAATCATAAAATAACGTTCCCCACACATAAACGCACTTTGGCGTAATAAAAAAATTAAATGAGCAATTCCTTTTTATGCCTGATGGTCCACATAACGGTTAACTCCCCGTATGTGAAAATGCGTCACCAAGACATATAGCCTAGATAAATACAGTCCATCCACACATACAGTAAAGGCATTTCAAAATGACCAAGATCATTAAGCTTCATCAGGACAATAGTGGTGCAACGGATCACAAAAATCACGGTTTTTGGGTCACAGATCGGAGAATTTTTGGCGTTAACAACAGTAACCTATGGAACATGTGGTTTTAACAACAACAACAACAAAAAAATCAAGGAATAACCAGCCAAGTAAATAAAATTTTAAAATAAAAAATTTAATACTCAGTTGTTAAAGTGCAGAATGTAAAAAAAAAAAAAAAAATCAAAATCTGAGACCTGAAAACAGACCAAATATTATAATGAGAATTTTTTTTTTTCAAGATGAGGATGACCACTCTTCAGCCAACGGCATTATATTTTATTTGCTGTCTAATTCATTACTTAAAAAGCAATATCAAAAGAATCACTCTGCGATCTTTAAAAAATAAACGTTTTGAGATTATATATTTGTTTTATGTTGTGTTTATTTGATTAAACTCAAACCATTTTCCTAAAGTTCTTTAATAATCATGCGGTCAATAAACAATGCGGTCGACAGTGCCTGCTGATAGAGAAGGAGCAGCCAATCAGAAGCCGTGTGTGGAAGTCTGTGATTGGCTGGTTTTGTGGCAGTTTTGTAACACTGGACAAAGTTGAGCGAGCGCACAGGCAGAGTCGAGAAGTTGCGCGTGCGCGGAGAACATGTAGAGCGAGCAGGGGAGACACTGCACATGCATAGAGTGCTTTGTCTGCTCTCAAAATGTGGAACCGCGCACTCAGAATTGTGGGAGGAATATAACGGCAAAGTACGGAAAGTATTTAGACCCCCTTAAATTTTTCACTCTGTTATATTGCAGCCATTTGCTAAAATCATTTAAATTAATGTTTCGCCCTCATTAATGTACACACAGTGTAATGACGCGGGTCGCGCGAGGCGTGCTTAAACTGGTCAGACCAGGCAGATCCGCAAGCTGTTAACACACGGAGTTCTGAACAGGCAAAAGCACGGCCATTTATACACATGGTTGCTAGGCAACGCCGCCGTCAGGCAATCAGCCTGAATGAGCCGCACCTGACAGCGTGTTGATTTAAGGGGCGTGATACCGCCGCACTTCGTGCGATCATTTAGGTAGCTCCGGGGAAGGTATCAGGGCCAATGAAAAGAAAGAAAAAAAAGAGAGAAATAAAATAAAATAAATGACAGACAGAGAGAGCTGTTTAGGATGCCGGCGAGAGCGAGTAAGAGAGAGAGAGAGATAGAGAGAGTGGCACGCAGCAATACAGCGTGCGCCCTCGGTACAGTTTATTAGTGCATGAAGCACAAACTCTCTCTCTCTCTCTCTCCCCCAAAAGTCCTCAGTAATGGTGAACGCCCCGAGAGGACAAGTTTTGTTTTATTTACCAGAGCCCCGTCTGTTCTCGTGTAGACGGCAGAGCTCTGTTTATTTTGTGTTTCACTTTTCATTTATTTTCCTTTTAAGTTTCTTTAATAATCCCACGCTATCTCCAAATGGGAAGGTCTTCCCGTGTGTATCACAAGCACTCTCACTAACTCCTATTTCACTTACCCACTCTAACGCCCAGCATAAGGGCTCTTATCATTAAAAACATCGCGTGGTGCGGCTCTCCATACCGCACCCCGTAACACACAGCACCCCATATTGACAGAAAAACAGAACTGTTGACATTTTTGCAGATTTATTAAAAAAGAAAAATTGAAATAAGTATTCAGACCCTTTGCTCAGTATTTAGTAGAGGCACCATTTTGATCTAACACAGCCATGAGTCTTTTTGCGAAAGATGCAACAAGTTTTTCACACCTGGATCCTCTGCTATTCCTCCTTGCAGATCCTCTCCAGTTCTGTCAGGTTGGATGGTAAACATTGGTGGACCGCCATTTTCAGGTATCTCCACAGATGCTCAATTGGGTTTAAGCCAGGGCTCTGGCTGGGAGTTGTTGTGAAGCCACTCGTTATTTTAGCTGTGTGCTTGGGGTCATTGTCTTGTTGGAAGGTGAACCTTTGGCCCAGTCTGAGGTCATGAGCACTCTGGAGAAGGTTTTCATCCAGGATATCCCTGTACTTACCACATTCATCTTTCCCTTGATTGCAACCAGTCGTCCTGTCCCTGCAGCTAAAAAACACCCCCACAGCATGATGCTGCCATCACCATGCTTCACTGTTGGGACTGTATTAGCCAGGTGATGAGCAGTGCCTGGTTTTCTCCACACATACTGCTTAGAATTAAGGCCAAAAAGTTCTATCTTGGTCTCATTAGACCAGAGAATCTTATTTTTCATCATCTTGGAGCCCTTTGTGCAGGCTTTCCTGAGTCTTGCACTGAGGAGAGGCTTCCATCTGGGCACTCTGCCATAAAGCCCCGACTGGTGGAGGACTGCAGTGATGGTTGATTTTCTACAACGTTCTCCCATCTCCAGACTGTCTCTGGAACTCAGCCACAGATCTTTGGGTTCTTCTTTAGCTCTCTCACCAAGGTTCTTCTCCCCTGATAGCTTCCATTTAAGGATTATGGAGTCCACTGTGCTCTTAGGAACCTTAAGCGGAGTAGAATTTCTTTTTGTCACCTTGGCCAGATCTGTGCCTTGCCACAATTCTGTCTCCGAGTTCTTCAGGAAGTTCCTTTGACCTCATGATTGTCATTTGCTTTGACATGCACTGTGAGCTGTAAGGCTTTGATAATCAAGTCCAATCAGTATAATCAAACACAGTTGGACTCAAATGAAGGTGTAGAATCATCTCAAGGATGATCAGAAGAAATGGACAGCACCTGAGTTAAACATATGAGTCTCACAGCAAAGGGTCTGAATACTTAGGACCATGTCATATTTCAGTTTTTCTTTTTTAATAAATCTGCAAAAATGTCAACGATTCTGTGTGTTTTTTTTTTTTTTTTTGCTGTGTGTACATTAATGAGGAAAAAACACTTGGTGTTTTTTAGCAAATGGATGGAATATAAAGAAAACTTTAAGGGGATCGGAATACTTTCTGTACCCACTGTATAAAGACTCACTGTGTTAATGTTTACTTTGCTTAAATTCGATGCAAATAAGAAACGGCTATATTTAATTTACATTTCAAAATATTTACTATAATTTTAGTACTGTGATTGTAAATTTGTTTAATCTTTCACTTGTATTCCAGAAGGTTTTGTCAGCGGTGGTACAGCGCAACGGGGGTGTAAAAATGCAATTTGTTAAAATGTTTTCATTATTTATTAAAGAAAATTCCGATGATCATAACAGCCTACTGCATTTAATTCGAATAATAGCACAAAAACACAAGCGGGGCTGAATGAGATCGACATCTGCTGACGCAGTAACACGTCCTGACAATGTTTGAATTTTATGGTCATATATGGTCATTAATAAATCTACTACAAATTAAACTAACAAAGTATAGTATGACACAAAACCCTACACGCGTAGCTTTTCTACTTACACATAAGAAAAATCTAAAGGCTCACTGTGTTAACATTTACTTTGCTTAATTCCTAATAAGATTTAATTTAATTTTAATTCTACATTTGTACTGTAATTTTTAGTACTGTGATTATGAATTCGTTTAAGTACAATGTTACACTTGATTTTATCCGCTACTACGTGCAGCTCTAAAGGAGCTGCTGCTCATTAATCCTTGAGAGAATGAACTAAGGCCTGAGGCGTCGGTCTATAGTTATATAGCGCCACTCAGTGGTAAAAGCCAGCAAATGCACAAACCCAAATGCTGCCGCTGTAAAACCATTATTCCGGTTAAGTACCATCACATGGCTTAATCCCATTTTTATTATTATTTCAAATACAACAATGACAACATTCTACACTGATGTCTGTAGGAACTCTCAAAATTTGTAGGGCAAAGCTCTAACATGCAAACTGGATAAAGGTTTTAAATTGAATATGGTATCATATATAAAAAACTGTAAAGATAAGAAGACAAGTAATGCTATTAACTAACTGACTAACTAATGCTAGCTTCACTAATATCACTCTCTCTCACTCATCATCACCGCTTAATCCTGTATTCAGGGTCACGGGAGCCTGGAGCCTATCCCAGGAGACTTAGGGCACGAGGCAGGGTACACCCTGGACACACATACACTCACTCATTCACACACTACGGGCAATTTGGGAACGCCAATTAACCTAACCTACATGTCTTTGGAATGTGGGAGGAAACCGGAGAACCCGGAGGAAACCCACCAAGCACGGGGAGAAGATGCAAACTCCATGCACACAGAGACGGGAATCGAGCCTGGCCGGGGATCGAACCCGGACCCTGGAGGTGCAAGGCGACAGTGCTGACCACTACACCACCGTGCCGCCCTTCACTGATATCAATTATGTAATTTTCTAATTTACTTTTTCAGCATATATGTTCATCTTATGTGTCTAACATTATCTGGTGTTATTTTCCTAATTATTAGAACATTCTTAACCAGCGTTTAATATCAGTCTTAGTTATCATTGGTGATAAGTATGTTATTCTAGTTTGCCCTGGATTAAGTCATGGAAGCTTTAGCTTTTTTTTAAAAAATCCTTTTGGGGTCCTATAAGGATTTTCTGTGGGCGTCCCACTATGCATAACTGTGGGTCTTGTCAACAGTAAGCCCACATTGAACCTACAGCAGCTGATATTATGGCATAATAATTTAACATACATTTAGTGGATCTCAAAATATTTGAATATCATAAGGTACATTTTCTTTTGTTTTAAAAAAAAGTAAAACTCTCATTTTAGGTTCATTAGATTCATGCACAGTGAAATAAATACATTTGGAACATTTGAAACAGGTGAGCCTCATGATTGGGTATAAAAGGAGGATCCCCGAAATTCACAAGCACCAACAAACCACAGCAAAAAAAAATTACCACAACGGTTTCATAAAACATCCAAAGAATGGTTTTGTAAACATTAAAACACCTGAGCCTTCTTAGAAAATATACAACTGGCTCTGCCCATTATTGCGTGACCAGTAGAGTTTGTTGTCCAGATGGACTCCCAGATATTTGTATTCTGAGTCTATGTTCACTATCTCCCATTTGACATAAAACTAACCAAATTATCATCATTTTAGAGGGTGATGGAGCTGGATGCTGCTGTGAATCATCACAAGTATATTTTTGTTGATGAGGCTGGTTTCAATCTGGCAAAAACTAGACGCAGAGGATGTAACCTTATTGGACAACGGGCAACCATCCAAGTCCCTGGACAACATGGGGGAAACATCTCAATGTGTGCAGCTATATCTGAGGATGGTGTGGTAGGCTGTACAGTAGACCAGTTCTAGGGTCATGCAATACTGAACACCTGATAGTTTTTTTTTAAATGAGCTTGAGCAGGCCTGTCAGGGAGAAGACATCATCTATGTTGTTGTGTGGGACAATGTCAGCTTCCACCATGCACAGCTGGTTCGGGAATGGTTTCAAACACATCCTCGCTTCATGACCGTCTATCTCCCACCATATTCCCCTTTCCTCAATCCAATTGAGGAATTCGTCTCTACATGGAGGTGGAAGGTGTATGATCGCCATCCTCATGAGCATGTCTCCCTTTTTCAAGCCATGGGTGAAGCTTGTGGTGATATAAAAGCTGAGCAATGTCAAGCCGATTCGTCATGCCAGGAGATTTTCCCCACGGTGCCTGAACAACGAAGACATCCACTGTGAAGTTGGTGAAAATTTATGGCCCAATGTTAATGACCGGCTTGATTAATTGTGTGGAAGTGAATAAAAATATATTTTGCTTATGTAAATGACTTGTGTGTTTTTTTTTTCCTTTTTCGTGTATGTATGTATGTATGTATGTATGTATACTGTATATCACAGTGGTCATGTGTTCTGAAACAATGACCAAGTTGAATGAAAATATGTGCAAATACAATGAAATCATGACATCAAATTTGAAAGAATGACTAATGGTGTTACAAATGTGATCAGTTAAAGTTTTGTACTAAGAGATTTGAAAATGCACACTTTACTTATGAAAATAGTACCAAAACAATAATAAAAATTAGAAAAAAAACTGTAAATGTGTTAATAAGGGAGATCACAGCTGACCATTTATAATTATTAAGACTATTTAAGAGTCCATCTGGTAAAAAAAAAAAAAAAAAAAAATGTTTATCAGGTATGAACTCACTAATAATGAAACTTACCATTAGATATTATGTAAAATAAATATTTAATATTGAATATTATAAATACATTATGGATTTTTTTATGTCTGTAGTAATCCTCCTAAATGTATAGTCATTAAATTAGTTATTTAATGTGATTTTATATCAACTGTTTAACTAACCTTCTAATATTTTTCTATGTACAGCACAATAAAAATATGAAGGCAAACGACACTTTGCCATATAAATATAGACATCACACAGTCTAATGTAAATATATCAGGCGATCCGATTCTTATGCCTCGATCCATGAGTCTCTTTTTAAATGTAATCACCTGCTGTAGTTCTCTAAACAGCTCTGCTCTAAACACATTAATTATCCCACACGTCAAGCTCAATTAAAAAACAACATCTTATTAAGGATTAGGAAATAACCTGAAATGTGAAGGAGGTAAGCAGTCAGTGTTGTAGAGTTTGCAGTGTCTCTCAGATGTTCTGCTCCATTGTCTGACTTATTTTCTATTTATATTAGGCTCCCGTTGAGCAATCCGGATGCTGGAATTAGCATAGCAGATCTGTAAGCCGCGTAACCAAGATTGGGGTGGGGCTTCATGCGGTATGTGCCAGGAATATTTATATGAGCAAGATCCGGCTCTTTCACTCTCATTGCAAAGTCTACATTTGGATGGAATTCAGGGATCACTGATTTGAGATTTGCATGGGTAATATGTCTGATGATAATTAACAGTCCATTTTATGTTTTATTTCGCAGTTTGCTTATTGTGCCGTACAGATCACACAGAGCGCCTTCTTAGTGTTAGTGTAGGGAGGAATGTATACTGCGACTATGAGCACAGGGTGAATTCACATTGTAAATAAAATGGTCTGCATCTAAAAGTGATAAACTTCATCAGTGATGAGCAGTTCCTAGAAACTAGCACTGAGTTACTGCACCATTCCATGTTAATATAAACACACAAGCCACCACCACGAGCCTTACTGCACAGAGCTGTGTTTGTCAGCACAAAATGAGGCTAGCCTGTTTCCCTGAATGGTGGCATTCAGGATTCTCTCCATGAGCCAATTGTTAATGAAGACAAAGACAGAGCAGTCTCTAGATTCACACCGAGCAGTCCGCTATAGTCGGAGGTATTTATTCCAATTCATTGTCCAGGGAGGGTATGCTGGATAAAAGGATTGACCAGAAAGCTGGTCTGCTAGGATCAGCTCTTAGCCTAGCCCCAGAACCCCTGCTTGCTTAATATGCTTCTGCTTCCTTGCACATCATTTGCAACATCCCCTCTCCTGTCTACTGGCATCAGGCAACACAGAGGCTAGGAGAAATTTGAAGTTAAAATGAATGTTAATTAATGTTATTTATTATTATTATTCTTTTTTTTTTTCTATGACCTTCAGGAACCTTTTTAAAGATTTTGTGATTAGCATGTCTGCTTCAGGCAAATTACTCTATGCAAACCACTCTGAGCCATTTGTCATGCTTTACCTAGACTTTAATTAAGCCAAACCACGGTGACTAAGACGTGTCACAATGCAGCTTTAGTGTATTTGCTTATACATGTCAAACCTGGACATTTCTGAGGAGAAAGCCTTAATTGCTAGAGATTTTAATATTCATTTTGAGAATCCAGAAGACCCTCTGAGAACAGCATTTATGTCCTTACTGGACTCAGTAGGAGTAAATCAGTGTGTAGTAGGACCCACTCATAAAGCAGGTCACACTTTAGATTTAATATTAAATCTATGAAATATAGTGAAAATTCCACAGTCTGAAGTTATCTCAGGTCACTACCTTGTCACGTTTAAAGCGTGTCATAGTAATAATCTACTACCACATTAAACGTACATTCACGTCAACTACCACACAGAGCTTTGTCAGTAATCTCCCAGAGTTATCAACTTTGATTGGTTCGCCGCCTGACCCCACTGAACTCGATCAGGCGACTGAATATTTAACGTCAACATTCCATTCTACTTTAGATAGTGTAGCTCCAGTTAAAAGTAAAGTGATTAGAGATGAGAAACTCGTTCCCTGGTATAATGACCACACGCGCACTTTAAAACAGACCGCTCAGAAATTAAAACCTAAATAGCGTCAAATTAAATTAATATTCCAAATAGCATGGAAGGAGAGCATCCTGAACTATATGCTAGATCAACGTATCTCTCCTCTCTTAAAGAAGCTTACAAAAATAATAGATTGTTATTTAATTAGCATTAACTAATTTCACTCCTCTCCTTTGCAAAATCATCAATTTGTTGTATAAGATCCTATACTGACACATTTTTTTTCAAGAAGATAGTACAAGCAGTATAAAAATGTAATAAACAAAAATGTTGAAAATAAATAGTTATTTCTTCACTCAGCAGTGGGTATGTCCCAAAATATTTTCAATTAGCAGTTATTAAACCGCTAATTAAGAAACCTGACCTTAAACCTCATCAGCTGTCCACTTACAGGCCGATATCAAACCTCCTCTTTATCTCTAAGATTCTGGAAAAATAGTAGTGCAGCAGCTGTGCTCATATCTACATAGAAATAGGGAAAAATGTATTAAAAATCTTTGCTCGCTTTGCGGAACACTCGTAATCCATGTTACTCGTAATCCGAGGTTCCACTGTGTATGTGTGTATATGACATATATATATATATATATAATTATTTTAATGTGTGTGCCATTGATGATGCCCACTCCATAAATGTAGCCTGTTTTTTGTTAATTTCACCCTGGGCATGTATTAGCATCTCTGAGAAAGAAATTGCTCTGATTTTGATCCTACTTTCAATAGTAGAATAAATAGCAATTTATCAAGAATATTTATCAAGATTTAAATAGGAAATCACCCCAATATCCACCAAAATGTGAGAGCGCTCCTTTTACAAGTAGTTAGGAAATGCCATTCAGGCAGAGACATATGCAGAGGAGAGACAGTGTTGGAAATAATAAATTAAACTTTGCTCACAGCACCACAGATCATGCGCAAATGTATATATTTCCCACCGAAAAACCAACAAAAAATTAAGTTAATTGTTAGAGATAAAAGTAGGGAAGAATTGTACTTAAATTTTTTCTTCATATTCTCGTTTCTCCTCCTCAAGCAAAACGTTCTCATCCTCTCTCCTGTTTTTTTTTTTTTTTTTTTAAATCATGTTGATCGGATTATGATTGTCCTACACAGCTGTATTATATGGGCTTTAAACAGTTGTGATTGGAGTAGTATGATTAGGATAAAGTTATGCAGCGAGTCACGCATGTTTAAGTTTTGTCCGTGTGCATAAAGCTTTCACACAACTGCCACTGCTTTCAGCATTTCACTTTTTCAGTATTCAAAACTACAACACCCACAATAACATACAACCTACTTTATGGCTCTCAGTATCGGAAAAAAAAAAAGTGATGTCATGCACTTTCTTTGGCACAGTCCTACTCCTCACTGAAAGTAAGAATAGGGAAATTCATAAATAGCTTTTATGTCCTACTCTGAGGTAGGAAGATTTTCAGTCCTAAATTAACTTTGAGCGCAATTCCTACGAGTGATTCTGAGATGCTTGGTAAACGCGGCTCCTGAGCTTTTAGTGAACCTGTCTAACTAATCCTCATGCCCCCTTTCTGGTTAGAGATCTCAAAGCCTGGAGGGCCTGTGTGGTCTACTTGGGATGTGTGTATTGACTGGGGATGGTTCTATTTTACCATGAAGATGGTCTTGGACTTGGCTGATGCAGACAGCTGCTTTCAGATGGTTTTTGACTGTAGTCACATAATAGTTCGGGACTGAAATTCCTACAAACAGTTTTGTACTTGAGATTTGCTGCTTTGTGACTATGACCATTTGTTAAAAGTGCTATACAAATAAACTGTTTATAAATTAAATTATATATAAAAAAAATATATATATATTGCTTTTTATTTTTCTCTGCTACCTTGCTCACCCGGCAGCAGAAAAGAAACTTCTCATGGCTTCTTCTTCGTCATGGCTGGTCAAGGAACTTTGGTGGGAGAACGCTTGAAGTTAAATCACAAAATCAATATGCTTACTAATGCAACTTGAATGAATGTCCTCGAATACATTTTATACTCTCTTTTGTCCATCTCTTGCACTTGTGTAAGAGTTTTTGTATAATCAGTATTTATGCCATGATTATTATGATTATCATTGTCTGTTTAGACAAGAACATTCTGTTGCTTTTGCGAAACAATCTGCATTTCTGTATTATTCAACATCCAACATCCTCTCCCTCTTACCCTTTTCCCTGTATGTGTGTTTCCTTTAGAAGTTCCTATTTTGTCTCGTCTTCTGTGTCTGCACCCCTCCCTGTGTCTGAGGTGCTGAACTGTAAACATGTTTTCAAGATTGTAACCTTTTTAACCACATTTTAACTGTCAAGGTTTTAAGGAAGAAACCCTCGCATAAGGAGGGGTGGTAACTGCTATATAAACTTGGTGTTGTATTAATAAAACAGAGCTTGTGAAAGAGCAGTCATCTGGTTGTTCTTTGACTCGTTCTCCTGGCCGCCAAGAGGGGTAAAGGAGGAAATTAAAAAACTTTTCTTTATTGCTAACTTAGGCAGTACCATTGATTTGTTGCTTTCACGCTGTTTACTGTGTACACAGAATAATGTTGTGACAGGTATAGGGAAGCATGAACACCTTCCTCTCCCTATCGTACCGTTTGCAGAATGGCAGGTAGATTTTACTCACATGCCCCCTTGTGGACCCTTCAAATATTTATTGGTGTTAGTAGACAAATTTTCACGATGGGTTGAAGCTTTTCCATGTGCACGAGAAAATGCAAAAGTAGTGACGCGGGTCTTGGCAAAAGAAATCATTCCACGTTATGATAAAGGAACGCCTTTCACTTCACAGGTCACACAGGGTCTGTGTAAATATTTGTCTTTGAATTGGCATTTTCATATCCCATACCACCCACAGTCCTCGGGCATTCTAGAGCGTACCAATCGTACTATTAAGGATAAGTTGAACAAGGCCATGCAGGACAGGAGCACAAAAAATTGGCCAGAGTTGCTCCCTGCTGTTTTGGCTGAGGTGAGAATGACTCCCAGAAAAGATGTAAGATTATCTCCACATGAGATAATATTCGGTCGCCCCTTTCCCACTCCATGGAAGAGGGGCAAAGCTGCTTTGGGCACCTCAGATTTAGATATTCTGCAGCCCTAATTCAAGAAAAGGTGGCTCAAGCAGCACCACTTATGTCCACCCGGCCTACTCACCTTTTTAAGGCGGGAGACATTGTTCTGGTTAGATCACTAAAGCCAAAACCTCTAGGACAAATTAAATACGACGGGCCTGCAGAGATAATCGCGATAACACGGACTGCTGTATTAACTGATTCGTTTCCACAGTGGATACATGATTCCAGATTAAAGAAAGCGCCTGCGTAACCTGTTTATCTGAATTATTTGTGATATTTGTATTTGTATTAAATACCTAATGTGTCTGTTGAGTGGTTGCTCAATATTTGTGTACAGGCTGAAGAAGGCGTCAGCGTAATCGCGCATGCGATGCTTTGTGTCAGATAATTATATGCTTTGAATAATGACTTGTGCTCTTTTAGTGTGTTTCATGTTTGTGTACAGGTGACGGATGAATGACCACCATGTACATGAACTCTACCCGCTCGATGTGTCACGTCATTGAGGTCAGGACCTGGTCAAGCCCAGACGGGCTAAAGGCGGCAGTCGTGGACGTCGTCACTGAACACCTGGATGGAACAGGCCTTTTCCTGAGCCTCAGTGGGCTACCTTCGCCAGCTACCCGACAAGAGCAGCCTCCCGCATTCCTCCAGCGACAAATAGATTGATACGTTACCCTGAACCCGTCTATTGCCATCGTAGTACTGAGAATCACTCACCGAGGGTATATGTCCTGCATTGCTACATATTGGTATAGAAACTGGTTGTACCACCAGCGTTGGCCTTGGGCCTTAATTCCGACTTCATTAGAAAACCGTGTAAATAACTAACTAAATAAGAGGGGTACCTGTTGACCTCATAAGGTGGGAGACGAGTGCGTTGACGGGCATGTCTGCACTCTGAGCACCCGCGTGTCAAGAATGGTCTTGGTTACCCCGTGAATTCATGACATATGTGATTACTTTAGCTGTGTCTTGTGTGTTGTCTACTAGGGTACCCTCCCCATTGTTATTGGTGTAGAAGAAAAGGTAGGAGGTGAGTGTGAGTGCGAAACATGAAGTTGATTGTGTTTTTGGTTCTGGGAGTTGTAGGGCCGGGACAGCCCATCCACATGATAACGTATTTTGGCAGTTTGCCAATTGGACAGCTAAACAATATACCAATGAGTCCTGTTATGTGTGTCAGCGGCTTCCCTTAGCAGTTGCTAAAACCTCGTTGAGACACCGACCTGGCAGGGACGCGACACTTCCTGTGTGCCTCAGTTATTATTGCCTTAATGGACAGAACTATACCAAGTCAAATTCCACTCATTCCTCGTTCCTGAACTACACCGCTCGCGACTGGTGGTGCAGGTTTACCAATCGGAGTCAACGCAATAGCTGTGACTTCCAAATCCTCCCTAAAATTAGTACAAGACACTCCCTGGTTACTGCGTTCCAAGCCTATACTGGACCTAGGTTCCAATATCCATTCGGTTTTGAGCGCAATGGCTCTCTCGAGATAGGAAAGGTACCCCCCCGCCTGTGTAAAACCACGTGGCATGCCTATGGCCTGAATGAAACTTGTACTGAAGGGAACTGTTCTATGTTGCACCCTGGACAGAATGGCTCCATTCAAGCCCTAGACTGGTATTGGGTCTGCAATAAGGCCGTGTTCGTGCACCTGCCATATGATTGGTCAGGATGGTGCACTTTGACAAAGTTTAATGGCTCCATGATCGTAGTAACTCAGGACCCCCATGGGACTACCCACCATCATCGTAGATCAGTTGATGACTCTTTCCCACCCCCAGAACATTAGTTAGAGTCGAAGGTAAACAAGTTTTTCCAGAGCCTCTTTCCCCATTTCGGTGTAACACAGCTTTGGAATCAAATAGAGGTAATGCATATTAGACTCGCCACATTTGTAAATGCAACTGACATCGCCGTGGAAGGGATTAAAGGAGAACTTACAGCCCTCCGTCTCACCACTGTGCAAAATCGTATGGCCCTAGACATCCTCCTCGCTAAGGAGGGAGACAGTTGCTGCACGTATGTTCCGGCAAATGACAATGAACAGGGAGAGATTTCCACGGCCCTGGAAAAAATGCGAGAAGTGTCAGATCGGTTGAAAGATGATGAGAAAGGACACGTGGGTTGGGGGTTATGATATACACTATTCGGTCAATGGGCCCCGTATTTCTCTCTGGTTGTCCCCATATGTGTTTTTCTGTTACTTTTCTTTTGTGGACCATGTATCCTGAAATGTTTGCAATCACTTATGTATCGTTTTATGCAATGTTATGTTCCTGTACCCCCAGTCCCACCGCCCGCTCAGCCTACATATTATAATAATACTTCAGTGTAATGTGTTGTTATCCATAAATTGTTGATTTAGGATAAAAGAGGGGAAATGTAAGAGTTTTTGTATATTCTGTACTTATGCCATGATTACTGTCTGTCTAGACAATAATATTGTGTTCCTTTTGTGAGACCAACGTGTGTATTTCTGTATTAGCCACTTCTTTAGATGACAAAAAAAAAGAAACATGTTTTGAACAGCATTGAGCTATTTCCTGGAATATGGCTTAGCTCATGTCTGTGTTATACTTGTAACCTTCTATGTCAGCATTTTTAACTATCATATAGCTATTTGAGGATAAAGCCCTCGCATAAGGAGGGGCTTGTGAAAGAGCAGTCTTCTGGGGGTTGGTTGTTCTTTGACTCGTTCTCCTGGCCGCCAGAAGTGTGTTGCAGTCTGATCGATCCGGGATCGGTCAAGTAAAAGCCCCAACACCTTGCCCATGATATAACACCCTTAGGTTCATATTACAATCGACTTCATTACACAGCTTTCTGAACTGCTGAAAAGTTGTGGGTCATCATAAGTCTCATGTCACTGTATCACCCCAATGCAATGGCCAGATAGCAAGAAAAAGGTGCCTGTTTACTTAGGGCCTTCTGCTTTAAATTTCAGGGTGACTGGGCTCCCTCCATTGACACAATATGCCATAATTCCCTGCATGACTCTTCAGCGCAACTAACAGCACATCATCTCCTTATTTTCTCTGGAAACTTTGAAGCTTGTCTTTGAAGATGGAGCACAAGTAACAACTTGGACCTGTATTGTCAGGTATCGTCATTAACCCAAAACTTGCACGGCTGTATTTTAATTCTTTTTTTTTTTATTTGATTTTTGGATTCGCTTCTGGACTTCTTTGCCTCTGCCAGGTATCATTAAATACTTTATCCTGATTTGCAACTGTGGGCCATAAAATATTTTAAATTTGTAAATGGCATTTTTCCTTTTTAAGTTAATAAGTGGTGTATTAACAACGAGCTGAAATTTTAAGTTAAAATCAATGTTCAGTTTTTATTTTTTTCTATGACCTTCAGGAGTCTTTTTTTTTTTTTTTAGATTTACTGATTACCTCACCTGTACTTGTATCTTCCTTCAGGCAAATTATTCTATGCAAACCACTATGAACCTTTTATCGTCCATTATGTAAACCTTAGTTAAGCTAAATCACGGTGACTGAAGTACAGACGTGTCATAATGCAGCTTAAGGTTATTTGCTTATACATTTAAATTTTTCCCCTGGCATACTTTTCGAATTTAGCCAAATGATAATATATTTAATTTTATTACAAAGCAAAACTTTTCTCACTAAGAGCAATGTTAGATTCAGACAGACAGAAGGTCTCTGTGAAAGGTCTATATGAGTAAATTTATTACATCATCTACACATAATAGTTGTTCCAGACAAATTAAATGATATCCCCAAATAAAAAATAAAAAAATAATCCCAAAACACCCAAACCATAGCCATGAAAAACAGATGCCTGTGCATTATAGAACATGTTAACTGTGGTTATAAGCACAGGTCCTCATTAGAGCATTAACATTTATTTATCTGTGGACACTTCTAGCTTCTATAGCACAGGGGAAGAATACTTAAAATCGTATTTTTTAACAGAAAAGTTTCCTAATGCATCATTATATCTGCTTGTTGAAACGTTGTAATGAAATTGCACAAATCTGTTCAGAAATCTGCTTTGTAATAAACATCATAACCTAAAATCATAGCCACCTTGGACTACACATCAAAGCCAAGGTCACTTGTACTGTCACCTGTTTTGTGACCATGCACACACGTACCCAATCACAGCCACAGCCTACTTTTACACACAAACTAAATCTCAATATATACTTGTCTGGATTATCCTTTAATTTTATTGTGGTTCTCATCATGTTTTTGATTGTGTTTTTTGTTTTACTACCCTGCTCGCTTATCGCTGGTATCTATTCTTGATTCTTCACTATGTTCTTCAGCCTCTGCAAGTTATTGTTAAATACTCCAACTTGCCTTTGGATCCAGCTCAGTATTTCAATCTAGACAGACTAACATGGCGGAAAGCATCTCAGGTGGGAGAACATAATCATCATTTGCTCAAGGTTGCTAACAGCAAAATCAATATACTTATTAATGCAACGTGTTTGTCCTGCATGTCCTCAAATTCATCACATACTCTCTTTTGTCCAAATCTTTCTCTTGCCCATGCTACAGAACTCTTTGATTCATATAGCAATTGACTTCATTACAGACCATACTGAACTACTGTTTCAATATTTTGGAGTCCTCAAGATCAGCTCCTAAGGAAAAGTAATTAATAGTTGTGCCAACGGATGTTGTGGTTTAGAGTACAGTGGAACCTTGGATTACGAGCATAATTCGTTCCAGAAGTGGGCTCGTATTCCAAAACACTCTTAAACGAAATCATCATTTCCCATAAGAAATAATGAAAACTCAAATTATTCGTTCCACAGCCCCCAAAAATAAATACATAAAAATAATTAATACAATCTATAAAATGAAAATAAAATAAATTAATCTGCACTTTACCTTAAAAAAAAAAGTACAAATAAATCCTGACAGATGAGTGTTTCCATTGGTGCGCGCACGCGCCATGTGTGTGTGTGTGTGTGTGGAATTAGCCCCTTCCCTCGCCTCGTTTTACACAGTAACATTCCTCCTCCCTCTCCCCACCTCGCTTTTTCACAACAAACACACGCACGCACACACACACAATGGAAACACCGTTTTAACAGGAAAAAAAGAAATCTGTCCGAGACTGACATGAGCGTATATTAACAGACACACTTTTTAAGTTTTACAACAAGTGCATAAACACAGCGGAAACACCGGTTTAACGGAAAAAAAAGCGAGACTGGCACGAGCGCATACTAAAGGAATCACTTAAGTTTCACAACAAACGGACACACACACAAACACGGAAACACCGTTTTAACAGGGAAAAAAATAAATCTCTCTGACCAGGTGTGAGCGCATACTAAGGGAATCACTGCTATAAAGTAAAAAAAAAAAAAAAAAATGAACCAGCACCTTACCTTTGAAAAGAATCGCGACAGAGCAGAGTTTCTGTGTCTTTGTGAAGCCGGGAGGGGTGAAAAGACGAGAGAGCGTCTGTGCGTGTGTGTGTGTTTCAGTGTCAAATTGCGCACGCACGAGCAGAGTTTCTGTGTTTGCGAAGCCGTGGGGGGAGGGTGGGAGGGGGATGGGGAGGGGGGAAGGTGAGAGAGTGACGCTCGGTGTCAAAATAAGAGTCGCATGTGTGAAGCATGATACTCGGCGCTCGTAAACGAATACTTGCTCGGTTTCCGAATAAAAATTATTTAAAATCTTTGCTCGGTTTGCGGAACACTCGTAAACCACGTTACTCGCAATCCGAGGTTCCACTGTACTCAGAAAGGGAGTTGTGCGAGTCTGAGCTGAAAGCGTGATTGCACACACTTTCAAGGTGTTTATTAACACAAATTCTAACTCCCTCATCTGCTTTTTTTTCCACTTTTTTGAAACCCATCCATTCTTCTACATAACTTTTTCTCCTTTCTTTTCACATACTCTTTTTTTCTTTTCTTGTAAACATTTTTTTTTCCTTTCAGCAACTGAAACCAGACCAACCAGTGCACCAACCAGAAAGATGCCCGTTTCCTCGAGGCTTTCTACTTTAATTTTCTAGGCAACTATTCTCAGTTTCTTTTATGGACAGAATATGCCTATAATTCCCTGCATCAATTAACACCAATTCATCTCTTTATTTTCCCTGGAAACTACAGAAGTTCAGATAAAGTAAGCAGGTATGAAACAGAGCAAACAGGCAGTTGGAGCAAATAGGCAGAAGTATAAGTGTTTTACTGGCTGCCATTGAAGAGATCCCCCCCAATTATTAACCTGGAGATCCGGGATGGTCATCAACTCAAAACTTGAAAAATATGCAAGGCTGTGTTTAAATTCTTTGCTTTTTGTGATTTTTGGACAAAGCACTCTGGCAAAGAGATTTTTATTTTCAAAAAATGATTAAATATAGGTTTAAACAATGACCTGAAGTTACATAAACCCTTAGTTGTCGCTCTCAGATAATGCCACTACAAGCACACACTCCTTTCACACATCACAGATTTACATCAAGAAGGGTGAAGCTTAAAAATGAATGGGCTATGTATGAAAATGTAACCTTTAACAGTATGTTAAATTTGTTTGTAGTGTGAGCATGTAATAGATTTAAATTCACTCTGTTTGGAAATGCATCAATAAAATACAATTTTAAAGCTAAATGTCTGAACATGCAAACGAAAAGAAACAAAATTTTAAAAACATTTTTAAGAGATGCACCAGACATCACAGATATGGGACTACTAAATTCAATTAATTTCTAAATGACAGTGTAGCAGAGTGTGGTACAGTGTCGGAGACGGATGGGTTCTGTGTGTATTCACAGTTCTGCAGGTCAGTAGTTAACAAACAGCAGAAAAGCTCATACTAAATTTATACATAAAGCACTAGTGATGAGTTAGTAGTGTGAGTCCAAGAGATTTGACATGGAATATGAGATGTTTAAAAAGAGATTTAAAAAAAGGATAGCGTTCTGACCAGTGGTATTTATTCATAAGAAATACTACATCATCTTAATTTTGTGATTTTGCTGCAAGGCATTTCCTTCTATGAAGTTGTTATAGCTCATCTGCGTAGTGTATTAGTAGCAAGCTTTAATGTTCAATGTATGTTTTTGTCCTTTTTTCTTTCTTTCTGTGACTTTTGGTTGACTTTTCAACTTTTAACGACCCTTCAACGTCAAATCAGCTGTATATGTATCTTTTCCAGGCAAATTGGCTTATGCAAACCTGCAAACCACTCCAACCTTTTTATCCTACTTTACCATTCAAAAGTTTGGACACACCATAAAATTCATATAATATAACAATACAGAAATATCTATATATAATAGCTCAGATGTATAATGAAACACGAATGTAAGTCGACCTGGACAAATGACAGAGGCAAATCACAGTGGCTGAAATTTCTAATTGTAAACCATTTGTACACCCTCAGGACACAACATTTTTCACACAGCCATTTCTTTACAATTAAGCCAAATTTGGGGATTTCTGTCATTCTAAGCAAATAACGTGTTTTTGTAAAATTAAATGATTTTCAAATAAAAAAGCAGATTGATCATAATGAGATCTTCAGCTTTAGAGAATAGATTGGGTCTCGCTTGAACCAGAAGTTCACATTAGAGCAATAACATTCATCTGTGTAAACTTCCACAGCACAGTAATTTTTATAGTTCTGCAAACAGCATTTAAACAAAAAATAAAACTTTTTCATCAACCAGTCCCAACTGTACAATCTGATATCTAAATTCTTCACATTTTAAAATAAATACATTTGAACAAACTAATTTGGTGATTCTTGCCCCTTTTATATGTATAAACTCATAAGTGCATATTAACAAAATGAAGGGCATTTTTTATTAAAACTTTGAAGAAGCATAACTTCTTTTCCTGTGGGCCAAACGTCAAGCTCGGCTAAATACAACTGTAAAATCACC
Organism: Clarias fuscus; assembly: GCA_030347435.1. Taxonomy (NCBI): domain Eukaryota; kingdom Metazoa; phylum Chordata; class Actinopteri; order Siluriformes; family Clariidae; genus Clarias; species Clarias fuscus. The sequence continues at coordinate 30,427,364 of CM059219.1, forward strand.
AAATAAACTGTTACAAACAAAATGTTCCATTATTCATCTTACACCCCCAAATTATTTTACGCAAATATCTCAATGTAGAGCTGTACAATATACAACTATAATATATCTTTATTATACATGTACTGTATTTGCCCCTATCTGTGATTTGTCACACTTAAATTATTCGGATCATCAAACCAATTTTAAAATTCCACAAAGATTAATGCAAAAATAAAATTTTAATAAGACCATTTTATTTACTAAGGGAATCTCCCAACCTGCCTGGCCCTATGTGGAAAAGTAATTGTAATTTATGCTAAAGTCGTGGCCAAAAGTTTTGAGAATGACACAAATATTAGTTTTCACAAAGTTTGCTGCTAAACTGCTTTTAGATCTTTGTTTCAGTTGTTTCTGTGATGTACTGAAATATAATTACAAGCACTTCATACATTTCAAAGGCTTTTATCGACAATTACATGACATTTATGCAAAGAGTCAGTATTTGCAGTGTTGGCGCTTCTTTTTCAGGACCTCTGCAATTCGACTGGGCTGCTCTCAATCAACTTCTGGGCCAAATCCTGACTGATAGCAACCCATTCTTTTACACACGTGGACAAAATTGTTGGTACCCTTCGGTCAATGAAAGAAAAACCCACAATGGTCACAGAAATAACTTTAATCTGACAAAAGTAATAATAAATAAGAATTCTATGAATGTTAACCAATGAAAGTCAGACATTGCTTTTCAACCATGCTTCAACGGAATAATAAAAAAAATGAACTCATGGAACAGGCCTGGACAAAAATGATGGTACCGCTAACTTAATAGTTTGTTGCACAACCTTTTGAGGCAATCACTGCAATCAAACAATTCCTGTAACTGTCAATGAGACTTCTGCACCTCTCTGCAGGTATTTTGGCCCACTCCTCATGAGCAAGCTGCTCCAGTTGTTTCCGGTTTGAAGGGTGCCTTTTCCAGACAGCATGTTTCAGCTCCTTCCAAAGATGCTCAATAGGATTGAGGTCAGGGCTCATAGAAGGCCACTTTAGAATAGTCCAATGTTTTCCTCTTAGCCATTCTTGGGTGTTTTTAGCTGTGTTTTGGGTCATTGTCCTGTTGCAAGACCCATGACCTGCGACTGAGACCCAGCTTTCTGACACTGGCCAGCACATTTCTCTCTAGAATCCCTTGATAGTCTTGAGATTTCATTGTACCCTGCACAGATTCAAGACACCCTGTGCCAGATGCAGCAAAGCAGCCCCAGAACATAACAGAGCCTCCTCCATGTTTCACAGTAGGGACAGTGTTCTTTTCTTCATATGCTTTATTTTTCCATCTGTGAACATAGAGCTGATTTGCCTTGGCAAAAAGTTAAATTTTTGTCTCATCTGTCCATAGGACATTCTCCCAGAAGCTTTGTGGTTTGTCAACATGTAGTTTGGCATATTCCAGTCTGGCTAGTTTATGATTTGTTTTCAACAATGGTGTCCTCCCATGTAGTTCACTTTGGCTCAAACAATGACGGATGGTGCGATCTGACACTGATGTTCCTTGAGCATGAAGTTCACCTTGGATCTCTTTAGAAGTCTTTCTGGGCTCTTTTGTTACCATTCGGATTATCCGTCTCTTTGATTTGTCATCAATTTTCCTCCTGCGGCCACGTCCAAGGAGGTTGGCTAGAGTCCCATGGATCTTAAATTTCTGAATAATATGTGCAACTGTAGTCACAGGAACATCTAGCTGCTTGGAAATGGTCTTATAGCCTTTACCTTTAACATGCTTGTCTATAATTTTCTTTCGAATCTCCTGAGACAACTCTTTCCTTCGCTTCCTCTGGTCCATGTTGAGTGTGGTACATACCATGTCACCAAACAACACAGTGACTACCTGGAGCCCTATATATAGGCCCACTGACTGATTACAAGATTGTAGACACCTGTGATGCTAATTAGTGGACACACCTTGAATTAACATGTCCCTTTGGTCACATTATTTTCAGTATTTTCTAGGGGTACCATCATTTTTGTCCAGGCCTGTTCCATGAGTTTATTTTTTTAAATAATTCTGTTGAAGCATGGTTGAAAAGCAATGTCTGACTTTCATTGGTTAACATTCATAGAATTGTTTTAAATGATTACTTTTGTCAGATTAAAGTTATTTATGTGACCATTGTGAGTTTTTCTTTCATTGACCGAAGGGTACCAACAATTTTGTCCACGTGTGTATAATCACTTCTTGGAGTTTGTCAGAATTAGTGGGTTTTTGTTTGTCCACCCGCCTCTTGAGGATTGCCCACAAGTTCTCAATGGGATTAAGATCTGGGGAGTTTCCAGGCCATGGACCCAAAATTTCTTAGTTATCACTTTTGCCTTATGGCACGGTGCTCCATCGTGCTGGAAAATGCATTGTTCTTCACCAAACTGTTGTTGGATTGTTGGAAGAAGTTGCTGTTGGAGGGTGTTTTGGTACCATTCTTTATTCATGGCTGTGTTTTGGGGCAAAATTGTGAGTGAGCCCACTCCCTTGGATGAGAAGCAACCCCACACATGAATGGTCTCAGGATGCTTTACTGTTGGCATGACACATGACTGATGGTAGCGCTCACCTTTTCTTCTCCGGACAAGCCTTTTTCCAGATGCCCCAAACAATCGGAAAGAGGCTTCATCCGAGAATATGACTTTGCCCCAGTCCTCAAAAGTCCATTCCCAATATTTTTTGCAGAAGATCAATCTGGAGAGAAGATAAATTTTTGGAGAGAAGTGGCTTCTTTCCTGCCCTTCTTGACACCAGGCCATCTTCCAAAAGTCTTCGATTCACTGTGTGTGCAGATGCGCTCACACCTGCCTGCTGCCATTCCTGAGCAAGCTCTGCACTGGTGGCACTCCGATCCCGCAGCTGAATCCTCTTTAGGAGACGATCCTGGCGCTTGCTGGACTTTCTTGGACGCCCTGAAGCCTTCTTAACAAGAATAGAACCTCTTTCCTTGAAGTTCTTGATGATCCTATGAATTTTTGATTTAGGTGCAATCTTAGTAGTCACAATATCCTTGCCTGTGAAGCCATTTTTATGCAACGCAATGATGGCTGCAGGCATTTCTTTGCAGGTCACCATGGTTAACAATGAAAGAACAATGATTTCAAGCATCACCCACATTTTAACATGTCAAGTCTGCCATTCTAACCCAATCAGCCCGACATAATGATCTCCAGCCTTGTGCTCGTCAACATTCTCACCTGAGTTAACAAGACGATTACTGAAATGATCTCAGCAGGTCCTTTAATGACAGCAATGAAATGCAGTGGAAAGTTTTTTTTGGGGGGGATTAAATTCATTTTCATGACCAAGAAGGACTATGCAATTCATCTGATCACTACACATGTGGACAAAATTGTTGGTACCCTTCAGTCAATGAAAGAAAAACTCACAATGGTCACAGAAATAACTTTAATCTGACAAAGTCATAATAAATAAGAATTCTATGAATGTTAACCAATGAAAGTCAGACATTGCTTTTCAACCATGCTTCAACCTAATAATTAAAAAAAATGAACTCATGGAACAGCCCTGGACAAAAATGATGGTACCCCTAATTAAATAGTTTGTTGCACAACCTTTTGAGGCAATCACTGCAATCAAACGATTCCTGTAACTGTCAATGAGACTTCTGCACCTCTCTGCAGGTATTTTGGCCCACTCCTCATGAGCAAGCTGCTCCAGTTGTTTCCGGTTTGAAGGGTGCCTTTTCCAGACGGCATGTTTCAGCTCCTTCCAAAGATGCTCAATAGAATTGAGGTCAAGGCTCATAGAAGGCCACTTTAAAATAGTCCAATGTTTTCCTCTTAGCCATTCTTGGGTGTTTTTAGCTGTGTGTTTTGGGTCATTGTCCTGTTGCAAGACCCATGACCTGCGACTGAAACCCAGCTTTCTGACACTGGCCAGCACATTTCTCTCTAGAATCCCTTGATAGTCTTGAGATTTCATTGTACCCTGCACAGATTCAAGACACCCTGTGACAGATGCAGCAAAGCAGCCCCAGAACATAACAGAGCTTCCTCCATGTTTCACAGTAAGGACAGTGTTCTTTTCTTGATATGCTTCATTTTTCCATCTGTGAACATAGAGCTGATTTGCCCTGGCAAAAAGTTTCAATTTAGTCTCATCTGCCCATAGGACATTCTCCCAGAAGCTTTGTGGCTTTTCAACATGTAGTTTGGCATATTCCAGTCTGGCTTTATGATTTATTTTCAACAATGGTGTCCTCCTTGGTCGTCTCCCATGTAGTCCACTTTGGCTCAAACAATGACGGATGGTGCGATCTGACACTGATGTTCCTTGAGCATGAAGTTCACCTTGGATCTCTTTAGAAGTCTTTCTGGCGTCTTTTGTTACCATTCGGATTATCCGTCTCTTTGATTTGTCATCAATTTTCCTCCTGCGGCCACGTCCAGGGAGGTTGACTACAGTCCCATGGATCTTAAATTTCTGAATAATATGTGCAACTGTAGTCACAGGAACATCTAGCTGCTTGGAAATGATCTTATAGCCTTTACCTTTAACATGCTTGTCTATAATTTTCTTTCGAATCTCCTGAGACAACTCTTTCTTTCGCTTCCTCTGGTCCATGTTGCGTTTGGTACATACCATGTCACCAAACAACACAGTGACTACCTGGAGCCCTATATATAGGCCCACTGACTGATTACAAGATTGTAGACACCTGTGATGCTAATTAGTGGACACACCTTGAATTAACATGTCCCTTTGGTCACATTATTTTCAGTATTTTCTAGGGGTACCATCATTTTTGTCCAAGCCTGTTCCATGAGTTTATTTTTTTTAAATAATTCCGTTGAAGCATGGTTGAAAAGCAATGTCTGACTTTCATTGGTTAACATTCATAGAATTTTTATTTATTATTACTTTTGTCAGATTAAAGTTATTTCTGTGACCATTATGAGTTTTTCTTTCATTGACCGAAGGGTACTAACAATTTTGGCCACGTGTGTATCCATAACATTCTGGAGTATATGCAAATTGCTATTATAAAAACTTAAGCAGCAACTTTTCCAATTTCCAATATTTATGTAATTCTCAAAACTTTTGGCCACGACTGTACATTCAATTTTACTTGCCACACCAATTACTGCCAGACCTGTTGAGACAAGAAATCACTTAAAATACTGAATTCTATTTCTATTCTCTAATATTAAAATTAGTTTAATTAATAATTTAATTGCAACAAATATGCAAAAAATACATTAAAAACTCGGGTTGGTAAAATACTTTTTCATTTCAATATTTGAATAAAAAGAAGGTTTATCTGTATTTTGGTCAGAATTGTTCTTTAAGAGATAATGTAACGTTCATACACTGGAGGACCAGAAACCAGTCTCACAAAATTTTCTATGTCTGTCCAGCCTGGTTTTGTCACATCATCATGCAAACCTGGCTGGATAGAATTTAACAACTTTGTCAGAAGCTAAGTGTTTTCCTGAAGTTAAATCTGCACCATAAATGTAATCAAAATGTTGAATTTTGGCATCTCTCACCTTTTTGGATGAATACAGCGCTGTTTCCCTTGAGGTGGAAGTTTAAAACCAATTTGTCTCATATGTTCAGAAACCATGACGCTAATAAAAAGCAGTAATGTGAAGCAGCACTATGACATAAAGCATTGTTAGAGCAAAAGATATCCGCAGCAGTCTGAGGTGAGAGAGTGTAAAATACACACACCGTTAAACCGAATATTTTTACTTGGATTAGTTCATATTTTCACTTTGGCTGAAATAACAGCGGTGAAGTGGTATAAGTGAATTTTAACACGCTGGAGTCGTTTTAAGACAAAACTTCATCTTTATCTGATCTACTTTTTCTATTTCTCATCTGTGATTTACTCTCCGATTACCGAACAAGTAACACTGATCACCAAAGAAGTACAAGTTAGTGTAAACAAGGGGTGGTACCCAGAAATTTTAAACATGCAGTTGTGCAGCCTTTGTTAAAGAAACCTAATCTTGATCTGTCTGTGTTTTCTAATTACAGACCAATCTCCAAGCTACCATTTCTGTCTAAGATTTTGGAGAAAGTAGTTTATACACAACTAATAAGTTTTCTTAGTAAGCATGGAATTCTTGACTTTTTTCAGTCTGGTTTCAAGGCTCTTCACAGTACTGAAACAGCTCTGTTAAGGGTCTTAAATGACATTTATCGTATTACGGATTCTGGTGATTCTGTGATTCTTCTGCTGCTTGATTTAACAGCTGCCTTTGACACAGTAGACCATGACATCCTTCTGTCACGCCTAGAACACTGGGTGGGAATTATGGGGGCAGCTCTAGACTGGTTTAGGTCCTATCTTACTGATAGAACATTTTTGGTTAGCCTTGGAGATCTGGAATCCTCATCAGCTCCTCTGACATATGGAGTCCCACAGGGTTCTATCCTTGGACCCCTTCTTTTCTCGTTATATTTGTTGCCGCTCGGTTATATCCTGAGAAAACATGGCATCTCCTTTCATTGCTATGCAGACGACAGTCAAATCTATCTCCCATTAAAGCAGAAGGAAGGCTACTCTGTTAATGTTAGGAGCCTCCACCAGAGGTCACTGTCTCCATGTCTGTCTTGTGTAGTTCTTGTTGGTTGACTCAGTTTCCCAGAAGGCACCTCAGTCAGGTGATGAGTGCTCACCTGGACTGAGGTGCCTCATTAAAGCTTCTATAAATAGCAGTCTGTTCTGGGAAACTGGGTCGAGCATTGTTTATCTGTTTGTCTGTAGGTAGGTTTGTTTTTGTAACTACCGTCATGTGGGCATTCCTTTTTGTTTGTTTAAGTTTATATTTTAGTTATATTGTTTTACCTTTGTTTGTCTAGGGCTCTACTGTTCGTTCTCCTTATGTTCCTTGTGTTGATGGATTCATGGAGCTGTCCTGTTTCATGTTTAGCTAGGCTGTCTCCTCCTGTGTACAGTGTAAGTACTGTTCTGTCTTCTGGTTTAACTCTTTGTCTGTTTAGTTTTGTGTAGCCACATGCGGGCCTAGCCACTAGCAGGGTTAGCCGCTACTAGGCCGTGATTGCTAGTAGGGTTAGCCCCTAGTTTGGAATAGCCTCATGTGTGCCTTTCCTTTTGTATTCAGTTCCCCACTATTAGGTCAGTACTAACCCGGTTAGCCACTAACTCCTTTAGATACTAACCTGGTTAGGTCAGCATCCAGTGTCGCCAGCATTCCATGTAGCTACTAACCCAACTAACCACTAACCCAGCCAGTCTAGTCTCCTGCCTCTAGTCTCCTGCCTCTAGTCTCCTGTTTCTAGTCTCTGTGCTCCCAGTCCTGTCTCTCTCGTCTCCAGTCCTGTCTAGCCCTGTCTCTTCCGTCTCCTGTCTCTCCAGTCTCTAGTTCCCCTATGTGTCTTAGTTAGCTTCAGCTCCATGTTTCCTCATCCCCAGTTCTCTCTGTCGGTTCCTTGTGTCAGCTCTCTGTCGGTTCCTTGTGTCAGCTCTCTGTCGGTTCCTTGTGTCAGCTCTCTGTCGGTTCCTTGTGTCAGCTCTCTGTCGGTTCCTTGTGTCAGCTCTCTGTCGGTTCCCTGTGTCAGCTCCTGGTTCCCATGTCAGTTCTTGTCCCTGTGTTAGCGCGCCGTTCCCTGTGTTAGCGCGTTGTCCCTGTGTTTTTCCTGAGCCCTAGTTTTAGTTTACGTTTGTTGTTTTGGTTCCTTTGTTTGGTTGTGTCTGTTTTTTAGTTTGTTAATAAAAGGACTTTCTGTTTCAACAACCCCTCTGCCTTCATGCCTACCTTCATGCCCACGGCAACATCAGCCGGGTCTAGCCAGCACCACCAGGCTAGACCCATGACAGTTAAGGCTCTGTCAACATGTCTACATGACATAAAGGCATGGTTAGCCAAAAATTTTTTACATTTTAATGATAAAAAGACAGAGGTTTTGGTATTTGGTCCTGGTGCCAGAGGCAGTGTTCCACTACTGGATTTAGGAGCTTTGGAGCAGTATGTTAAACCCACAGCATCAAATTTAGGTGTTATTTTGGACCATGGCCTTAAATTTGATAAACAGATCAGTGCTGTGGTTCGGTCCAGTTTCTTTCAGTTAAGGCAGTTGGCAAAACTTAAACCTGTTTTGTCCTTTAGGCTTTTCGAAATAGCCATTCACGCCTTCATCACCACTCGTATTGATTACCGCAATGCCCTGTATTTTGGGGTTTCTTAAGCAGCATTACATCGGCTACAGCTGATCCAAAACTCCGCTGCTCGACTATTAACGTCTACACGTAAAAGAGAACATATCTCTCCAGTTCTGGGTTCTCTTCATTGGCTCCCGGTACAGTACCGAATTAATTTTAAAATTCTTTTGGTCACGTTTAAATGTTTACATGGCCTTGATGGTACCCAACTTCTGCTGATGGTACCCAAGACCAAGTGCAAGTTCAGGGGTGATCGGGCGTTCTCTGTGGCGGCACCCAAACTGTGGAATGACCTACCCTTAACCATTCGTGAGGCCACATCACTGAGGGTGTTTAAGTCCCATCTTAAAACTCACGTTTTCTTTGGCATTTAAACCAACATGAGATTGTGTGTGATGTGATTTTAATTATGTTCCTTTTTAATATTTTATTATTATTATTATTATTATTATTATTATTATTATTATTATTATTTAATTTTTTTTATTATTTTTAATTTCTTAACTTGGTTCCTTATTTTATTTTATAATATTACTATATTATTTTATTATTTATGTGAAGCACTTTGGGGCATTCTTGTTTTTTAAAGTGCTATACAAATAAAGATGAGTTGAGTTGAGTCATAAAAATCAGTGTTTGATGCGTTTGTGTATCATGGACGTTTACAAAAGGATCTAGGCCAGTGCAAGCTACAGCAGAATCTACACCACATCAGACCATCTCGCTTTTCATACTGTCCTGGGGGAGTGTCTGTTGAGCTCTACCAACTTCTTCACAGGCTGGCGATTGCTCGTCTCCTTGTATAGCTTGTCTTTTTTCTCTTGTGTATTACATGGGTTGGACAATTAAACTGAACCACTGGCCAGTTTAGGGTTGGAGGTTTTATGGTTAAATTTGAGCAGCCTGGTGGCCAATCTTCATTGATTGCACATTCCACCAGCAGAATGTGAAGGTTTCATTAGCAGAGTAATAGCACAGTTTAGCTTAAAATATTGTAATGCACATAATATTATGGGTGACATATCAGAGTTCAAAAGAGAACAAATTGTTGGTGCGCATTCCGCTGGCGCATCTGTGAACAAAACAGCAAGTCTTTGTGATGTATCAAGAGCCATGGTATCCAGGGTAATGAGAGCAGACCACCAAGAAGGACTGTATGGTGTAGAGAAACCCCAAACGAAGCGTACCACCCAGACTGTTGCCCAGAGTGAAGCATGGAGGTGGATCAGTGATGGTTTGGACTGCGATATCAGGGCATTCCCTACTGTAGGCCCAATATTTGTGCTAGATGGGGGCGTCACTGCCAAGGACTACCAAACCATTCTGGAGGACCATGTGCACCCAATGGTTCAAACATTGTACCCTGAAAGTGGTGCCGTGTATCAGGATGATAATGCACCAATACACACAGCAAGACTGGTCACAGAGTGGTTTGATGAATATGAAAGTGAAGTTGATCATCTCCTATGGTCTGCACAGTCACCAGATCTAAATATTATTGAGCCACATTATTTTTTCCTTGTTTTAATCTGTGATATTGTGAACTAATAAGTGAAATGTACACTGCTCAAAAAAATAAAGGGAATACTAAAGTAATGCATCCTAGATCTTCTTATTAAATACTTTGTTGTTTTCATAGTTGAATGTGCTGACAACAAAATCACACAACAAATGATCAATGGAAATCAAATTTATTAACCCATGGAGGTCTGGATTTGGAGTCATACTCAAAAGTTAAGTGGAAAAACACACTACAGGCTGATCCAACTTAAAACAATGTAATGATATAATGTCCTTAAAACAAGTCAAAATGAGGCTCAGTAGTGTGTGCCTGTATGACCTCCCTACAACGCCTGGGCATGCTCCTGATGAGGAGGCAGATGTTCTCCTGAGGGATCTCCTCCCAGACTTCGACTAAAGCATTGGCCAATTCCTGGACAGTCTGTGATGCAACATGGCGTTGGAAGGAGTGAAACATGTCCCAGATGTGTTCAATTGGATTCTGGTCTGGGGAAAGGGCAGGCCAGTCCATAGTATCACTGCCTTCATCTTGCAGGAACTGCTGACACACTCCAGCCACATGAGGTCTAGCATTGTCTTGCATTTGGAAGAACCCAAGGCCAACCACCCCGGCATATGGTCTCACAAGGGGTGTGAGGATCTCATCTCGGTACCTAATAGCAGTCCATCTACCTCTGGCTGTGCGGCCCTCCAACGAAATGCCACCCCACACCATTACTGATGCACTGCCAAAACAGTCATGCTGGAGGATGCAGGCAGCAGAACGGGCATCTCCAGACTCCGTCATGTCTGTCACATGTACTCAGTGTAACCTGCTTTCATCTGTGAAGAGCACAGTGTGCCTGTGGCAAATTTGCCAATCTTGGTGTTCTCTGGCAAATGCCAATTGTCCTGCCTGGTGTTGGGCTGTAAGCACAACCACCTGTGGATGTCGGGCCCTCATACTACCCTCGTGGAGTCATTTTGCAGGGCTACTATGCTGACAGACACAGCAAACATTCTTACCACAGCCCCCATCGATGTGCCATCCTGGATGAGCTGCACTACCTGAGCCGCTTGTGTGGGTTGTAGATTCTGTCTCATGCTACCACTAGAGTGAAAGCACCGGCAGCATTTAAAAGTGACCAAAACATCAGCCAGAAAGCATAGGAACTGAGAAGTGGTCTGTGGTCACCACATGCAGAACCACTCCTTTACTGGGGGTGTCTTGCTAATTGGCTATAATTTCCACCTGTTGTCTATTCCATTTATACAACAGCATGTGAAATTGATTGTCAATCAGTGTTGCTAACTAATTGGGCAGTTTGATTTCACAGAAGTGTGATTGACTTGGAGTTACATTGTGTTGTTTAAGTGTTCCCGTTATTGATTTGAGCAGTGTATTTTGTGTATATGCCTAAACATTCCTTTTTACAGGTCTTCACTTCGAAATATACCTGTCCATAAAAAAAGTCTGCTCGGTCTTGTTAATTAATTTTAAACCCCTCAATTCTGCCAATTACCCCATCAGTGAAACTGGTTTGATAATTTCACACCTATATGAACAGTGAATGGTTCACCTCGGAGCGCGCTGTTGCCTTGAATTCAGCGAGTAGACTATATATTTGTTTGTTGCATTTCTAGGAGAGAATGTCTGCAGATTTATCGATAAATCTGCGCACGTTTATTAGCCTTTTCATCAACGGCACTCATTTATTGTTTACTATATATTTAAATCACACGTACACACATTTAAATAGATGAAAGATCTATTGTAAAACAAAATCATGTTTGGTTCAGCATTGGAAACAATATTGTTTTAGGCTAACTTTCTTAATAATTATACATTTTTATATATTTTGTTGTACGTCGTCTTTTTGCACATTAATTAAATTAAATCAGACTAGTTGGATTTGATACTTTTCTTTTTATTTACTGTATGGACAGTTGTATTATGCTTTCTCTGGAGAATAAACAAACCTGGTAGATTGTCTTGAAAGTCTTGGCAGTGGAGGACTGGCCATCTGGAGCACCATGAAACATTCATTGAAATGCAATTCTTATGCACAGAAAAAATAAACTACACAGCAAAATTATGTTATATTATAATATGACTTGAATAAATTGTCTCACACTGGAGCGCACTGTCCTGTTGGAAAAGCCACCGTTTATCTAGCAAGTAGCCTATATATTTGTATTTGTTGCATTTCTGGGGGAGTACAGATCTGGCCATCAAGACTGCGTGCTTTTTCCTGAGAGATCCCACAATTTGGCGCACGACATGCCGTGAGATCCCACAAGCAACATTAGGGAATTTAAATAAATGTATTGTGCCATATAGGGCTTAAATCAAACTTCACTCATGCACACACACGTGAAACACTTGCATACACATATATGAAACAGGCACACATCTATATACTGTATACTACTAACTGCTCACACAACTACATATGAAATCCTTGTGCACACACACCTATGAGACGTGCACACATGTACACAAACTCTCCGTGCACATACACCTATGAGATGCGCGCACATATACAGTAATTATGCGAATGTCCTGCTTCGTAAATGTCAACATGTCTTCGTTAAAACGTAAAAATGTGTCGAGCACCATCAGAAGACATGAATGAAAAAATATAAACATGAACTGCTTCGGGCTTTTTATAAAAAATAATCATCTGGCTTTTTTGCTGTTTATGTCCAGCATTGAATAATTATTTCATTCATTATTTGACCACGGCTGGAAATAATAGCTGGAATGTGATTGTGGATTTATGACTGAAATAAAGCTGCGCATCTGCGTGCGTGAACCCGCGGCTCGTACTTTCACTTTACAAAAGGTGCAGACATACTCCCCCAGAAAGTCATCGCCTCTTGCAATAATGCAGATCAAACATACATCACCTGTCCATAAATAAAAAGGAATATTTAAGCATATACGTAAAATGTATTTCACTTACATATTACAGACTAAAACAAGGAAAGTAGACGTGCTGAGCTTCAGTTCATTGTGATGGACAAAAGGTCCAGGAAGGAAACGGGTTTCGTTATTTTACAAAATCTGAATATATTCAGTAAATTTAGTGAATTACACTCAAAGTATCAAATCCAACTATGAAGTCTGATTTAATTGATACCATTAAACATTTTATTTGTTTCTATTTATGTTTATGGTTTGCTGGCAAAATACTATTTTAGGCAGAGACATCTGCTCGGTCTTGTTCATTCTTTTTAAACCCCTCAATTCTGCCAATTCCCCCATCAGTGAAACCGGTTTGATAAGTTGACACCTATTGTGAATGAAAGGTGAGAAGAGGGATTACAGTAACTGGGGGTCTGCATGTGTTCACCTCGGAGCGCGCTGTCACATTGTAATCAGCGAGTAGACTAAAACAAAATGTTTGCTTCAGCATTGGAGACGATATTGTTTTAGGCTAACTTTGTTAAAAAATTATACACTTTAGTATTCTTTGTTTTACTTCGTCTTTTTGCACACCCATGTGCATCTTTAAATTCGGACAGAAGATAATAGTGGGCTGGTAGGCACATTATTTATTTATGTAACATAAACGGCTGAATGAAGTTAAATATACACAATAAATTAATAATTGCATTTGCTTTACATTTGAGCACTTGTGTAAATAACTTTTTCATTGTATATATACTACGATATTATATATGTGTGTCTAATACTGTTTTATTCATATTTTACATTACATGCAGTTTGTAATTTACTTGCAATTGTACTTTTAAAATATAACCTACCTAAGTATAAGCACATTTAACTACTTCAGCTGTGAATGAGAAATTTGGACTGGCTTTTAGATAAAGTCCTTATTTTATATAATTTTATTATTTATTTAATTATTTTATTATAAATACAATGTATATTCTCTATATTCTTGTCGAATATAGTCCTTCAGAGCAAGCACGGTGTCGGAAGATTCTGTTGAATCTCTTCTCATTTTTCATTCACGATTTATCCGACTGAGTGTGCTGTTGGCAAATACTGTAGAGGCTTTTAGATGAATTAACAAGACAGTGTGGACGTCTCTGCCTAAATTTTATTTCCCCGGCAAATGAAATCAGACTTCATGATTGGAGTTGATACTTTGAGTGTAATTCACGAATTTACTGATTATTTTCAAATGCAGATTGACCTGTATATCAACTTGATAACTAGCGAATGCTTTAGTAAAGGGCTCTAAAACAGCGGCAATATGAATGACAATGGAATATTACAGAACGTGCAAGTTGACGTCCATGCACGGATCACAAACCATTAAAATGTTGCATTTGAATTAAAATCCCACATATATAAATACTTTTCACACACACACACACAGACGCATATATGCATCTATGTGTGTGTGTATATATATATATATATATATATATATATATATATACACACACACACAGTGGAACCTTGGATTATGAGCATAATTTATTCCGGAAGTGGGCTCGTGTTCCAAAACACTCATAAACCAAATCATCATTTTCCCATAAGAAATAATGAAAACTCAAATTATTCGTTCCACAGCCCCAAAAATTATATACATAAAAATAATTAATACAATCTATAAAATGAAAATAAAACAAATTAATCTTTTACCTTAAAAAAAAGTACAAATAAATCCCGACAGATAAGTGTTTCCGTTGGTGCGCGCAGTGTGTGTGTGTGTGTGTGTGTGTGTGTGTGTGTGTGTGGAATTAACCCCTTCCCTCGCCTTGTTTTACACAGTAACACTCCTCCTCCCTCTCCCCACCTCGTTTTTTAAGTTTCACATCAAACACACACACACACAATGGAAACACTGTTTTAACAGGAAAAAAAGAAATCTCTCTGACACTGGCGTCAGCGCATACTACGGGATACACTGCGGTAAAGTAACAAAAACAAAACAAATGAACCAGCACCTTACCTTTGAAAAGAATCGCGACAGAGCAGAGTTTCTGTGTGTTTGTGTAGCCGGGGAGGGGGAGAAAAGGCGAGAGAGGGTCTGTGCGTGTGTCAGGGTGTGTGTGTGTCGGTGTCAAATTACGCATACGCACACACATAAGAGACACTGAAAGAGAGAGGGAGATGTTGATTATCCAAGTTAAAGACAAGCAATAAAACCTAGCAGGGGAGACGATTGCACACAATTCCACAGCGCAAGAGTGACGCTCGGTGTCAAAATAAGAGTCGCATGCGTGATACATGATACTCGGCGCTCGTAAACTAATACTTGCTCGTTTTCCGATTAAAAATTGATTAAAAATATGTTACATTTTAGTACGTTAAGGATATTCGTGTTTAATTTAATTCTTAAATCCTCGTTCATGCAGGAATTTGGTCATGTTCACCAATGGGGTGACACTATAATGATTCATTATTTATTATTATGCTTACTTACTCAGAGAGATTCTATTTGATGCAATTTGACCTGTATATCAACTTGATAACTAGCGAATGCTATTACAGAGGTGTGAAGAGGGGAATGTCTATTACCGCCGCGCTCACCGCCGCGACAAAACGACAGCGGCCAAAATAAATCAGTTGCATTTCAAAGTAATTCATGAAATGACCGCCAGGTGGCGCAAAGTGACATTTTCCGTCATCTCGGTTTTTAAAAAATAATGAAGTCATAAAAAAGTCAAAACAATATGCTGTATCGAAGAAATACTACAGTAATGGTAATTTCCACATCTGTATATTTTATACAACAAGCATGAAAAATCTGAATCAGAGCTATTGATATTTGCTGTACAATAGTGTAATAAGTAAAAAAAACATTGAAGTTGAACATTAAAACAAGTACACTACACTCTAAACCCTAATGCTCAAAGTAATTAAACACATTGAGTACTGTTAACCTAAATAATTGAATGAGTAAAAATTTAGAGTACGTAAGTAACAATAACTAAGTAAAACTTCCACCAGTGTAAACTCTGTGGTGCAGTGGTTATGTGTCTCGCTTGCCATTCGGAAACCCCCCCGGTTTGATTCCCGTGTTGGACAGTTTGCAATATTTTTTTTTTATTTGTTCAACAAACTCAAAAATTGATAGTTCCTGTTTACTTAAAATTGGAACCATCATTAATTAAAAATATGTAACTGATTACCTCAAATATTTGGCGTTTTGCCAACTTAATCAGGTTTACAGTGTAGGGTTTTGGGTCATCTTAAATGTTGTGTTCTTTAAATTTGTAGTAAATAATACTGAAATAAATTAAACTAAATGACTATAAAATTAAAACATTGTCAGGACGTGCTACTGTGTAACCAGATGTCGTTGTCATTCAGCCCCGCTTGTGTTTTTGCGGTAGTGTGGGAATGAAATGCAGTATGCTGTTATGATCATCATAATTTTCTTTAATAAATAATGACCCCCGTTGCGCTGTACCACCGCTGGCAAAACCTTATAAAATACAATCACAGTACTAAAATTATAGTATGACATATAGCCATTTCTTATTTGCATAAAATTTAAGCAAAGTAAATGTATATTTGTGTCATGGCGTGCGTCTGTGATGGGCGTGCGCCCAAATCAATATCGCTCCTCACTCATTCTGAAGCTGACTAGGTAGGCGGCCTAGGTGCACACTGCAGGTATGCGAAGAAGCGGGGCCTAACTAGGCACAACTGGTGAGCTATCGGCGCTAATGATCCCGTGCTTTGAAACAAAGCGGGGAGTGTTTCTCGGGGTCTGTTGGGGGAAACTGGACTTTAAAAAGCATCTCGCTGTTTGCTTACAATGTAACTGATTACCTCAAATATTTGGAGTTTTGCCAACTTAATCGGGTTTACAGTGTAGCAGTCAAAAAATACTCTAAAAATCTGTGTTGTTTTTGTAAACACATTGTTGGGTTGTTTATGCTGGGTCAAAATTCTGGGTTATTTCGGGTACTTTAAACACATAGTTGGGTTGCTCATGTTGGGTCAAATGAGATGTAGTCAGTCATTTACAAATTAACACCACACAATTGGTTTATTCTTTATTATCTGTTTCCTCCAAACGGCAGCCTGCAAAATGTTCGAAATATAATTGTTATTGTGTTACAAATTGTCACGGCGTGCGCCTGTGATGGGCTGCGCCCAAATCAATATCGCTCCTCGCTCACTAGCTAGGCGGCCTCTCCTTCTGCTGGTGTGCGAAGGAGCAGGGCCACGGAATTAGGCACGGCTGGTGAGCTATCGCAGCTAATGATCCCGGGCTTCTCCCCACGTTATAAAATACAGTGGGGAGTGTAACTCGGGGTCTGTTGCACTGTAAACCCGATTAAGTTGGCAAAACTCAAAATATTTGAGGTAATCAGTTACATCATAAGTTTTAAGTTTGTTGAATTTGTTCAGCTAACGTGGAAAGTGTCAGTTCTACAAACTCAAATGCCAAAACGTTCCTAATACTCAAAATTATTACTCATTCAATTATTTAAGTTAACAGTACTCAGTGTGTTTAATTACATTGAGCATTAGGGTTTACTGTGGATGAAGATAATCATGTTTTAGGATTACTGTGTCTGCTTTACAATGTCAGAAACATTCAAATGCAAATAATTTCCCCCTCCCCAGGTGTGAATCAGCGGTTCTCACCTACACATTCAGAGAAACTAAATTGCACCCCTCCCCACTTTAAGACCCTCTTGGATCTGAGGCTCTTCTGAAGACCTGCAGTGCTTCAGGCCTCTTTTTAATCTTCTGGATTCCAGATTCTAAAATTTAATTGTTACGGTTTTTTAATCCCTGGAATGGAAGATATTGAGATTTTCCTTATCATAACATGAATTGTATTGTTATATAAAAATTTAATACAAAATGAAATTAAAAACAAAAGAATAGAACATTTCTGCATAGAGTGATTAAAAACAGTGCAAGGCATGTTATGGTGAGGAAACTTTCCATCTCTTCCACACTGACTGATGTGCCTAACTTTTGTCAGCAGAGCCTCTGTTACAATGAATAATCCACGATTTTTCATGAATATGTAAGACTTATTGACACCTCTCAGTTGACCCCCCCCCACACACACACGCACCAAAACACACAGAAAGCAGACCACTACATGCATAAAATTTACAAATTTATAATTTACATAAAAGCAGACATTTCGCTTTTTATAAGTATATATTTTTCACGTCTGTGAGGCAAGTATACAGTTTCGGTTCATTTTCTGACGCGCTCAAGTTAGTGCACCCTGTTTACTTTCATCATTTAAAAAATCATAAGGGTTTCAACGAAAAAGAACGAAAAAGTCATTGTGAGTGCACTTAAATAAAAGTGGAGTCTTATAAAGGCTTGTTCACACGCTGTCCTCTCGCGGAGATCAAAGGGAGGCATTCCATCACCGCGCTCGCGTGCCACTCTCCTTAGTAAACTCCACAGCGAGATGCTTTTTAAAGTCCAGTTTCCCCCAACAGAACCCGAGAAACACTCCCCGCTGTGTTTGATAGCGCGGAGAGAAGCCCGGGATCATTAGCGCCGATAGCTCACCAGTTGTGTCTAGTTAGGCGGCCCCGCTTCTTCGCATACCTGCAGTGTCCACCTAGGCCGCCTACCTAGTGAGCTTCGGAATGAGTGAGGAGCGATATTGATTTGGGCGCACGCCCATCACGGGCGCACACCGTGACAAGTATACATTTACTTTGCTTAAATTTGATGCAAATAAGAAACGGCTATATGTATTATTATAATTTTAGTACTGTGATTATATTTTCTAAGGTTTTGCCAGCGGTGGTACAGCGCAACGGGGGTAATTATTTATTAAAGAAAATTATAATGATCATAACATCGTACTGCATTTCATTCCCACACTACCGCAAAAACACAAGCGGGGCTGAATGACAACGACATCTGCTTACACAGTAGCACGTCCTGACAATGTTTTAATTTTATAGTCATTTAGTTTAATTTATTTCGGTATTATCTACCACAAATTTAAAGAACACAACATTTAAGATGACCCAAAACCCTACACTGTCAACCCGATTAAGTTGGCAAAACCCCAAATATTTGAGGTAATCAGTTACATATATTTTTTTTAATTAATGATAGTTCTGTTTATTAAAAATTGGAAACATAAATTTTTGAGTTTGTTGAACAAATAAAAAAATATATATTGCAGCCAATCCTGCACAGGAATCGAACTGGGGGTCTTCCGCTTGGAAGGTGAGAGACGTAACCACTGCACCACGAGTGCTCCATAGATTTTACACTGGTGGAAGTTTTACTTAAGTTATTGTTACTTACATACTCAAACAATTATTTAGGTAAACAGTACTCAATGTGTTTAATTACTTTGAGCATTTGGGTTTACAGTGTACACACGTAGGCTTTCTAATTACACATGATAAAATCTAAAGGCTCACTGTGTTAACATTTACTTTGCTTAAATTCGATACTAATAAAATTGAATTCTACATTTGTACTGTAATTTTAGTATTGTTATTATGAATTCGTTTAAGTACAATGTTACACTTGATTTTATTGATTTATCCGCTACTACGTGCAGCTCTAAAGGAGCTGCAGCTCATTAATCCTTGAGAGAATGAAATAAGATCTGACGCATTGGTCTATAGTTATATAGCGCCACTCAGTGGTCAAAGCCAGCAACTGCATACCGTCGCCGTGAGGTCGACGGCATAACTAGAAAACACATCTTCAGCTCTTCACACATCTGTAAATGCCACATATGTTTACCCCAAGGGTGAAAATGACTAAATTACAGCATACACACCACATATATGTTTTTTTCTCTCTCTTGCTATGGTACCTTTACTACCATTTAAAACTATTTATTATAATAAGTGGTGCAGAGGTGTATAATCAACCAAAAAGATAAACACAAAAAAAATGGACAGCTATTTATTTAATTATCATTATTATTATAATAATCATTATTTATCAACAACATCCATCCATCCATCAATGCAGTATGTCTGCATTTTTATTGATAAATCGCATGCATTTATCACCTTTTCATCAAAATGCTACCTTTTGTAAAGTGAAACTGCGAGCCGCGGGTTTGAAATGAATTGTAGATTAATTTTAAAGCACGATTTAGGGCATCTCATTTCATTATTATAAACATAATTTATGAATTACACTCGAACGGGCAGTAGAGCTCTGATTAGACTACGTACAGTAGGCTCAACATCCTGGAGCCCAAGCCTCATTTAAAGAAAAAAAATTAATTAACAAATATTGTAAGTAAACAATAGTAGCACAAGTTTAAAAAAATATTTAGACTCTAAATAGATGCCGAATTATTTTCTAAGGTGTGCCAGCTGGCACTATTCTAACAGTATATTTCTCTTTCTCAGGGTTAATCATTCAGTGACAACCCCATAAAATTCCATATACTGTACATAGGTACAGTACTGTCCATCTGTATGAATTAACCGAGATGCCCACCCCCGTGAAAATGGCGAATTCAGGTTAAGGCTCCTCCGCGAGAGGTTTTGTCCGGACCACTGAGCTTCTACGGATTCTAAAATTGACATTGTTACTGTTTTTTAATACCTGCAGTGGAAGAGTCTGAGAATTTATTCACCATGAGCTTTGTTGTATTGTTTTTAATCATGCTATACACAACCTATGATTTCAACTATGTTATTTTACAAATGGAATATTTTTTTATGTTACACTCTAAAAACCGCTGGGTTAAATCTTAAAGTGCTGGGTTATTTTAACTGTTACTGGTTACTGTTTTAACTACTGCAGAGACAGTTAATCAGCGGTAGTTTTCACTACTACTGTTAATGATAATAATACTGAATGGAGAAAGCGCAGTGAAATACGTAGGAGAGAAGAGTACTGCAGGATAGAAGAAAATGAAGAATAAATACATATCAGTATTTAAATTTTGAGCTCTGTCACTTGCTGTCAATGGGCGCCTAAGAGAGAGAACACATGTTTGGTTTCAGTAGACACGCAATACTTCAGATTGAAACACAACTGCCCCCTACAGGTAATGACCGGCATATTCACAGTCCCTGCAAGCTGCCGCGGAGGCGCCCGAGATCCCTTTTCTCGAAATGTGCGTTTTTAAACATTAAATTATCATTAAATTACATGCATTTATTAGCATTTTGATCAATTTTTTGTAACGTGAAAGTATGGGTAACGTGTAAAAGTCTTTTGTAACATGAACGTATGAGCCGCAGGTTTCAGCATGCCGATGAACAGCTTTATTTAAGTCATAAATTAACAAGCATATTCCAGCTATTATTTCCAGCTGTGGTCAAATAATGGATATACATACTTTTTTTTCATGTCTTCTGAAGAGACGGTTTCACGACATCAGCAAAGAAAGACAAAAACGGTTCCATGTCTCCAACTCAGATGGTGTAAACCTGGAGAGCAACTCTCTTGTACAAGAGAGAAGCGTTTCACATCCTCACTCAAATTGTGTAAATTAGTGAGCAACCCCTCCATCCCCCACCCTGGAAAGCATTTACAGCTTCACCTTTTAGCCGAAGAACAGAAAACATACATGCGAACAGGATCCTTATAACGCTAATCAGTTAAAGTATGCCAAAAGGCCTAATATAATTTTATATGTATGCGCTCATATAGAATGTGTTATATTTGTGTTGTGTTCAACATGTTTATCATAAACTTAGGTTGTGCAATCCAGACTCATGTTAATACAATTTATCTAAATTACTAAAACTCCACTGAGGTGCCCCCCCCCCCCCCACGTGACAGACCAAATCACAGGTAAATGAATGCACGGAAAGGAGGAACCATGTGGCATGGCTATGCCCACAACCACAATCATCTCTGATTGGCTGTGGGATGGACCTGCACTGTGAGGTCAAAAACCCAAGGTCCGAACAGCCCGGCACATCTGAACACCATGTCGTCTGAAGGAAGGAAGAAGCGGTCGAGCACCTCTCTTTCTCCGCTTTCAACTCAACGTTGAACGTTGACTTCTGACCTGCGCCAACCAATTTATCGAAGACTCCATTCTCCTTCACACGCAAAGGGCTCGAACTCCGACGCCGCTTGAACAGCTCCGTTGTGCAACGAAGAGGCCCGCAGAAGAAGTCCCAGAGCACTGTCATCGGTAACCAGGCAACCAACATGCCATGAAGGGCTTTGCCGAAAGATATCATACCAACCGAGCGCACCAACCAATCAGCAACGCTGTGATTTCCTTCACTAAAGATGAAGCAATGAGAACTCTCACATAACGCATGTAAAACAAAGTTTCATACCTTGCTGAAAAGTGGTGCGCGATTCAAACAAAACAGTAAGATTAAACCCAAGGCACTGCTCTTGTGACTTTTTAGGTCTAGTAAACAGTACTAGAAGAATTTCATTAACTTTCACTCTGCGCTGTATGTGTATGTGTGTGTTTAAGTAGCGTAGTTTCATGTATTGTAGATTAAATTCTTGTTTCCACAAATGGCCACAAATATCTTCTATTAATAGTATCTTGTATCTTCTAATAATAAATTATTAGGAATATTTAAATACACAGTGGAACGTTTGATTGCAAGCATAATTCGTTCTGGAAGCTTGCTCATATATCAAAACACTTGTAAACCAAAAAAATAAGAAATAATAAAATCAGATTATTTGTTTCATAACCCAAAAAGATAAATACATTAAAATAATTAATACAAAATCTAAAGTAAAAATAAAACAAATTAATCTGCACTTTACCTTTGAAAAAAGTAAAAATAAATCCTGACTGATAAGTGTTTCCGTTAGTGTGTACACGCACACTAATGGAAACACTGGCCCATCGGGAAAATTAACAAGGGACTGTTAGTGCACGCACACACTAACGGACTCACAAATTAACCTGCACTTTACCTTTGAAAAAAATCGTGACAGAGCAGTGTTTCTGTTAAAGTGTGTGTGTGTGTGTGTGTGTGTGTGTGTGTCTGTGAAGTCGAGAGGAGGAGTGAATGCAGTGCAGGCTGAGAGTGAGAGAGAAAATGGATCTTTAACCTCTCTAATGAGACTTGCTTTTGCTTTATGACTTTCACACAGACACACATACTTGTTTTCCTACACTGTGAGGACTTCCAGACTAGTTGGTAAAAAATGGGGACAACAGTTTTCTAAATGTAATCGCAGTTAAGGCATGGTTTTAACTTCATGGTTTTTAACAAAATCTACTTCAGTATCAAAATCTCTTAAATTTATAAAGTTCAGTTTTTGTCAGGTTTTTTGTACTGATGGGGATCTTGCTATTGTGTCTTATTAAAGGCATCCACCAGGTGGCATTGTTACACATTTGCCTGTATTTTGGATTTATGAATATATATTTACAACCCTAAGTAAAAATATGTAATAAGTTTAGATGATAAAAAATTATTGCATTTTTATAGCAATGCATTGATTACAACTGCATTACTCCAACTATGGATTACAATCTCTAATATGATCGCACTGTATAATATAAATGTATATTAATTTCCAGTATAATGAGAGTTTTAAATACAAATTATAATTGCTGTCTCACAGTTGCCTCTACCAAAAAATCAAGTTGCAGTTTACATATATTTTTGTCCAGACTCAGTTTAAAATCAGTGCATCCAAGTGAGGTCCAAGTGGACTCTTTGCCAAATTTCAACAAATTCCCTCAAAGGATTACTGAGGTATTGCATTCAATGAAATGGACAGGCATACAATCTGAAAACATAACGCCTCCAGCCTTGAGCTATAGTACATGTATGACAGTGGATGTATATTTAACATCCTTTACTCTATTTGGCCCAAAACAATTGTGTATCCATATATACATACATATATGACAAGAGTACAATAAATGTCCAGATTTGTTGAATGATTTGTTGAATCAATGAAAATTGATAACTCAGTTAAAGAAATGGTGAAACAATTTATTAACAAGTATATTTGTAATAATCATATACAGACCTATCAAACAAAAACATCAGTCTCAGTACTATATACCGATAGGCTGTGACTCAATATTACAGCAGCATTTATTTTTCCATTATATTATAGATTTTAAATAATCTACAGCTGCCAAAAAAATTAAAATAAAATAATCAGCAAATTAAGCTCTAAAAATAAATTCTATAGAAGTATAATATCTTCCTCTGAATTGTAGTAAAGGTAACATAAAATGGAAATGCTCCAACATAGGTCAGTTTCCTCAAAATTGTACTCAATGCAGCACTACAAACCAAATACTCATTGCCTATGTATGGTTGATACCTGGACGGATATGCAACATATATTGTGTACAACAATACCTTCATTGTTGTTTTAACAATGTACAAGCTGAGACTATCAAATGTGTCATTCGTCTTTTGTATAACACATTCACTGTGAACAAAATTCACTGCATCACATGTAGCCTAGTACGGTAGACTACTGTATGTGCACACTCAGAGTGTATTAATGTGTAGAGAATAGAGAAACTACAGACACCACCAACTTTGCAGTCTCCTACTGTCACCCGTCGGGCCAGGCTCCGAACCCAGTCAGACACAATGCACCCCATCGCTGGAATTCTAATCATCACCACCTGAGGTCAAGCAAGACACAC
This sequence comes from Clarias fuscus, assembly GCA_030347435.1. NCBI lineage: Eukaryota > Metazoa > Chordata > Actinopteri > Siluriformes > Clariidae > Clarias > Clarias fuscus. Next base: position 30,451,557 of record CM059219.1, read on the forward strand.
CTATAAACACACACACCACACTACACTCAACGTCCAAGCTCGTGTCGTCGAAATGGACCGAATCTCCGGCACGCAAGTAAAAGAGATTATTTATCTGAAGACTAACTTGTACTCCTTGTGTCTCCTGATTGTCGCCCTCATCGACGTCACCGTGCATTTGTGGTGTTTGTTTCCGTTGCGACTCCCAGGTATCTCCGAGTTAAAAGTCCTCACCACTCGTTTTGCCCTCAAAGGACCACAAAAGGAAAGAAAATGTGTAAGACGTCTCTCACTCTGTTGAACGCTGCCATTGACTTACAGTCGTACCACCAAAGTACTACTGCTCATGAATTACTGTCGTAATTTCCGGAACTGTGAATAAACATCACTCACCCTTACAACTATCTTCCTGGGTGAGTCTGCTCCTTGTTACACCTACAGTACATTAAATCTAACAGCTAGATGGAGATTATCCTCCCTCACATGGAGTTGGCTTGACTTCTAAAACAATTTGTTTCATCAAATGCACACAAACCACCACACAAAACACAAAGAACTTGAAGACTATACCAGTCAAGGTACCAGCAAAACTTTAGTAGACTTATTGAGACAGATGATTTCAAAGTACTTTTTAGACTCAAGACACACACTGCCCAGGTGAAAACATTACAGTCCAACAGCCTAAATTTTAAGAGCCACAATCTGGTGTACAACTTTCAGAAGATTTCACACTTTGCCAATATCATGTACTTATTGGTATCCATTGATCAATATCGCTCACCCATACAACTTATTATACCTACCCTTCCAAACTCAAGACAATTCACCATAAATTCACCACATCATTTCTCCAAACTAATATAACTATTGCTATTTGTAAAAACATATTCCTATAGAAGAAATTCCAAACATAACTTAAACTATAGGCAAGATTTAAAATTTCACCAAAACTGTACCCGTTTAATTTTTTATGTCTCAGCAGGAGTGCAGAAATGTCAATGCTTACCTTATTTTTACAGAATCTCACTTTAAAGCATCAATGCGGTTTTTCACATACATTTTCACCCCCTCCCAACTCTTCCCTTTAAGTGCTACTGGTGATGTTTTAATGCATTTGAGACACTGGGCTTTCCCAGGAACCTTCCCAAAGCTGATATAGTCCATGAGTGTCTTCTCCACTGTCTGGATTTCTTCTTTGGTCCACTTCCATCTGTTGGTTTGTGATGACTCTGAATAAAAAGGAGACAATCACCTTAATGTCCTTAAAAGAGAGGAATGCAAGGTTTTTGTGTAGTTACATGTTCTGTAATAAGGTTAAAAATCACAATATTTCATGTACAAAACTTTAACCACTAATTAAATGACCTATAGTAGCACTACCAGACATATTTGGAGCAAAAGAGTCAATACCACGAATAGAGACAGCAGCAGAAATATAGGTGGAAGGTGCAGAAGTATCAATGGAGATGAGGTTTAGCCCAGAGTGCAGCAGGTAATGCAGCAGTTGTAGTTCTACTATTAGTCAGTTTTAATTGCTAGGCTGTAAATCTGAAGATTTCTGTGTTTCGCCATGCTGTCCAAGGAGGTTGCTTTAGTATACTGTATATACTGTTTTTATTATTAAGGGAAAACTAAAGCCAAAACTACATAGCCCTGTGTGAAAAAATGTTTGCCTCCATGTTAAAACATAACTCTGGTTTATCGTACCTGAGTTCAATTTCTCTAGCCACACCCAGGCCTGAAAAATAAATGACTTAAATAGTACCTGTGACAGAGTGAAGTAGACACTTTTTAATTCTCAAAAGCTAGAAATCATGCCGAGATCCAAAGAAATTCATAAACAAATAAGAAAGATCTCAATTATTTTCTATCAGTCTAGAAAAGGTTATAAAGCCATTTATAAAGCACCCCAAGAGCGCAGAGACAACTCATCCAAGAGGTCACAAAAGATCCCACAACACCTCAGAGTGGCGCAGTGGTAAAGTGCTCCCCCTATCAACCGGAGATTGTGAGTTCGATTCCCGGGTGATGCTGTAACCTCTCGCAGCCGGTGGCCTAGAGAGAGCTGATTGGCCGAGCTAACACATTAATCGTGGCTTAGCCAATAAGGGGCGTCTGTGAGCTCACACAAGCGGAAAGAATGGACAGCGCCGTCTCAACAGTGCGTGAGCGAGCAGTTCGAAAAGATGTGGCCGGCTGATGTCACATGGCTCGTAGGAAACGAGATTCCTGGCTCGTGATTTTTCGACTACTGAATGGTAGTAGTAGCCTTAATGTGGAAGCCCCCTAGTGATGGGGAGGAATTAGACATGATTAGGGAAAATAGGGAGCAAATCTGGGAAAGATCCCACAACAACCTCCAAAGAACTGCAGGCCTCACTTGCCTCAGTGTTCATGACACCACCATAATAAAAAGATTGGCGGGGCAATAAAGGTTTGAATGTCAGAGTTCCAAAACAAAAACCACTGCTGAGCAAAAAGAACGGAAAGGCTCATCTCAGTTTGGCCAGAAAACATCTTGATGAGCCTCAAAACATTTGGAAAAATACTCGTGGATTGATGAAACTCGTGGATTGATGGCATAAAAGTAACACAGAATTTTAGAAAAAAAAAACATCATACCAACAGTAAAACATGGTGGTTGTAGTGTGATGGTCTGGGGCTGTTTTGCTGCTTCAGGAACTGGAAGACATGCTGTGATAAATAAAACCATGAATTCTGCAGTGTTTGTGACCTCAAGCTGAAGGGAACTTGGGTTCTGCAGCAGGACAATGATCCACAGTACACCAGCAAGTCCACTTCTGAATGACTGAAAAAAAACAAAATGAAGACTTTGGAGTGGCCTAGTTGAAGTCCTGACCTGTGTAACAAATCACCTTACTATTATTAGAATAGTAATCAGCCGTTAACAGATTTAGGGAGGGTAAGGACCACCAGAGGACAATATTTTCTGTAAACAAAAACGTGTATGTACATTTATTGCCATGTCACACCATTCACACACACCCATGCACCCAGAGTCTGTCGTCTTAGCGGCCGGTTAGACTCCTTGAGCTCTCGTAAACAAAGTCTATACAAAAGCGATACTGTCCCGGGACGCGCTTTGCTATTCACCGGACACTCATCCACTTTAAAACGCCGAAGATCCTCTTCTCACATGCACCGTCTGAACACCGCACGCGCTGTGCTTACATGCCGGGGAGCTGACGAAGTAGCCGGAAGAGAGAGAAACACACAAAAAAAAACCCTCTTGCGTAATCACAGCAGGAGGAATACACATCAATGCACTCGGCAGTGCGTAACAGTAAAATGCCACGGCGGGCCCTACACACACAACACTCATTTAACCACACACTCAGGTTCACGATATGCTGTAATCATTCGCCATATGCGTTAGCTGTGAGCATTAGCCGTTTGGTTGCTGCTATCTGCTTAGCCTAGCCTTTCTTCTTTTATTATTTAACTGGGGAGGCTTCCCACAGCGCCCCCAGAGGTCGGGAGCGCGTAACCAGGCAACCGCCTGTTACACCCCCCCCCACCTCGGAAAAAGGCGTGACCGCCCCGAAAAAGGGCTTCAAATTAGCCACGTGGACCATGAATGTACCTGCTTGATTTACCAACTCCACTTGGTAATTGACATTGTTGAGTGCCTTCTTGATTAAGGCAGGCCCTTTCCATTTCGGAGAGAGTTTGGCCATGTGCGAGTCCTCTGCCCGAGACTGGGGAAAAGCGCGGACCCACATGTGTTCACTCTCGTTAAACTTGCCTGCCCGTCGTCTGGAGTTATAATATTTTGCCTGACGCTCCTGGGCACAGGCTACATTACAGAGCTTCCTGGCGCTCCACTGTGACATAGGCAGGATGGTCAGTTTCGATGCAGCATTCTCTCTAAAGGCCCCTTCAGCTTGCGCCCCAGTGTTATCTCCGCTGGGGTGTAACCCGTGCTTTCCTGCCAGGCCGTATTGATGGCAAACCGAAACTCCAGAAGCCATTGGTCCCACTGCTTGTGATTTTCTTTGACAAACGCAGCGTTCATGAACTTCAATGTCCGATTAGTTCGTTCCGTGATGTTGGTTTGTGGATGGTAGGCCGTGGTGAGCTTCTGGGTCACGCCCCAGTGTCGGCAGATGGTGTTGAGCAGCTGGGAAGTGAATTGCGGACCCCTGTCAGAAACCAGGTAAGCCCCGCCGTGTGAAAATCTCCCTAGTTAGAATGTTGGCTATGTTGTGAGCTTTTGCTACTCTTAAAACAAACATCTCGATCAATTTGCTGCAGTAATCAACGACCACCAGCAGGTGTTCGCTAAGCCGGGTTGAACGGGGAAAGTGACCAATAAGATCTACCCCCAACATAAAACCGGGTTCCACTACCGGTGTGCTTTGCAGTAAACCTGCCAGCTTACTTATACGAGGTTTGTACTTCTGACAAGTGATGCAGTTTTTACAGTATTCCCAGACATCTCAGCACATGTCTGGCCAGTATGCGACTTCCAGGAGCCTCCTCAGGGTCTTCATCTGCTCCAGATGACAGCTGAGGGAGTTATCGTGGGCATACTGCAAATATTGATGTCGTAGGGATGTTGAGATGACCAGCTGGAGGAGACCACTCCCCGTCTGTTTGGGGATTAGACGATAGAGAAACTGGTTTACTATGCAATAATGTATTTTGGTAACGTCAGGCTCTGACTTTGCCTCTCTCCACAATGCATGAAGTGCTTCATCCGCCTTTTGGGCCGTCTCCGACTCTCCCCAGTTGAATGGCAGACCCCACTGCAGATCGTTGCCTTGGTGCATCGCCAGATGGGTGTTTGTTTGCTCTCCCTCCCAGCGCCGTGACAGGGAATCAGGAACAATGTTGCACTGCCCCTTACGGCACTGTACTACGAATTCAAATGCCTGCAGCCTGAGTACCCAGCGGGTTAGGCGTGACGAGGGGTTCGGCTGATTTGAAGACCCAGGTTAAGGCGGCATGGTCAGTGATGATGGTAAATGCCTTACCCTCTAGATATTGGCGCCACTTCTCCATTGCCCACACCACTGCTAGACACTCCTTCTCAGACGCTGAGTATTTGCTTTCAGCCCCATGCAGCAGCTGGGAGGCGTAGGCGATTACATGCTCCCCATCCTCGTGATCTTGAGTGAGTACTGCTCCTAGGCCGACGTTGCTGGCATCCGTCTGCACCTTAAAGGGACGAGTAAAGTCTGGGGCTGTTAATACTGGCATGTTTTGAAGAGCCTTTCTCAGATCCTCGAAGGCTGACTGGCATTATGAGGTCCACACCCACTTGGCTCCTTTTTTCTTCAGAGCATGTAAAGGAGAAGCACGCTCTGAGAAGTGGGGAATGAAACGATGGTACCAACCAGCCAGACCTAGGAAGCGCTGTAGCTCCTTAAGGTTGCAGGGAACGGGGTAAGTTTGTATGGCCGCTATCTTGGATTCTTCTGTTTTTATGCCATCACCAGATATGACATGCCCCAGAAAGGAGAGAGAGATGCCTGGCAGAGGTTGCATTTTTTCAAGTTGAGGGTGAGACCAGCAGCTTCGAGGAGCGAAATATGTCTGAGGTGGTCAAGATGAGTACTGGGGTCCTTTGAGTAAACGACAATGTCATCAATGTAAACAAAACAGTACTTCCTGATGGCCTCTGCCAGAACGGAAGTCATAAGCCTCTGAAAGGTTGCTCCAGCATTTTTCAGGCCGAAGGGAAGACGGAAAAATTCGTACTGATTGTTCTTTGTGACGAAAGCTGTCTTAGGAATGCTGTCTGGGTGCATCGTCACCTGCCAATATTCACTACGTAGGTCTAAAGAGCTGAATACTGTAGCCCCGTAGAGCGCGTCCAAGATCTCGTGGACCTGGGGCATAGGAAAACCGTCCAGCGGTGTTTTGCTGTTGAGGGCTCTAAAGTCTACACAAAAACGGGTCCCGCCATTTTTTTCCCCACCAGTACGACCGGGGCGGCCCACGCCGAGGTGGACGGTCTAATGATACCAAAATTAATCTGGACGCCTGCCTCCGTTAAAAAGTCCAACCCTAGCACACAGGGAGGCTTCCCACAGTGCCCCCAGAGGCCAGGAGTGCATAACCAAGCAACCGCCTGTCACACCTGAATCCAATTGAGATGCTGTGGCATGACGTTAAAAAGGTGATTCATGCTTGAGAACCCTCCAATGTGGCTGAATTACAACAATTCTGCAAAGATGAGTGGGCCAAACTTCCTCCACAGTGCTGTAACAGACTCATTGCAAGTTATCAAAAACACTTGATTGCAAGTTGGGTGGTCCAACCAATTATGAGGTTTAGACGGCAAACACTGTTTCACACAGGGCTATGTAGTTTTGGATTTTGTTTTCGCTTAATAATAAAAGCCTTCATTTAAATACTGCATGATGTGTTTACTTGTTTTATCTTTGACTAATATTTCAATTTGTTTGATGATCTGAAACATTAAAGTGTGACAAACATGCTCAAAAAAAGAAATCAGTAAGGGGGCAAACACTTTTTCACACCACTGTATGTCTACTGTCTTTTGAATTTGGGAACCAGACATTTCTGATTTAGTGTCTTTAAACCACAGGAACTATAGTAGGGACAGTGACTGTAAATGAAAAAAAAAAAAAAAAAAGCATCCAAATAATAAAGGCAAGCAATGGCACTGTACATTGTGTGCTGTCTTTACAGGTGAAAACATTTCCATGATCATCACTTTTCTTTTCACATACTAGAAATATAATTACCTTTGGCTGGACATGGATATTTCTTAGGTCCAACTTCATAAGTAGATTTTCTTTGTCCCCTTGACTTCACTGTAAAAATGAAAAGTCTATTTTAGTAAATGAGCATTATTACTATTAGTATTACTAATATTGTCTAATATTGTCAGGGGCTGGTCTAGATCAATGCTGCAATAATTTGTTCTTGTTTAGGTCACCAAAGTGGACAGGAAGAGATTACAAAGGCAGGATTTTTATATAATTTAGCTTGTTGACTGGGTATTACCTGTCTTTTTCCTTCTTTAAGCACCTGATTGTTATGAGCACGATTACCTCGATTTCTAAATAAACTCAACTGTATTTTTTGCACTTTAGACCCCACTGGACACGCAACTACTTTAGCCACTTCTGACTTTTGTGATTGAGGCCTTTTGTGTTTTGATTCCAATTGGCATTCCATTTTGCTGAAAGGCTTAACGCAAAACACAGTAGAACGTTTTGTTGTACAGTCTGTCGCCATGGTCTTTGTTCTTTAGAGTCATCACTGTCACATCAGAACTATCAGGTGAAGAGGAGACTCTGGTGTCATTAGCATAAGGTGAAGAGGAGTCTCTGTCACATTAGCCTCAGGTGAAGTGGAGTCTCTGTTATTAGCATCAGGCAAAGAGGACTCTCTGTCACATTAGCATCAGGTGAAGGAGAGTCTCTGGTGTCATTTACATCAGGTGAAGAGGAGTCTGTCATTAGCATCAAGTGAAGGGGAGTCTCTGTCATTAGCATCAGGCAAAGAGGAGTCTCTGTCATTACCATCAAGTAAAGAGGAGTCTCTGTCACATTAGCATCAGGTGAAGGGGCGTCTCTGGTGTCATTAGCATCAGGTGAAGAGGAGTCCCTGTCATTACCATCAGTTGAAGAGGAGTCACTGGTCGCATTAGCATCAGGTGTAGTATTTTAAATGGGGAATCAATGCCAATGCATTCTCCACCATTTATGTAGGGTTTCAGCTCTGGTTCAGAGGTGAATCGAATCTTTAAGGATTCAAGTTAATTTTGTTAAACTTAATTAAAATTTATAGCGTACACTTTATCAACTACCCGTCCAGCGTTTAGTATGATTTAGTGTATCTTACCAATTCTGTTTATCCCGCGGCCGACGACAATAATACAAAATCTGATATTTACCTAATTATGAGCAAGGTAACGTAAGATGGGCAAATGTTTAATCTTTAAAATACATTACCAAGACAACAATTATTTATAAAGAAACAAGAATTTATTTGAATTAATCTATGATACATGAAACTACGCTACTTGAACACACACACACACACACACACACACACACACACACACACAAACACAGTTTGCAGGGTGAAAGTTAATGAAGTTCATATATTACCGTTTACTAGACCAAAGAAAGTCACAAGAGCAGAGTCTTGTGGTTTTAGGTATGAAACAAGCACCATTTTCAGCAAGGTATGCAGCTTTGTTTGTATACGTGCGTTACTATCTTGTGGTTTGCCTCCGGTGAAGGGAATCACGGCGTTGCTGATTGGTTGGTGCTCTGTGGTTGAAATGATGTCTTTCAGGAAAACCCTGGTGAGGCTTGGTTGTCTGGTTACCGATGGCACGCGCTGAAACTTCCTCTGTGGGTTTCTTCGTTGTGGTTCTGGCACGAAGTCTCAGAACTTGAGAGTTCTCGAAGAGCGGATGACATCAGCGTAGTTGACGTAGCGCCCGCAAGGGCAGAAGCCCGAGCGGCGAGCTTGCTTTCTTCAGATGGTCATGATGAGGACATGGAACGTGTTTGGACGAGTTTTGTCCCTCTGTGTCAGTCTGTCCCACGGATGATTGGTCCAATCGGATGTGGTTGCGGGCTTAGCAAAGCCTCACCTGGTTTCCCCTTTTGTGCATACATTTAGGCCGGGTTTACGTCTGTCACGTGGGGCCAAGCCGATTTAAACTTTTAATTACCTTTTATAAAGAAATTTTACATGAGCTCTTGTTCATACGACCAATTTTCCGTGTACACCACTGTTCTTTTAATAAAATAAGCTCTCGATTGATACCACACATCCCCTATCCTACACACTCATTTATAGCTTTGTTTAATAAACAGGGTTTGTAAATGCTAATAATACCTTTAAAGTTATGCAGAATAATCAAACATAACACATAGATATAAAACATACTGAATATATGTTTCTAGCATTTTGCCCTACTGGTGCACTTTAAAGATTGTTTAAATAGTGTATTCTCTGCTGTATTCCTCTTTGTTCATTGAAAGCCATGGAGAACACATGTGTCATGGGGTCACTGAGATGGTCAAAGTGTGACTTGGTGGTCCCCCCCCCCCCTCCCGAAACTCGGGGTGAAGCTGTAAAACTATCTGCTTTGTTTACAGGATCGCCAATTTACGCCATGGTTTTGGGTCTAGTTTGAGGCACCAGGCTTTAGCGTGGTTTTAGACACAGCAAACTTCCTGTCCCATGCCTGGTCAAGTTTCGTGCAACTTAGTTTTACAACCTCTCCTTTATGTTCTCGAATGAGAAGGTTATTGGGATGGCGCCATGATGTCTGGGGGAGAGGTTCTGGAATGTGATACATTGTTTGCTTCCTTTGGGGGTCTGCTCATCCCTACAAGGTGAAGGGGAGCCTCTGTCATTAGCATCAGGTGAAGGGGAGTCTCTGTTGTTATTGGCATCAGTTGAAGGGGAGTCTCTGTTATTGGCATCAGGTGAAGAGGAGTCTCTGTTCTTAGTAAGCGAACTGGAATGTGTCGTACACTTTCTCTTGAATGGTTCAGAAGCAGCTGAAAATTTTTGACATTTGACATTTTCTGCTAAACTGTCACTTTCTTTTTCTTCAGCTGATGGAATATATTCATCTTCGCTGACCTCAGAACAGCAGCTGTGATAGTAGGAGAAGTAGTTGTAGTAGCAGCAGCATCCTAACATTTTAGAGAGGAAAATAATGGAGGTCCACATGACCACAAGGTCAGTGCTGAAATCCCAGACTTCGACCCCCAGGGATTCGACCACTGACCTTGTGGTGATGTGTACTCCCATTATTTAGCTATGACACTACAACTGAAGCCATACTTACTACTGACTGACATTATATTTACTATTCACACACAAAAGCATATAATTACAGGAAAATAGTTATTTCACTCCTCTTACTCTTAAATACATTATTAATAGGCATAGTACAACTAACCTTTGTATTCAGGGTCTCATTTGAACTCTTCTCATAACAAATTATAATGTGCTCTGAGTTTCTGAAGATAAAGAGAGTGACGAATTTGAGCCTGCAAACAGAGAAACCATAGTTTAAAAATGTTGACCACTGTGAAGTTAAATCCCTATCACTATTTTTAGCTTCATGCTTTATTAGCTAAGAGAGTAGGGAGACATAAAGGGCAGAACAAAAAGAGAGAATGACAAACAGCAAATTATAGCGTTATATTCCTGCAACAATCCTGAGCACACAGTTGACATTTTGAGGGCAGATAAGGCGCTCTATGCACATCCAATGCCCCCTGCGCGCTCAACAGCTTGGTTCTGCACGTTCAATGCCCCCTGCACGCTCAACGTGTTTACCCAAGCGTGTACGTAACATCCTTTTGCAGTGCGTGCCCAACTTTGTCCAGTGTTACAAAACTGCCACAAAACAAGCCAATCACAGACTTGCACACGCTACCTCTGATTGGCAATTTCCTTTAACTTATATATATAATTATATATCTTAATTATATATATTTTTTCTTTTTATTGTGTAAAGCTGTTTTGAGACAATAATCATTTTAAGGAATTATAAAAATAAAATGTAATTGAATTCCATTATGCAGTCGATAGTGCCAGCTGATTAGAGAAGAAACAGACAATCAGAAGTAATGTGTGGAAGTCTGTGATTGGCTAGTTTAGTGGAAGTTTTGTAACACTGATTGAGCAAGCATACAGGCAGGGTCGAGCACGCACAGAAAATAGATGTTGAGCGTGCAGGGGAGACACTACACGCACATAGAGTGCTTTGTCTGCCTTCAAAATGTCCTAACGCTCAGGATTGTTGCAGGAATATAACACCATAGCACAGAGCCTTTGCATGAAGTGACTCCTTGCTGCTGTGACAATAACAACATCCTATGTTGCACATGCAGCTTGAAAACATGACATTTGACTCAATCTTTTAGTAGATACGTCGCAGTCTAACAAGTCATCCTTTATTCTGTGCCAACTGAGCACACAATCACTAATTTCACGCTGCATAACACTATATTACACATTGGACAAACAATCCCAGGAAGTCTGCTTCAAATGACAACAGTCTCATAAGAAAGTAAATGTATTGCCTTTATCTTGCTAAAATGTAATATGTGGACATGATTAATGCTGAAAATGTCAATATACAGATCTGGCCATTAAGAATGAGCACTTTTCCCCACGAAAATCCCGCAATTCGGCGCGCGCCATGCCGTGAGATCCCACAAGCAACATTCAGGAATTTAAATAAATGTGTTGTGCTTCACTGAATATCTGCCAGCTCATAGCTGTCCTCAACATCTCCTATGTTGTCTTCTGGTAGTGCAGTCAATTCAGTTCTATCTTTTGGATTAGTGAGCTGATGTCCTGTTGACTACTTGCATACAGATTGACATCATCCATGTAGAAGAGCAATTTGTACCATTTGTAAAGGGTGAAGAAAAAAAATATCAAGTTGCTAATGCAAATATGGTATGAGTAAGAAATGTACGAACTGCGGGAGGGTAGCAGGTAAAAACTAAGATGAGAATGAAAACAGAAGTCAAAATAAAGCAAGCTGTGCAGCGTCGGGATGGTCTTATTTATTTATTTAACCCAATTTTATGAAATAACTATAAATACATTTATTTATTTATTTATTTATTTATTTATTTTTAGTGTATCAATTCACTCATGTTTTGGGGGGGAAAAAACACACAAAATTTAAAATATACAGTGGAACCTTGGATTACGAGCATAATTTGTTCCGGAAGTGGGCTCGTGTTCCAAAACACTTGTAAACCAAATCATCATTTCCCATAAGAAATAATGAAAACTCAAATGATTCGTTCCACATTCGTTACGTGAGCGCATACTAAGGGAATCACTGTGGTAAAGTAAAAAAAAATAAAAATGAAACAGCACCTTACCTTTTGAAAAGAATCGCGACAGAGCAGAATTTCTGTGTGTTTGTGAAGCCGGGGAGGGGGTGAAAAGGCGAGAGAGCGCCTGTGCATGTGTCAGGGTGTGTGTGTGTGTCGGTGTCAAATTACGCGCGCAGACGCATAAGAATAAAATTTGAATTTGAATTTAAGAGACTAAAAGAAAGAGGGAGATTATACAAGTTTCTGTTTGTTTGAGGATCTCCATTGATGGTATCATGAACTCAACAATGTACTGCTCTGTACTGAAGGAGATCACTACGTGCCCTTGGTTGTCATGCACTTTTTCAACACGACAATGATCCAAAACACACATCTAAAGCTGCTGTTGCATTTTTGAAGAAGAACAGGGTGAAGCGACAAGTTGAGCATCACTCTCCATCCAGGTTCATAACCTCTTTTAGAGCCTGGATGCTGATTTTCCACACAAATCATGAGTATGTTTATTTTTAACAAATGAAACAAGGTTTTATAATTGTTTCTTTCATATTTTACTTCAGTCCACATAACAGGGCCAACAGGGCCATTCTACACATCACTTACATTCAGTGGATACACATGAGGAGCAGAGGTATACTGTTTATATATATTCATGCATGTGTTGCTTTTGGGTGAATTAAACTCCATGGATGCTGCTCCTGATGTTTTCACAACTGTGTGTGTGTGTATATATATATATATATATATATATATATATATATATATATATATATATATATACATACACACACACACACACACACAAACCCGATTCCAAAAAAGTTGGAAATGAAAACAGAATGCATTGAAGTGGAAGTTTCAAATTCCAATATTTTAGTCAGAATAGAATATAGATAACATCTATAACATCACATGTTGAAAGTCAGACATTTTGAAATGTCATGCGAAATATTGACTCATTTTGGATTTCATTACACATTACAAAAAAGTTGAGACAGGTAGCAATAAGAGGCGGGAAAAGGGAAAAGTAAAATGTACATATACGAATCAGCTGGAGGACCGATTTGCAACTTATTAGGTCAATTGGCAACATGATTGGGTATAAAAAGAGCCTCTCAGAGTGACAGTGTCTCTCAGAAGTCAAGATGGGCAGAGGATCACCAATTCCCCCAATGCTGCGGCGAAAAATATTGGAAAATATCAGAAAGGAGTTTCTCAGAGAAAAATTGGAGTTTGAAGTGATCATACATAATATCATCCAAAGATTCTGGAACAATCTGTGTGCGTAAGGGTCAAGGTCAGAAGACAATACTGGATGCCCGTGATCTTCGGGCCCTTAGACAGCACTGCATCACATATAGGAATGCTACTGTAACACATACTTTCAGAATACTTCCAGAAAACACCGTCGGTGAACACAATCCACCGTGCCATTCGCCGTTACCGGCTATAACTCTATAGGTAAAAAAAGAAGCCATACTGTATCTAAACATGATCCAGAAGAGCAGACGTTTTCTCTGGGCCAAGGCTCATTTAAAATGGACTGCGGCAAAGTGGAAAACTGTTCTGTAAAGATGACAAGGACAACCCGAGTTGTTATCAGCGCTCAGTTCAGAAGCCTAGGGTTACTCTGATGGTATGGGGTTGCATGAGTGCGTGTGTCATTGGCAGCTTACACATCTGGAAAGGCATCATCAATGCTGAAAGGTACATCCAAGTTCTAGAACAACATATGCTTCCATCCAGACGTCGTCTCTTTCAGGGAAGACTTTGCATTTTCCAACATGACAATGCCAGACCACATACTGCATCAATTACATCATGGCTGCGTAGGAGAAGATCCGGGTGCTGAAATGAGCAGCCTGCAGTCCAGATCTTTCGCCCATCGAAAACATTTGGTGCATCATAAAGAGGAAGATGCGACAAAGAAGACCTAAGACAGTTGAACAACTAGAAGCCTGTATTAGACAAGAATGGGACAACATTCCTATTCCTAAACTTGAGCAACTTGTCTCCTCAGTCCCCAGATGTTTGCAGACTGTTATAAAAAGAAGAGGGGATTCCACACAGCGGTAAACATGGCCAGGAAATTTAAGATCAACTTATTTTTCCCTTAAAATGATCAATTTTCTCAGTTTAAACATTTGATTTGATAGTCATCTATGTTGTATTCTGAATAAAATATTGAAATTTGAAACGTCCACATCATTGCATTCTGTTTTTATTCACAATTTGTACAGTGTCCCAACTTTTTTGGAATTGGGTTTGTATATATATTAGTTTAAAAACCTTCCAAACCAATATTAGAACCTGGAAGCATAGTGCTGAACTGCCAACTTGGTCAAAGAATGTGGTTGATAAATTAGAATCACTTAACTGCTTTATGAATTTGCATCAAAAAAGAAAAAAAACTAATTACAACTATGTTTAATAATGAAAGTAAGATCATTTCCTTACACAGTGTGATGAGATCCTACAGGATTGGGACTAAACAGGTGTGTACATAGAAAAAAACACTTTTTAGTGAACTAAAGATTTTATTTTGCTTCAGAAGAGTGAAACTAACAAAGAATTAGCAAAGACAACTAAGGAGATGTTATAATGACTAATTTTTTTAAAGGACACAATATTAGAACCTGGAAGGATAGTGGTGAGCCATCATCTTTAAAGAAAAATGTAGTTGAAAAATATCCTGCATGAGCGTGATGGGAGACCACTTCAATCTGGACAATCCGGATTTGGACTTTATGACAATATAAAAAGTAGGAAAACAATTTTTAGCTCAAGAAAAAATACGAGAACAAAGATAACTTTACAAAACAAGTCAACCTTTTCAATGCCAACATGTTTTCAACATTCAGTTCACTGCTTTGCTTTAATGTGATAATTAAACTTCGTACACACCAAATCCTGGACAATTCTTCATCCTAAATTCCATGTTTTGGCAAAACTCCTTATAGGTGTTGCACAATAGCAAATGAATCACATTGCTACAAGTATTCGCTGTTGGGAAAACACCTTCACTAAACTCCAACTAAGGTAGCGGCTGGAAGCCAGCAGGGGGAGCTGTCTTTAGGCCTGTACCAAATGTAAAAATATCATTAAGGCTGAGCCCAGCGATTTCTTCACATTTGCTACCTGTGATTCAGTTCCCCGTTTGTTGCTCCCTAAAGGACTGAACATTTTATGGAAGGTGTTCTCTAAGGACAGTGTGTTAATTGCTGTTGCAGTGTAACACATCACTGGGTAAAAAATACCAGGATGACTTTCCATGGCACTTAAAACATTAAGTGTCCTTTTCCCCTTTTTGAATCTAGAATAAGAAATAAACAAAACAAAACAAACAAATATATATATATATATATATATATATATATATGTGTGTGTGTGTGTGTGTGTGTGTGTGTTTTTTTTACTAAAATATAAGGAAATAACTGAATTTTCTGGAATTTGGTCCAACGCACCAATTTGTCCAATGCACTATTAAAATTTCACAGAATAAATGTCATTTTAAAAATGTCTTTGGAGATCACGTAAATTATTGGTTGAGTTACAATATAAAAGTTTACAGTAGATACACAGTTATGTTTAACGTTAAAAGGAAGCACATTTCTATCGACAGATACACACACACACACACACACACAATGTGTCAAAATTCACAGGATTGGAACTAAACAGGTTTGGCCAAAAAACACTTGTTACAGCTATTTGTAAGGGCTTCAGTGTATTATGATCATAAAGACTGGATGTTGTAGGGATGGAAAGAGGTCATGTGACCTGATGAGTCCAGATTGAGCCTATACCAGAGTGATGGGCGTGTCAGGGTAAGAATGGAAGCGCGTGAAGCGATGCTCCCATCATGCATAGTGTCCACTGTACAAGCCTCTGGAGACAGTGTTATGATCTGGGGTCGCTTCAGTCGCAGATTGTGATATAGTGGCTCTGGGACCAGGACCCCCACATTTTTTGACTAACATATCATTGAGACTGCTTGTAAGCATTTTTAGCTCTGAATTGCTGCATGGTTTTTAATGAACAGGAACCACTTGACATAGTCAGAAATGAGGTCTTTTTTATCTACAAGAGTCCTTAGGAAGCGAGAACACCCGCAGAAGAAAGCATGGCACTGTTCTTCTCACGGATTTCTCTTGCCTCGTTGTGTTTGCATTTCTGATCTGAAACATGAATAAATAAACTAATAAATTAATAAGAATTTATTCCACAACTCAGTCACTTTTGATATTCAACAGAAGTAAACTAGCAAAAATACTGTGATTGCTAAGTTTGTCTTTTTGTGTAGTTATTCACTAATTTTGTACACAAAGTTACAGAATGCGTCAGGGGAAAAACAGCACGGAGACTGACTCTGGCCATTTTAATAATTCAGTGATAAATTAGTGATTTCTTTGGTTTCAGCTGTAGTGATGAGCATCTGTATTTGTGGCTATTGTTACTTCTGCTAGTGGATTCAATAGGCCTGTAATATCCTTGAGGTTTTGTCCTGTTTGACACCAAACCCTGGTAAAAAATTTTCACTAGGAGGAAATACTAGAGAAGGTGTCAGCAGAAACCATCAGCGAGGTTCAAGAGCTGGCACTATGAAAAGATTCATCACTGTTAAAGAATGAAAAAATTAGGTGACACCCCTTTTAAAACACAGTGCCAATTATTATCATAAAATGTAAAGAAAGTGTGGGCGTTAAGAGTACCAAACATGGACAGATAATGATACAGTTGGCTCCTGAACATAGACACCGCCTGAAAATATTATACAAAATAAAATAAATTGTAGCTATTCTGTGGATCTTTGATCATTTGGTGTGTGTCATTGTGCACCTCATCTTTGTGGCTTTCTATCTTTGTGGAAACGTTACAGCTCTTAGAAGATGCTTTGTATTGTCTGTGGTTGTTTTAATGCCTTATTTTGGTTATTCATGTTGTTTTGTTTCAGGGATAGTTTGTAAGTGAAGCACTGGGTCCACTAAGCCAATTCCGTAATCCATCCACGGTAGCACAAGGCTGCAATCAGTCAGCAACCACATGGATTTAACTAAGCAAATAGATAAAAGTCTTCCATTGTATAATTACTGCAGTGATTAATACGGTTCACCTGCAACAAGTTATTTAGCCCTAACTGGTGCAGTGAGGAGCTTCTCATTTCCTAAACAACTATGTCAGAAGACACATCCTGTGGTTGGGCCAAAGATGTTAGATCAAATTATTGTCTTGCATCAAGCAAAGAAAACAACTAAGGAGAATTTTAGCTAAACTACTCAAATTGGGTTAAGAACTGTAAAATGCATTATTAAACCCTGGAAGGATGGTGGTTACAGATCACTATGATCACCTAAATGTTCACATGGTTTATGTTTAATACTGTAGTTAAATTAAGAGCATTTCCTTTAGGTGTGAAGTCTTAGAGCTAAGATAACAAGCCTGAGGTGCAGCTTTTCCCCTGAGGCTGTGAGGATAATAAAATCAATTAATTTATTCATTTAAATAACGTTTGCACTCAAAATGACTGATGCATTTAGGGTCATATTTTTCTACACATGCTGTGTGTTTACGAACTTATTATTATTACTATATGCATAGGTTTTATCGGTCAATATACTCTTAGATTTCTTGAGAATGTTATTATTACTATTGAGATTCCTCTTTAATGATGGATAGTGGTTCTGGGTAATACTTTCCGTTCTTTCCTATCTAACGTGTTCAATGACAATAAACCTTGTGATATACTTGTGATAAAACTTGCATAAGCTTGTTGAAACAATGTCACTGCCATAATCAACGCACAAGTCCAGCCATGTGATGATTTAGGATGTGTATGTTGTTTACCACATTCAGTTTATGGGCGGCAATATGAAACAGACCTTCAATAATCTTAAAAAAAAAAAAAAAAAAAAAAAAACATACCATAAGTTACAGTACATGACAACATTTTCTAGTTGTAATTTTAAATATAATCAAAATAGTATATGAAATACATGTCACGGTGTCAATTTTGTTGAAATTGATCACTAAAAATAATCAGTACCATGCTTCGTCTGTCAGCCACTGGTTTGGATGACGTGAGCAGAGCTGTAGCTCACTGTGTGGACTAGAATGCTGGGACTCTGGTCTGTAGTGCAAGAACTGAAACAACCATCTCTGTATCCTTTTTTCCCCACAACAACGTTCACTGCAAAATAGGATTGACCAAGTCAGGAGGCCGATATTAATAACTACAGTCGTGGCCAAAAGTTTTGAGAATGACACAAATATTAGTTTTCACAAAGTTTGCTGCTAAACTGCTTTTAGATCTTTGTTTCAGTTGTTTCTGTGATGTACTGAAATATAATTACGAGCACTTCATACGTTTCAAAGGCTTTTATCAACAATTACATGACATTTATGCAAAGAGTCAGTATTTGCAGTGTTGGCCCTTCTTTGGCCTTGTGCTCGTCGACATTCTCACCTGAGTTAACAAGACGATTACTGAAATGATCTCAGCAGGTCCTTTAATGACAGCAATGAAATGCAGTGGGAAGTTTTTTTCGGGATTAAGTTAATTTTCATGGCAAAGAAGGACTATGCAATTCATCTGATCACTCTTCATAGTATATGCAAATTGCTATTATAAAAACTTAAGCAGCAACTTTTCCAATTTTCAATATTTATGTAATTCTCAAAACTTTTGGCCACGACTGTATGTTCCCATGAAATAAGGCATATTACTTTTTTTAAACAGCAGAACAACCAAGGTACTTTCCTACTGGGTCATTTTTACATAAAAAGCAAGTAATGTACCTGTGCATTTTTTTTCATGAAGATCCATTTTTTCTTTCTTCTGTTTTTTTTTGCCATGTGTTAGTCTGGGTCTTGGCATGTCTTTTGGGGGGTTGAAAGACTTTGACCTTGTTTTGGGATGGCTAGAGCTCTCCCGTTTGGCCCATTGTTCCTGCTGGTCATCAGCTGCGTTGGTATAAGCTGGCAGTTTTTTTTTTTCAAGAAGTTCCATTGGGAGGTTATGTTGCACAATATGCTCCACATATCGTCCTTGTATCAAATCATATATTTTCAAAATAAACTCTGCTGGTCTTAGGTATTTAATAGAATGGAGTGCGGCGGCACGGTGGTGTAGTGGTTAGCACTGTCGCCTTGCACCGCCAGGGTCCGGGTTCGATCCCCGGCCAGGCTCGATTCCCGTCTCTGCGTGCATGGAGTTTGCATGTTCTCCCCGTGCTTGGTGGGTTTCCTCCGGGTACTCCGGTTTCCTCCCACGGTCCAAAGACATGTAGGTTAGGCTAATTGGCGTTCCCAAATTGCCCGTAGTGTGTGTGTGTGTCTGTGCCCTGCGATGGATTGGCACCCTGTCCAGGGTGTACCCTGCCATGTGCCCCAAGTCTCCTGGGATAGGCTCCAGGCCCCGTGACCCTGAATACAGGATTAAGCGGTATAGATGATGAGTGAGTGAGTGAGAATGGAGTGCTTCACTAAACCAAACTAATGTTCCACGTGACAGTTTGACTCCCTTGTGTCACGTTCCGTGGTGTTGTGCGGCATAAACGCAGGGGATCCAGGTTTTAACGGAAACGATGTTTTATTTAAACACAAAACAGGCAGGGAAACTCAACAAAACAAAGATACTTTAAATGAAACTGAAACAAAAACACGTATAGACAAAACAAAAGACACTAGGAAACAGGCAGACATGACTAAGGTAAATGAACAGTTGCAAGACAACACAGGAGAACTAAAACAAGCTATTTATAAAGAAACTAATGAGCAAGTCGGTTCAGGTGAGCGCCCTCACGTCACCTGACCGAAGTGCATAAAGGGAAATGAAGTAAAACGAAAAGAACTACAAACAATATTACAGGGCGCTTTGGCGCCCTCTAGGGGTTATCCCTGACATAACCCCCCCTCAAAGGGCGCAACTCCGGGGCGCCACAGGAGGTCCAGGGCATCCCCCCCAGGGTCCAATGTCCGCCCCTCTCACCCATAGGCTGGCACCTATGTCCTGTGGGCCAGGTGGCTTCATGCCCCCGTTGAAGCAGGGCGGCGGAGACGGAGGAAGCTCGCCGTCCTCTTTGACGCTGGGCGGTGAAGGCAGTGGGTGCTCGCCGTCCTCGGTGACGCAGGGCGGCAGAGGATGAGGAGGCTCGCTGTCCTCGGCGGCGCATGACAGCGGCGGCGGAGAAAGAGGATGGAGCTCGTGCTCCTCGGCGGCGCATGAAGGCGGCGGCGGAGGAAGAGGAAGGAGCTCGTGCTCCTCGGCGGCGCATGAAGGCGGCGGCGGAGGAAGAGGATGGAGCTCGTGCTCCTCGGCGGCGCATGAAGGCGGCGGCGGAGGAAGAGGATGGAGCTCGTGCTCCTCGGCGGCGCATGAAGGCGGCGGCGGAGGAAGAGGATGGAGCTCGTGCTCCTCGGCGGCGCATGAAGGCGGCGGCGGAGGAAGAGGATGGAGCTCGTGCTCCTCGGCGGCGCATGAAGGCGGCGGCGGAGGAAGAGGATGGAGCTCGTGCTCCTCGGCGGCGCATGAAGGCGGCGGCGGAGGAAGAGGATGGAGCTCGTGCTCCTCGGCGGCGCATGACGGCGGCGGCGGAGGAAGAGGATGGAGCTCGTGCTCCTCGGCGGCGCATGAAGGCGGCGGCGGAGGAAAAGGAAGCTCGCTGTCCTCAACGGCGTACGAAGGCGGCGGCGGAGGAAGAGGATGGAGCTCGTGCTCCTCGGCGGCGCATGAAGGCGGCGGCGGAGGAAGAGGATGGAGCTCGTGCTCCTCGGCGGCGCATGAAGGCGGCGGCGGAGGAAGAGGATGGAGCTCGTGCTCCTCGGCGGCGCATGAAGGCGGCGGCGGAGGAAAAGGAAGCTCGCTGTCCTCAACGGCGTACGAAGGCGGCGGCGGAGGAAGAGGATGGAGCTCGTGCTCCTCGGCGGCGCATGAAGGCGGCGGCGGAGGAAGAGGATGGAGCTCGTGCTCCTCGGCGGCGCATGAAGGCGGCGGCGGAGGAAGAGGAAGCTCGAAGTCCTCAGCGGCGCATGAAGGCGGCGGCGGAGGAAGAGGAAGCTCGAAGTCCTCAGCGGCGCATGAAGGCGGCGGCGGAGGAAAAGGAAGGAGCTCGTGCTCCTCGGCGGCGCATGAAGGCGGCGGCGGAGGAAGAGGATGGAGCTCGTGCTCCTCGGCGGCGCATGACGGCGGCGGCGGAGGAAGAGGATGGAGCTCGTGCTCCTCGGCGGCGCATGAAGGCGGCGGCGGAGGAAGAGGAAGGAGCTCGTGCTCCTCGGCGGCGCATGAAGGCGGCGGCGGAGGAAGAGGATGGAGCTCGTGCTCCTCGGCGGCGCATGAAGGCGGCGGCGGAGGAAGAGGAAGGAGCTCGTGCTCCTCGGCGGCGCATGAAGGCGGCGGCGGAGGAAGAGGATGGAGCTCGTGCTCCTCGGCGGCGCATGAAGGCGGCGGCGGAGGAAGAGGAAGGAGCTCGTGCTCCTCGGCGGCGCATGAAGGCGGCGGCGGAGGAAGAGGATGGAGCTCGTGCTCCTCGGCGGCGCATGAAGGCGGCGGCGGAGGAAGAGGATGGAGCTCGTGCTCCTCGGCGGCGCATGAAGGCGGCGGCGGAGGAAAAGGAAGCTCGCTGTCCTCAACGGCGTACGAAGGCGGCGGCGGAGGAAGAGGATGGAGCTCGAAGTCCTCAGCGGCGCATGAAGGCGGCGGCGGAGGGAAAGGATGGAGCTCGTGCTCCTCGGCGGCGCATGAAGGCGGCGGCGGAGGAAAAGGAAGCTCGCTGTCCTCAACGGCGTACGAAGGCGGCGGCGGAGGAAGAGGATGGAGCTCGTGCTCCTCGGCGGCGCATGAAGGCGGCGGCGGGGGAAGAGGAAGCTCGTCGTCCTCAGCGGCGCTGTGCATCGACGGAAGCTCGCCGTTCTCGAAGGCACTGTGCAGCGACGGAAGCTCGCCATCCTCGGCAGCACTGTGCAGCGACGGAAGCTCGCCGTCCTCGAAGGCACTGTGCAGCGACGGAAGCTCGCCGTCCTCGAAGGCACAGTGCATTGACGGTAGCTCGCCGTCCTCGAAGGCACAGTGCAGCGACGGAAGCTCGCCGTCCTCGAAGGCACAGTGCAGCGACGGTAGCTCGCCCTCCTCTTCGCCGCATTGCAGCGGCAGCAGCTCGCTGTGCTCAGCGGCGCGGTGCAGCTGTGCTAGCAGCCCTTGGAGCCTGGCCACCTGCTCCCACAGGTCACGAATGCGCTCTTCGTTTCTCAGAGCGCATCGCCGAAAGCTGCTCCAATAACTCTGGGAGGCTGCTCCCAGCTGCACGTCCCGCTCACACTCCGCTCTTTTGCCGTTACGCCGTTTGGTTCCCCGGCTACCTTCCACGCCGGCTGCCCAAACTCCAAACATCGTTGCCCCCCCCAAAAAGAATCTCCCCGGGGAAGGGCTCCTCTGCTATGCCTCTTCTTAGGTCTTGCAATCTGTCACGTTCCGGGGTGTTGTTATGCGGCATAAACGCAGGAGGATCCAGGTTGTAACGGAAAACGATGCTTTATTTAAACAAAAAACAGGCAGGGAAACTCAACAAACAAATAGACTTTAAATGAAACCGAAACTAAGACACAATAGAAGAAAACAAAAGACACTAGGAAACAGGCATACATGACTAATGTAAATGAACAGTTGCAAGACCTAAGAAGAGGCATAGCAGAGGAGCCCTTCCCCGGGGAGATTCTTTTTAGGTCTTGCAATCTGTCACGTTCCGTGGTGTTGTGCGGCATAAACGCAGGGGATCCAGGTTTTAACGGAAACGATGTTTTATTTAAACACAAAACAGGCAGGGAAACTCAACAAAACAAAGATACTTTAAATGAAACTGAAACAAAAACACGTATAGACAAAACAAAAGACACTAGGAAACAGGCAGACATGACTAAGGTAAATGAACAGTTGCAAGACAACACAGGAGAACTAAAACAAGCTATTTATAAAGAAACTAATGAGCAAGTCGGTTCAGGTGAGCGCCCTCACGTCACCTGACCGAAGTGCATAAAGGGAAATGAAGTAAAACGAAAAGAACTACAAACAATATTACAGGGCGCTTTGGCGCCCTCTAGGGGTTATCCCTGACACCTTGTCTTTACTTTGGCTTCTTTTCCAAAGCTTACAATGTTTCTGTGCCTTTTGAGACCCCCCAGTAACAAGCCACTCCACAATGCGATGATTTCCATGTAGCTTTCAAGTAGGACATCTATGATACCAGGGCATAAGAACGTTGCATACTCTTGTATGTCTCCGTCTCCAGTTTTTTTTTTTTTTTTTTCAAAATGCTTGAGACACTGTCTTGGCAGAGCATAGGTGTACTACAGTAAAGATGGGGATTTTCTGCAGGGTTGATGAACACACCTCAGCTACAGTCTGTTTCCACCTGTGCAATCATTCTCTTCATTGCATATGACATCTTCCTTTGGAATTCCATGAGCCAATAGGATTTGGTTGGGATGGAATGGATGTTTGACCCCAGTTCTGTGACAGGTAAGGGAGGCTTTTCTTTTCCCATGGCCTGCAACACTAGGGAATAATGTAAGACACATCTGCTTTGGTCTGGGATTTTTTGCACAACACCACCTGTTGCATCAAGGTGCAAAGTAATGGGTGATGTTTGTTTTAAGTGTGCAGCTAATATCTGAATTCCTGTTTCTGTATATAAATGCACAGCAAAAGGATCAATCTGCAAATGCTGTAGATAGGCTTTTGCTGTTGCATGACTGCCAGTATCTTTTATTATTTTTTGAGGCAGCATCAACTCGAGCATCATGTCATTATGAAGTCTTGCACACTTTCTCACCTCTGAGGATATTTTCTTTAACACATCCTTTCTTAGGCTTCTACTCATATTACCAGGTAAGACTTCTTGTGTCGGTGTGTCCTACAACCACAGGTATTTGACTTTTCTACATTTTCGTTGTTTTTGAAGATGCTTAACCTCACCATTTCTCCTAACCCAGAAACAGATGTTTTTATCAGTTGACTTTGGCTTAGATTTTTTTTTTTATTATAAAAGTATATATAGCCTTGCATATATATATATACTTTTATATATTTTTTCTTCATAAAAAATATCTGTCCATGGGATATTAAGATTTTTCCTTCCACGTTTAGGTTTTATTTTTTCCCACTGTTTTTGCTTAATGACTATTGAGAACATCTTTGGCCCTGCCTTTACATTTCTGTAATAATTTTTGCCTTCTTCATCTTCTTCTTCTTCATTAAGTTTAGGTCTTTTTTTCTTGGTTTCTTGGTCGAGATATGTCATGTAAGTTGTTTCTGCATCAGCCTGTGTATCTTTTTTATGGGTACCGCACCAATCTGATACATCTTTTTCTTTCTCATTACTGTGCATATCAGGCATTCTGCTCATTTGGAATTTCTGGTTAGCATTCTTTGGGCCTATCACATTATCAGGATTTTTGTTGTCATTTTCTCCACTTGCTGCCTTCACTGGTTTCAGCGTTAGACACATTTCTCTGTTTTCCAGTCCAGTGTCTTTAACTTCCTTATCTGTCATTCTTGTTTCACCTGTCACACTAAAATGTATTATTTTTTCATCTATTATTCCTTCATTCTCTTTGTCAGTAACATTATCTCTGTCTCCCTTTCTGCTCTCTTTGTGTAATCTTCTGCTCACTGTTCTGCTCAATTAGTATTGTTATTTATGGGGGACTGGTCAAGCCTTTTCCCAGTGCATATTCATGCTTTTCCTAACCATGAATATATCAAAATGTTTACATTTTTACTTATAACAACAGTATGACTTATAACCTTACTACATTCATACATAAATATGAAAAATGTTAGGATATAATAACCTAAAATATTTAGCAATTTCAATGAGACTATACCTGAATAAAGCACTTCTGTCCTGATTCCATGTCTGTCCTGAGACCGTATAAAATTTAACCACTTCAAGTGGCTTTTTGTGCTGTTTTTAAAAAGAGCAAAACTTACAGAAGACCACTGCTCAGGTGTAACATTAAAACTGACAAACCCATTTTCAAAAAAATTCCTAATGATGACATCTCTTCCTCCAGCAATTTCCCAGCGGTCTCTAATCTTCTGTTTGTGGCCTTTCTTGAAGCGAATCATGTTTGGAACAAAATGGAAAAACTGTTCTACCATGTGCTTTATTTTAATTATTCAATTATTGAAAATCGATTATCGCCATCTACTGTTTGGGAGAGTCCACTGCGCACTGGACACACCTAAACGGGGAAGATGACACATGCAAATATTAAGTAAGGAACGTGACCCATGCAGTTATATAACATAATGTACTTTTTATATGTACAGAGTAGCACGCTGTGTGAGCAATTACTCAGATTTTTTCATGCCATATTTTTGTTTGAAGACATTTCTAACTGGCATTGATGAAGTTAGGTGGCATCCTTATGCCTATGGTGTTACGGATCAAGGTACTGGGGGTTAGATAGCATGATAATGCTTGTACAATACCCTTCACCAAGGGCTAACTCTATCTAAAAATGCTAAAAACTAACCCTTATATTTGGCTGCAGCATGTTAGAGTTAAACATTCCACAACTTAAAACAATTAGTTTGACCATCACATTAAAACATTTATATAATGATGTTCTATTGACCACCCCTAGAGCGCACTGTGTGCCTGATAATTGTTTTGTAGTTTTTGTTTGTAAACTCAGTTTCCCAGAAGGCACCTCGGTCAGGTGATGAGGGAGCTCACCTGAATCGACGTAGCTTGTTATAAAAACCTGTTTGTTCTGGGAAACTGGGTCGGGTATTAGATATGTCAAGTGGGCATTTGTTTTAGTTTGTATTTGGTTTTAGTTTGTGTGTAACATTTGTTTTAAGAAAGGCTCTAGTTTTGTTATGTTCATGTTCAGTGTGATTTGATTTATGGAGCTGGTTTGAGTTGGTTGTCTCATGTCTTCTGTAAGTACTGTTCTGTGTGTCTCCAGTGTTTGTTTGCCTCTTATTCAGTTCCGGTTATGTCTAATTATTTGTATTAGTATGTTTAGCCACTAGTAGGGATTAGCCACTAGTAGGGATCAGCCACATGTGTGCTTAGCCTTTTGTGTGTTTGTTTCCCCGGTAGGTCCAGCTACTAATCCTTATAGTTACTAACCCGGTCAGGTCATCTTCTATGTCCACAATAACCAAATTGGATACTAGCCCTATTAATGACTAACCCGCTCTCCCAGGCTCTAGTCTGGTCTTGTCCTGTCTCTGTTTTGGTTCCAACTCCATGTATCTGTGTTTCACTCTGTTTCACTCTATGCTTTAGGTTATAGTTTATGTTCTTTGTTTGTTTGGTTTCTTTCTTGTTCATTTTTGCATTTGTTTTATGTTGATTATTAAAACTGTTTAAAACAACCCTCTGCGCCTATGCCTGCCCTTCTTTCTGCCCACAGAACATCAGCCAGTTTCTATACACACAGAAGATTTTTACTTTGTAACAGGGTTAGCTGTTACGTTTTCCTACACTCCCCAAGGGGGTGCTAGAAGGTTAAAACCTCATGTATTTAACCAGGTAGAGAGCAGAGGTAGAAGATTTGTTAATTTGTAACTTCAACGAGAATGAGGATTGGGTTGAGAGAAACTGCCCAAAAGATGACCAGTTCCTGCCTCTGCCACCTCTACCAGATGACTATGAGGAAGTCGTGCCTAACAGTCCCACTGACGTGGCAGCTATACTAGTAAAGCTCACAGAACGTTTCTCTACTCTAGAGGAGCAACTTACCAGCCTCAGTCAACAGGTCAGCGGACAAGTTACCTTCATTGATTTTGAGGCTCAACACAAAGCCACTGAAGAGAAGTTGTTCTACCATGTCGATCGAGAGTGCAACAGGGTAAGGAAGCAGGTAGAGCTGCTCATTCAAGATCTTGGTCAATCTGTGTTAGACTGTTTAAAGAGAAGAGACCAACAACTTGAACAAAGAATTCAATCTCTGCAACCTCCAACATCTACTCCAGTTCAACCCAAGAACACCCATTTTCATTGCACATCACTGAAAAATCCAACTAATAGTCTTCAGTCCAATACTCTCCCAGTCAGTCCCCCAGAGTCATCTCTAAATCCATATGTCCCACCAGTCAAGCTTGAGTTCCCCAGTTTCAGCAACAGTCCAGGAGAAGATCCCATCCTATTTATTGAATGATGTGAAGAGTATTCCGCTGTTCGACCTTTGAAGGATAATGAAATTTTGGCTTCTTTAACAGCTGTACTGAAAAGCACAGCTAAAGATTGGTGGATGGCTGAGAGAAGGAATGTTCATGACTGGAGACATTTTAAAGAGTTATTTTTGCAATCATTTTTGAGTGATGATTATGAAGAAGAGGCTGTGAGGAAGCTGATGGAGAGAAGACAAGGTGCAAGAGAAAGCTTCAGAGATTTTGCTTTTCACTACCGAGCGCTTTGCTTGAGATGGAAAAAGGGAATGTCGGAGAGAGAAATCGTACAAGCTATTTTGCGCAACTGTAATCCAAGGCTTGCCAGCTTGCTACGGGGGAATATTAAAGACGTAGGTGAACTTGTAAGAGTGGGGACACAGATAGAAAGAGACTTCAGTGAGTGAAAGAAATACTGGTTGCAAGTTAATGTGGAGCAGCAGAAAAAGAGAAATCCTTCAAGTAATGACCCGCAGCGGAGAATAGCCACTGCTAACACTAGGGTTGTCCAAACTCGCCTAAATAATATACAACACCACATCACAAGTCTTCTCATTCCCATAACTTTGCAAGACACAGAATTGACTGCAATGGTGGACACTGGAAGTACCTTGTCACTAATTTGAAAGTCATGGTGGAAACAGTTAAGTAGACAAGAAACATACCCAGTGGAGGGCAAGCTTTCTTCCTGGCCAACGGGCAAAGACAAACTGCTGTTGGGAAGGTTGTATGGAAGAATAAGGTACAGGGTCGCCCAGTCGATTTGACATTTGTATATAATTAATGATTCTGACCTGACAGTACCCATCATTCTTGGTATGGATTTTTTGTTGAAATCTGGAATGATTTTGGACTTTAATGAGGCTCAGTATACTTTTTTCCTTGACAGAGGGCACTGAAACACCTGACCTTTCCATTGCTTCATCAGGACATTAATTCTTCTGTGCATTTTTACCTCGCTATACCTTTAGCATCCTGGGGTGATGAAGTCTACCAGTCTATATGTCAACTCTCCGAACAGGCAGACAGTGACTCGCAGACGCAGCAAGAATTGGAAAATTGATGTTAAGCTGGCCCACTGTTTGCAACCAGGAGATTGGACATACAGATGTGGTAAAACATCGTA
The DNA here is from genome assembly GCA_030347435.1 of Clarias fuscus. Taxonomy (NCBI): domain Eukaryota; kingdom Metazoa; phylum Chordata; class Actinopteri; order Siluriformes; family Clariidae; genus Clarias; species Clarias fuscus. The sequence goes on from CM059219.1 coordinate 30,479,674, forward strand.
TCATTACCACAGATGAGCATCCTGTAAGAAAGAAAGCAAACAAGATCTCCATTGAAAAGCAGAGTTTCGTTGAAGGTCAAATTCAGGAGCTGCTAGAAAAGAAAATCATTCGACCATCTAGCTCTCCGTGGGCAGCACCTGTGGTAGTAGTACAGAAGGAGGATGGAGGTTCCAGACTCTGTGTTGACTACCGTGGGTTAAATGCCAAAACATACCTTGATGCCTATCCTATGCCACAGATACAGGACATTCTAGAATCACTGCATGGGGCCACTGTTTTCACCACACTTGATTTAAGTAGTGGTTATTGGCAACTGGAAATGGAGGCAGACAGAATTTAAAAAATAGCATTTACTACATCTTCAGGGCTATATGAATTCCTACGTCTGCCTTTTGGGTTGAAAAATGCCAGTGAAGTTGGACAGGGAGCAGTTCTTACACAAGAAACTGAAGGAGGAGAACATGTTATTGCTTATGCATCCAGACTACTAAGAGGAGCTGAAAAGTCCTACTCCGTAGCAGAGAAGGAGTGCTTAGCAGTAGTGTGGGCAGTATAGAAATGGAGACCATATTTAGAAGGGAGGCCATTTGAAGTAATAACTGATCATGCAGCATTGGCTTGGGCTTTCCAGCACCCAAAACGATCACCACATCTTGTCTGGTGGACCATACGTCTGCAGGGGTTCCACTTCACAGTCAAATATAGAAAAGGTCATAGTAATGTGGTACCTGATGTATTATCCAGAGTTCCCAGTCCCACCATGTCCCCTAACATCATCGCAGTTGCTCAAGCTTCCACTTCTTGTCTACCATCAGTTTCTATGCCAGTGGATCTCCCACAGATTGCAACTGCACAAAAAGGTGACTCGGAAATACAGGAATTGATCTCTAAAACCACAACTCAAAGTCATCAAGATGCAGCTCGTATACAGTATATAACAGAAAATGGACTCCTATTCCCTAGTGTTCCAGATGGACATAGTGGGCACAAACTTCAACTTGTCATTCCATCCAGCCAGTGGCAAGTTTTTCTTCAGTATGCTCATGACAATCCACTCAGCGGTCACCTAGGTAAGCTCAAGACCTTGCTCAGTGATTTCCATTGATTACTTTTTTTTTAAAAAAGGTTTGTGTTGTGTTTTTAGACAACCCACAGATATTTAATAAATGTAAAATAATGTATTTACATGTTTTTGGTAAATGGATTATTTTTGTCTCTTGTATGTAAATCCATTTAAAGTTAACACTACACAGTCGATGTATTTACATCACACATTATTTTCAGTAGTAGCTATTTAAAAAACAAGGTAATGAGCTAAAATGGTAACCAATCGTAACTACCAAAACCTTGCTGGTGGCCCAGAATATAAATCATGCTGGCCTATGCTGGATTTTTCAGCAGGCAGGCTGGTCTTCCATCGGTTATGCTGGTTCACCATCTTAAACCAGCATTAGACCAGCATATAAATCATGCTGGTCTATGCTGGATTTTTCAGCAGGGAGAGGAGCAGATCTGGGGGACTTATGGACGTAGAGTATTATGGTGAACTGGTATGTTTAGATGCTGTCCTCCCCACTCTCATTGATCACTCAGGTTTGTTGATAGTGAAGTGATTGGTTGCTTTACATCTCCCTCTCTTCTGCTATCACCTCTTTCCTCTCTCTCTCTCTCTCTCTCTTTCCCTCTATTTCTCTCTTTTCCTCTCCCTTTCTCTCTATCGAGCCACACATGCCACTCCTGAGCTGCCTCTCTTCCCTCTGAAGCTGTCTGACTCGTCCGGATCCCCTGCATCTCGTTACTCTGCCCAAAGAAATTCATAAAGTATTCACTACTAAACTGTGATGTAATACTCTTTGCAGATATCTTAGGTTTAGTCTTAGTCTAGCCACTGTACTAAATAAGAACCTAGGATTGTTTTAGTTTATTATTATTGTAGGGTTTCAGGTTATTTATATTAAACTTAATAAAATTTTATAGCATACACTTTATTGACTACCCCTCCAGCGTTTAGCATGATTTAGCATCTTACCATTTCTGCTTATCATGTGGCCACAGATGATACCACAAAATCTGGTATTTATCAATTATGAGCAAGGTAACGTAAGATCTGGGCAAATGTTTAAACTTTGAAATACATGACCAAGACAAAATTTTTTTATAAAGAAACAAGAATTTATCTATTTGAATAATCTACGACGCAAGAAACGGCGCTACTTACACACACACACACACACACACACACACACACACACACACACACACACACACACACACACACACAGTTCAAAGGGTGAAAGAAATGGAGTTTTCTAGTACTGTTTACTAGACCTGAGAAAGTCACAAGCACAGAGCATTGAGTTTAATCTTACGGTTTAGTTATGAAGCGAGCACCAATTTCAGCAAGGTATGAAGCTTTGTTTGTTTACTTGCATTGCGTTGTGGTCTTCCTCTGTGATTTACCTTCAGTGGTAGGGAATCACGGTGTTGCTGATTGGCTGGTGCTCTGATGCTGGGATGACGTCTCTCTGGGAAACCCTTTGGTAATGCCTTGGTTGCTTGGTTACTGACGGCGGAGCTCTGGCACTTCTTCTATGAATTCTTCTTTGCGGGACTTTTGGAGTTTTGGCACGAAGTTTCTTGAAGGTCTTGGAGAGCGGATGAGCGATTAGCTTGCCGGTCAGACGTAGGGCTAAAGTTGATGGTGGAAGAGCAAAGAAAGAGTTTGCTTCGACCTTCAGACGTGAAGTTCAGCCGGTGAATGACGTTTAGATGACGTGATGATGTGTTCGGACCATGGGTTTTTGACCCTTTAGTGTTTTCCGTCCCACATGCTGATTACACCTTTTAAGTTATGTAGGATAATCAAACATCAACACAGGAATAAAACATGCTAAGTAAATATATGTATATATGTTTTGCCCTACTGGCACGCTTTAAAGATTGTCTGAAAGAATGTCTCTTGCCATATGCCACGAGGAGAAACACATGTCCTGAGTGTCAAAGTGTGACTTGGTGGTTCCCCTCCCTAACTCGGGGTGAAGCTGTAAAACTGTCTGCTTTGTTTAGAAGATCTCCGATTCACTCCATTGTGTTTGGGTTTAATTTGCGGCATATGGTTTCAGCATAGCTCCAGGAACATCGGGACTTCCTGTACCATTCCTGGTTAAGCTTCCCACAGCTTCGTTTTACAGATGCTCCTTTTTGTTCACGGATACAATAAGGTTATCAGGATGTTGCCAGTCAGCTGGGCTCAGGGTTCTGGAATGTAATAGATTGATTGCCCACTTTGGGGGGCCTGTTCATTCCTACACTATCATTTTGCTCAGATGCTCAGCCCTAGCAGCTTTTAGAGCCTGTCTATAGATGGACATACTGTCTTTATATGCAATTCTAAAAACTTCTAATTTAGTTTTTCTCCACTTTCGCTCGAGGTTATGGGTTGCTCTCTTGAGGGTGTGAGTACGACGATTGAACTGCATGGTGCAGATGTTTTTTCTCTCACCTTTTTTAATCTAATGGGGGCAGCAGTGTCTAGTATGCTGGTAAAAAAAAAATAGTGGCTATGCTGTTAGTCATTTGGTCTGCATTAGGGCAATAAGTTAGAATATAAGGATATAAGTGAGTATCCCCACACTCGCCTGGCGCCTCACACCCTGGGCAACTCTGGAGAAGAACACAGTCAAACCCCTATCTAGGAGTATGGATCCAGAGCCTAGGCTATGCGTCTCGGTAAGCCCCACCAGATCTAACTGATAACGCTCCACCTCCCACACAAGCTCCAGCTCCTTCCCCCACAGAGAAGTAACGTTGGAATCTCTTCCTTTCTTTCTGGTCTTAATTAAACACCCTAATTAGTGTTGCCAAAAAGGTCCATGTGAAAGCAAACAGAGACTATAGTGTATTTCTCCTGTAACTCATTTTTTTCCTCTAGAAAAAAAAGATGCACAAAATCTCAAACTAGCCTCATTTTAAGTTTTAAAAGAGGTCTCTTCAAGCTCTAAAACAATTCTCAAACAATTTTCAACTTTTGTATCTCTTTTTTAATCTCAATCAGAGAAATAGGAGAGCTCTATATATGGACTCGATCTATTCTTTTTCCAACCTTGTAAATTTCTTAATAATAAAAGAGTTATGTTACCCTGATAAAATCTCTAAAAATCACATACATGATTAATTTTGATTTGTCTAACTCAAACAATGCCTAAAAAAACAACTATTCATTTTGTCCTAAATTTACACTATAATTAAAGTTTATTTCAGACATAAAAATTAGTATTCGACTAACTGAATTCTATTTTTTACATGCACTTAATATCTTTTATACATTTCAGTCTAGCAATGGAGTAATTATACTGATTAGTTTCGAGAACTACAATCATCACTCATTCCAACCTAATATTCTTTATGTTTAACAACAAAAACTTAAATAATTGAGTAAATTGTCCTGTGCAAGTGCTCATGGGAAGTCTGGTGTGACATCAGAGACAAGAAGCGAGGACACACTGCTGTGGGAACGGACAAGAAGCGCCTGGAACATTCCTTACAATTCCTGGTGAGTAACATGTTACTGAAATAATGACTCTGTCTGCGTTCATACACAACTTTATAGTGTGTAAGTTACTGTTCTGAATCCTGTCACAGCCGCTCCAGAGCTAACGATAGGCCATGTACAAATGTTCATTGTAATTTTGCTTGTTTGTTCCAACCACCAAACTGCGCAGCTACAGCGCGGTTAATACAGATAATTAAAATCAGGTGTAAAAGGAGAGATTTAACACCGAGCACCGTGCGTGTTCATGTCCAGCTTTCTTTCTGGTTTCTTGGTGTAGGTGGCTGGAGTTGTGCCACAATATTTTAATTTCTCCCGCAAAATGTGGGAAATACCGCCACTGTAGCGAGGATATAAAACTAGCATGTTCAAATAATTAGCGCGTTTGTAGCGGTCGACCTCACACACACTGAACCGCGAGTCTGCGTGTTTCACTCCGACACTTTAAGGAGGAAACGCAGAGCGAGTTTAAACAGCAGGAATGAGGTGCAGTGTCCGGGCTCTGGCAGTGTTTTATCCGTTACTCTATGTGAGTATTTAACATGATTAAACATTAAGCACGCTGCTGTAGGAAACTGGTTGAAAAAACGTAAATGCATCAGCTGTGCGTCCAGCCGGAGTAACACTGCAGAGCTCCGAGTCCGGCACAGCTCCTGAGGCAGGCAGTTTGATTAGCAGTATAATGTTGCATTGCTTTGTTTACAAAATTGAACTTCAAACTAAAGTCATAAGTACATGATGTTCTAAACTTCAAATGTATTTGAAGTGCAAAAGTATTACAAGTACTTCACAAACAAAACAGTGTACTTAAACATTATTGAATTTGCTGTTGATGAAATGAATGTGCTAAGTACTGTACTAGTAACTAATTTAGTAAAAGAACAACCTTTCTCTCAGAATTATAATTGGGAGAAAGTAATATGAAATTTAAATATTGAAGTGAAAAATGTCATGTATGTTGTGATATGTAAGTAAAAGAAACTAAAACTGATTTTAATTTTTTTGGGTGTTTGTAAAACAAGAGGTAAATGTCCAACTTTTTTAAATGTTCCACCATTTAATCAAATATTTAAAGAATATACTAGATTTTCCATTAACTCAAGTAAGAAATGCGTATAGTTGATAGTAATGCATAAATAAAGTTGGGTATCATTTTTATACAAGGGATAAAGACATGTACAGGGACATTCAAGTCAGAGTGGGACATTTGATTGTGTAGAATAACAGAACACATACACAGTGGCATCTCGGATTGCAAGTAACCTGGTTTACGAGTGTTCAGCAAACTGAGCAAAGATTTGTAATAAATTTTTAATCGGAAACTGAGGAAGTATTAGTTTACGAGCGCCGAGTATCATGTATCACGCATGCGACTCTTATTTTGACACCAAGCGTCACTCTCTCACCTTCCCCCCTCCCCCCACGGCTTCGCAAACACACAGAAACTCTGCTCGTCTCTTATGAGTGTGCGCGCGTAATTTGACACCGACACACACACGCACAGACGCTCTTTCGCCTTTTCACCCCCTCCCCGGCGATTCTTTTCAAAGGTAAGGTGCTGGTTCATTTTATTATTATTATTTTTTTTTACTTTACAGCAGTGATTCCCTTAGTATGCGCTCATGCCAGGTCAGAAAGATTTCTTTTTTCCCTGTTAAAATGGTCTTTCCGTTGTGTGTGTATGTTTGTTGTGAAACTTAAAAAGTGATTCCCTTAGTATGCTCATGCCAGTGTCAGAGATTTCTTTTTTTCCCTGTTAAAACGGTGTTTCCGTGTTTGTGTCTCCGTTTGTTTTGAAACTTAGTTGATTGTTAGTATGCGCTCGTGCCAGTCTCGCTTTTTTCCGTTAAAATGGTGTTTCCGCTGTGTTTATGCGTTTGTTGTGAAACTTAAAAAGTGAGTCTGTTAATATGCGCTCATGCCAGTCTCAGAAAGATTTTTTTTTCCTGTTAGGACGGTGTTTCTGTTGTGTGTGTGTGTGTGTTTGTTGTGAATCTTAAAAAGCGAGGTGGGGAGAGGGAGGAATGTTACTGTGTAAAACGAGGTGAGGGAAGGGGCTAATTCCCCACACACACACACACGCACACACACACACACACACACCGCGCCTGCACGCACCAACGGAAACACTTATCTGTCAGGACTTATTTGTACTTTTTTTTAAAGGTAAAGTGCAGATTAATTTGTTTTATTTTCATTTTATAGATTGTATTAATTATTTTTATGTATTTATTTTTTGGGGCTGTGGAACGAACAATTTGTGTTTTCATTTTTTCTTACGGGAAATTTTGATTTGGTTTACGAGTGTTTTGGAACACAAGCCCACTGAGCGGATTATGCTCGTAATCCAAGGTTCCACTGTATTAGAGTAAAAGCTCCCTTTATTTCTCTTTCTAATTTTGTTCCTCTATTTATGAGGTTGTGCATGGTTCTGCAAGAGCAAAATGAACAAAGCAGTCAGTTTTTGTAATAGCATTCCACTGGAATATTCACCGAAATGACTGTAATTGGCTCTTTAAAATCAAATCAGTTTTACACCTTTGTTTCAAAGAAGTCCCGCTTTGACTTGAATACCACTCACACATCAGTGTGATTTTATTAGTCCAAAAAGTATGTATTTGAACAGAAGTACTATTTTACCAGTCTGCTAGGCTTTACAGTAACAGTCACACTTGTACTTACTTGTACACTATTGTTCCTTTTTTAGGTGCCAGCTTATGGGATGGCAGTGTGAGCTCTGCACATTTGTCACATCATCAAAAGGAACTTCCATCATTATGGAGTGAAGCATGGTACCACTGGTCATGAATATTTAGTGTCCTGTCTTCATTTAGACGGTCATTACTTCTTTAAGACCTGAGGTCTGCACACACATTTGTATGGATCCCACAGTTTGAGGAAACTGAAGTGTGAAGGTGTGCAATGTTTAAGATTTCAAATGTGACTTAGTGAGATTCTATTACAAAAGTCTACTTTCCACATATTAACTGTATAATACTTGTGGCAGAAGTATTGTTTGTGAGACTGTTTACTAATGAGCTCAGTTCAGCTCATTGTTTATGATCTTGTTACATGTCATTTGCAAAGTAAACCAGGTTGAGTTTAGACTTCATGTCTTGTCAAATTTGGCAAATTAATGTTTATTGAAAATGGTAATGTGTGTGTTGTTTCTTTGTTCATAATTTGGTGTCGTTAGATACATTGACCTGAATTAAAATACTCCTTGAGTATAAGAGTAAATATAGTTATTATATTTAAGTGTAACATATTAATTATGTTAAATTCTGTTAAAATATTCAGTAAATGTAGCACATTTGTTTGTTAAATAATAGTCTCATTTTCAGTTTCTTCTACCTTGCATTTCAATTATATCCACTCAATAATTTTACTCATTTTCACTTAGGGTAACCACTGCATTAACTTCTGATTTTCATTACATTTACTCAATTTTGTACATCATTGTACTACAGTAAATATAGTTATTCAGGTCTACTCAATTTTTTTTTACTGACTTGTACTCAATTCATAAAGTATGTTTTAGATGATTTCACAACTTTTATATCGACTCAACATTTTTAAGTGTAAAAATGTTTCACCAAACAAATTGATTACAGCACAGTTTTATTTTTTTTTAGAGTGAATGTAGTATATTTGAATGTTTGTATCTCATGAGGCCCAGCATTTTAGTGAGACAACACATTTGCCTTTGTGAAACAGTTGTGAGATCACAGGCATTTGTCTGTGTATATGGCAGCAGCATCACAATACAAGCTACATTATCTTTCTGTCACCTTACAGTTCAAATTTCAAAATAGAACTTTTAACTAGTTCTAAACATCATTGGTGCTTCTGCTCGAATGTGAGGGCTACAGTGACAGTTTGTGTTTACTTTTACAATGAATCCCTTTTAAGTCTGTTAGGGAAATGTGATACAAACACAATGCCGTGCATTGAGGACAAATCTATGGATATCACATCACTAAAAACAATGTTTTAGTGACTGTTCCTGTTTGCTTGTCGTTTTGCAGTGACAGCAGTGGTCAGCTATGACTTTATATAACTTTATAAGCCTTTTAACTAGTCTGAAGTTAACATTACATCTTTCAGTCAATGTCACAGTGTGACTTTTCTTTTCTTCAAAAAGATGTGGTTTTGTGCCATGTCGCAGGGTATTTATTTAGTGGTTAGCACCTTTCTCCACAGGAGAAAAAAGGAGCCATTAATAACAGTGAGATTATCTCCATTTCATCTCAAAGATGACTCCTGTCGCTATATGTTCTGTCTCACCTGTTTCTCCCAGTGAATTTTAGGAGAAACGTATACAGAAATGTATGAGACAGAATAGAAACTAAACTGAGGTTAAAATGAGAACTACAAGTTTGTCTCCAGAGTTATAGAAGAGCAAGCTTTAGGCAGTAAAAATTTCCTCTGGGGTCACATACTCAAATATTTTCTTAGTTTTTTTAAACTATGAAATAATAGATATGACATTAGATAACTAAGTAACAACAACAAAAAAAAGTGAGTTGATATTTAAAGACAGGAAGGTCAGGTGTTCTGGAATCTCTGGAATCTTTAGATTTAATACTAACCTTTCTCATCAGTGAGAATGAACTGAGCTAATAACAGGAAATGTTTTGAATGTTCTTCTTTGGAAAATATTTCATATGTCTATACACGTCTGAGAGTCGTTTCACGTCCAAACAACAGGTTTATGAACAAGCTTAACTGCTTCCCAAAAGGTGATCAAGACACATTTACAACTACACAGTTTTAATGTTTTATCAGTGTAGTGTAGTGCACCAGTCTCTCTTCCCTTTTTTCTGTTCACTAATTAAATACCCTAAATACCAAAGTTTTTTCTTTGACCATGTTTAGTTAATAACAGTGTGCAATGTGGTGTCCAGGCTATCACTGAAAATTATTTCTCATGATTCAAGAATTACTCTTTCACAATCTGAGATCTGGAATATCGCCAAAGCTCTAAGAGAAACTATAGTGTATGTTATTAGCAATAATGTTTATTTTACTAAATATTAAAAATATATATATATATATCATTAAACTACTTATAAAACTAAATATTCTAAAAAAAGAATGACACTTTGCATTTTTCTTGTTTCTGTTATGCCCCTTATGGTACAGCTGGTAGACGAGCGGTATTCTAGTTTCACCGTCGCGCCTCACAGCGACAGTATTTGGGTTTGCTGGCTTTTACCAATGAGTGGCGCTATATAACTATAGACCGATGCCTCAGGCCTTCTCTCAAGGATTAATGAGCCGCAGCTCCACGTAGTAGCAGATAAAATCAAGTGTAACGTTGGAGTTAAACGAATTCATAATCACAGTACTAAAATTACAAATGTAGAATAAAATTTTATTAGTATCGACTTTAAGCAAATTAAACGTTAACACAGTGAGCCTTTAGATGTTATCATGTGTAATTAGAAAAGCTACGCGTGTACAGTCGTGGCAAAAAGTTTTGAGAATGACACAAATATTTTTCACAAAGTTTGCTGCTAAACTGCTTTTAGATGTTTGTTTCAGTTGTTTCTGTGATGTATTGAAATATAATTACAAGCACTTCATATGTTTCAAAGGCTTTTATCAACAATTACATGACATTTATACAAAGAGTCAGTATTTGCAGTGTTGGTCCTTCTTTTTCAGGACCTCTGCAATTCGACTGGGCTGCTCTCAAATGGAAAATGCATTGTTCTTCACCAAACTGTTGTTGGAAGTTTGGAAGAAGTTGCTGTTGGAGGGTGTTTTGGTACCATTCTTTATTCATGGCTGTGTTTTTTGGCAAAATTGTGAGTGAGCCCACTCCCTTGGATGAGAAGCAACCCCACACATGAATGGTCTCAGGATGCTTTACTGATGGCATGACACAGGACTGATGGTAGCGCTCACCTTTTCTTCTCCGGACAAGCCTTTTTCCAGATGCCCCAAACAATCGGAAAGAGGCTTCATCCGAGAATATGACTTTGCCCCAGTCCTCAGCAGTCCATTCACCATACTTTTTGCAGAAGATCAATCTGTCCCTGATGTTTTTTTTGGAGAGAAGTGGCTTCTTTGCTGCCCTTCTTGACACCAGGCCATCTTCCAAAAGTCTTGGCCTCACTGTGCGTGCAGATGCGCTCACACCTGCCTGCTGCCATTCCTGAGCAGCTCTGCACTGGTGGCACTCCGATCCCTCAGCTGAATCCTCTTTAGGAGACGATCCTGGCACTTACTGGACTTTCTTGGACGCCCTGAAGCCTTCTTAACAAGAATTGAACCTCTTTCCTTGAAGTTCTTGATGATCCTATAAATTGTTGATTTAGGTGCAATCTTAGTAGCCACAATATCCTTGCCTGTGATCCATTTTTATGCAACGCAATGATGGCTGCATGCGTTTCTTTGCAGGTCACCATGGTTAACAATGAAAGAACAATGATTTCAAGCATCACCCTCCTTTTAACATGTCAAGTCTGCCATTCTAACCCAATCAACCTGACATAATGATCTCCAGCCTTGTGCTCGTCAACATTCTCACCCGAGTTAACAAGACGATTACTGAAATGATCTCAGCAGGTCCTTTAATGACAGCAATGAAATGCAGTGGAAAGTTTTTTTTGGGATTAAGTTCATTTTCATGGCAAAGAAGGACTATACAATTCATCTGATCACTCTTCATAACATTCTGGAGTATATGCAAATTGCTATTATAAAAACCTAAGCAGCAACTTTTCCAATTTCCAATATTTATGTAATTCTCAAGACTTTTGGCCAAGACTGTATGTTTTTGGGTCATCTTATATTTTGTGTTCTTTAAATTTGTAGTAGATTTATTAACTGAAATAAATGAAACTAAATGACTATACAATTAAAACATTGTCAGGACGTGCTACTGCATCATCAGATGTTGTTGTCATTCAGCGCCGCTTGTGTTTTTGCGTTATTATAAGAATGAAATGCAGTAGGCTGTTTTTGATCATCATCATTTTCTTTAATAAATAATGACCCTGATTGCGCTGTACCACTGCTGGCAAAACCTTATGAAATACAAGTGAAACATTAAACGAATTTACAATCACTCTACTAAAATTATAGTAATACATATAGCCGTTTCTTATTTGCATCCAATTTAAGCAAAGTAAATGTATACTTGTGTCACTGCGTGCGCCTGTGATGGGCGTGTGCCCAAATCAATATCGCTCCTCACTCACTCCGAAGCTCACTAGGTAGGCGGCCTAGGTGCACACTGCAGGTATGCGAAGAAGCGGGGCCGCCTAACTAGGAACAACTGATGCGCTATCGTTGCTAATGATCCCGAGCTTCTCTTCGCGCTATAAAACACTGCGGGGAGTGTTTCTCGGGGTCTGTTGGGGAAACTGGACTTTAAACAACAGCACCCGATGGAGTTGAAAAGTCGTGGATTATTCAGTGAAACAGAGGCTCTGCTGACAAAACTTAGGCACATCAGTCAGTCAGTGTGGAAGAGATGGAAAGTTTCCTCATCATAACAGGCCTTATATTGTTTTTAATCACTCTATACACAACAAATGAAAATACAAATGGTCTATTTTTTTGTTTTTATTTTCATTTTGTAATCAATTTTAATATTTTATTTTTTTAAAATACCACAGAAAATTGTGTATAGAGTGATTAAAACATGTTATGATAAGGAAAATCTCAATGTCTTTCATTCCACGGATTAAAAACGGTAACAATTTAAATTTTAGAATCTGGAATCCAGAAGATGACATTAAAAAAGACGCCTGAAGCACTGCAGGGGTCAAGTCAAGTCAAGTCAAGTCAAGTCAATTTTATTTATATAGCGCTTTTAACAATTGACATTGTCGCAAAGCAGCTTTACACAATCAAAAGAAGTAAGTTTGTATGCAATGTGTATGAATCAAAGTGATAAGATTGTCCCTGATGAACGAGCCGAGGGCGACGGTGGCAAGGAAAAACTCCCTGAGATGGTAATAGGAAGAAACCTTGAGAGGAACCAGACTCAACAGGGAACCCATCCTCATCTGGGTGATAACGGAGAGCAGGGATTGATCAGCATAATAATGTGTACTGGACGTTCAGTGTAACAGGAGATGTGTTAAAATTAAAATTAAAAGGAGTCCAGTTTGTTCCTGGAGGCTCAGGGAGACTGTAGGAGATTCCAGTCCTGAGCTACAGAACAACTGAAGTCACAGGTCCCCAGAGCATCACTCGATGACAGGACAGTCTTCATGGAAACCATCCCCAGTCACCATACGAATCCAGGCAGACCACACGGGGCATCCATGCGACGAGATGTCCAACCAGAAGCAGGACTCCAGGACGGGTTAGACGGGTCCAGAGGGCAGAGGGGTCTGGATCACTGGCAACTCAGGAGTGACATGTATAGCTCAACAGAGAGACAGAGAGAGGGAAAGGAGAGGGGGAGAGAGAGAGAGAGAGAGAGAGAGCAAAAAAGGAGAGAACAGAAAATAAGGAGAGATGGCAGTTGGGTCTGGTCACAGTCAACATGTATAGGTGAATGTATATTTAGTGCAAAGTGCAAGCAGGGACTCCGGCAGGACTAACTATAACAGCATAACTAAAAGGGAGAGCCAGAAGGAAACACAGACATGAGGGGGAACTGAGATGTAAAGCAACCAATCACCTCACCGTCAACAAACCTGAGTGAACAATGAGAGTGGGGAGGACAGCATCTAAACATACCAGTTCACCAGAATACTCTACGTCTATGAGTCCCCCAGATCTGCTCCTTTACCTAAGACTGATCTACTTACAAACATGCTGTGCTAAATAAATGGGTTTTTAGCCTAAACTTAAACACTGAGACTGTGTCTGAGTCACACTGAGTCACAGGGGTCCGTTCTTCGTACGTCATTTGAAACATCCGAGATGAATTGACAGATCTAAGATCATCGTGCTAATTACGATGCGGCTAATTCGGTTCTTCGAGCACACCTGTTGTTGATGATTAGTATAGCTGGATTGAGTTGTCTAGGATTATTGCGCGTTCGTGCGTTTGTTTAAAAGGTGATATGCATCAACAGTAGAAACACTGATCACAAACCCTGCGATTGGTTGACGAAATGGCAAAAGAGCAGCTCTTTTTTTTTTCTCAAGCGGAGCAAAAGCTTTTATTAAAGGGTTATGGAGAATCACAAACTTTAATAAAGATAATTTAAAATAAAAGTAATTATTACATACGTGAGTGCTGCCCATGTTACATGTTATATGTGTGTGTGTGTGTGTGTGTGTATATCCTATTTGTATTAATTTAAAATTAGCTGAACAAATTTGATATTTTAAGTAATCATAAGTACTTAAGTAACAGTAAGTGTCACCTCAAAGTTCCTCCAGTTTAAATCTAAAGCACACTGGTGGCTCAGTAGGAGGAGTCTCACCTGCCATGCGAAAGACCCGGGTTCGATTCCCGCGCCGGATTGAATTCTCTTTATTTGCAACAGATTCAAATATTGATAGTTCTGTTTACTTAAAATTGGAAACATCATTACTTAAAAAAAATGTAACTGATTACCTCAAATATTTTGAGTTTTGCCAACTTAATCGGGTTTAGAGTGCAACAGACCCCGAGTTACACTCCCCGCTGTATTTTATAGCGTGGGGAGAAGCCCGGCATCATTAGCTGCGATAGCTCACCAGCCGTGCCTAATTCCGTGGCCCTGCTCCTTCGCGCACCATCAGAAGGAGAGGCCGCCTAGCTAGTGAGTGAGGAGCGATATTGATTTTGCCTTGTAACACAGGAACAATTATATTTCGAACATTTGGAGGAAACAGATAATAAAGAATAAACCAATTGTTGGGTCAAAATAACCCAATCATGTGTTAATTTGTAAATGACTCACTACATCTCATTTGACCCAACATGAGCAACCCAACAATGTGTTTAAAGTACCCGAAATAAGCCAGAATTTTGACCCAGCATGAACAACCCAACCATGTGTTTACAGAAACAGCACAGAGTATTTTTTGACTCATTCAATTATTTAGGTTAACAGTACTCAATGTGACTTTGAGCATTACGGTTTACAGTGTAGTGTACTTGTTTTAATGTTCGACTTCAATGTTTTTTTTTACTCATTATTGTACAGCAAATATCAATAGCTCTGATTCAGATTTTTCATGCTTGTTATATAAAATACACAGATGTGGAAATTACCATTACTGTAGTATTCCTTCAATACAGCACATTGCTTTGACTTTTTTATGACTTTATTTTTTAAAACCGAGACGACGAAAAATGTCACTTTGCGCCACCTGGTGGTCATTTCACGAATTACGAAATTTACGAAACATTTCACGATTTATTTTGGCCGCTGTCGTTTTGTCGCGGCGGTGAGCGCGGCGGTAATAGACATTCTCCTCTTCACACCTCTGTATATTAGATCCTATACCAACACATTTTCTCAAAAAGATTAATAGAACCCCTGTTGAAAGTAATTAACTGTTCACTCAGTAGTGGGTATGTCCCCAAATCCTTTAAATTAGCCGTTATTAAACCGCTAATCAAGAAACCTGACCTTGACCCCTGTCTGCTTTCTAATTTCAGGCCGATATCAAACCTTCCCTTTATCTCCAAGGTTCTGGAAAAGGTTGTACAGCAAATATCACAGCAGCTATGTTCACAACTACACAGAAATAGCATAAATGAAGTGTATCAGTCAGGATTTAGGCCTCATCACAGCACAGAGACAGCACTTGTTAAAGTAGTAAATGATCTCAGAGAGAGAATTGGTGTATGGGAAACGTCAAATTTTTTGATTGATTGCTGTTAGGACAAAGGTCATCATAACTATATTCCTGTTAGGTCAAAGGTGACATATGGAAGGTTCATTAAGAGGTAGTTGTTTCTTTATAGAATTGCTTAAGTCATTAAGAATGTTGTTGTCTTTTTTTTTTTTCCTGTGAAAGTAAAATGTTTTCACATGTTTAAGTCATTAAGGAAGTTTGGTCTCCTTTCCCATGAAAGTAAATGTTTTCCTTTCCTCTGGGATATACAAAATGTCAGCCTAATTTTGACGGCTCAAGTCATTAAGGGTGTTTACAACCACCCTGCCTTCTGAAAGTCTTTTTGACCAATCAAATTAAAGTAACTGATACCACATAACACCCAGTTTCCTTCTCCGTGAATGTAAACGTTTAAGTCATTAAACACATTAACACGCAATTAAATGTTTCCTAAACTTTCTATAAAAGCATAACATAAAATTAAATTTATGTTAGAATAAACTACATTAATAATTTAATGACTGTAGGGGAATGAGAATAATCACAGATCACTGTGTCTGGAATAGCAATTTCGTATGCATTAATAACACATGAATCATTTCCTTATTCCTCTGACTTAAATATTGCACATATTTGCACATAAATATCAGTACAAATCGACAAAAAATCATTTTTAGCTGATTTGCTTGTTCCTGTTGTATTAAAGACAACTATTTTACAAAATTAACTTTTTAGAAAACTACATTTTCTTCACTTTACACCCCGGGAGTTACATGCCCCCACCCATCACCACCACACCCACAACCACGACCCCCCATCCCCAGCCCCCACCAACAGCCAATCTATCATGTTATAAATGCAGAGAGATGGTCAACTTGGCACACATCCATCTCCAAAGAACCTCATCATTTCCTCTGAGACCATGGCTTTTCTAAACGGTAAGAAGAATCACTTTTCCCTGTTTGATGATATTCAAGTTATTTTACAATAAGAACCTAATGGAGACGTAGAACATTTTGAAAAAAAAAAAAAAAAAAAAACGACTTAGATGTTCCGTTTACTTATCAAAATGGTTGTAAATTTACATGCACTTTTCTACTTTTAACTAATAGTTAAATTCGTATGTTTTTATTACAGAGTAAGATCACTCATAGGATATTGTTACAAACGAACACAAACTTACTAGGCAATTTATTTTGTCTCATAGAAGTGTGTAGTGAGTTAAAACTGGTTGGCAGGTTACTGAGAGAATATTTTACATTTTATGATCTTTTAGAAAATGAAATCGTTGTAATTTCCGACGATGAGATTGAAACCCTCACGCATGACTCTTCTTTACAAAGACCCATAGCAACTGTGAGACCTATGCGTAAGTTACAAATAAAAGTATAAATACTCTATACTATAATGTCTTTTTCCCATTTGCATAATTATATTTTTCATTTATTTTCCGATTTAGAAGCCGTACCAGAAGAGGAAGTCGATGCCAGAGTAGAGCGAAACAACCCTACCCCATATCCACTAATTCCAAACAGCCCGGGTACAGGATGAATTTGTTCCATCATTCTAACCTACTTTTGACCAAAATAATACATTGTTAAAACGTCTATTTTACTCATAATAATATATTTTGCTCTACTTATACCTGATGAGATCGAATTTGAAGATATTCTCAGGGACGAGGAATTAAGTGTTTCAGGTGAGCTGATATTACACATATTTTGCTTTTATACATGCATATACAGTATATTGTCAGGCATCCTTTGAGCGCCGCTGGGAGTGCGTGTAGAAGAGGATTTTGATGAAAGACATGGGATTAATGAAGCACTGGATGATTTTCGACATCAACTGTGAAAATTGAAATCATCTTAATTACGTGTTTTATAACAGTTCATCTGCGGAGATTGTTTCATTGTTGCATAATAATCTTGAATCGTTGAATAGGTGTGCTTTAGATTTGTTAGTAGCAGATTGTTGTCATTGTAGATTTGTTAAGGAGATTTCATATTAACTATGGCAGAGAAATGTTCTAACAACATTTCGGACGCAGAGAGTAACAATAAAAATGATAACGAGTACACGGCCCTGAACCCTTTCTTAACCGCTGTAATCAGTCAGTTAAATGAAAATTTAACACCACCCCACCATGCTGCTAGTCAAAGTGAAATTTCTACAATTTCTATACATTTCAAAATGCACCCGATACACCAAAAGCGCAACAGGACATGTTTTTATTTTTATTTTTATTAAATCGTAATTTATTAACGTTGCAAAATAGCCTAAATTATCAACCGTCATCTACACAGTTAAACCCTGATTTAATTGAAGCAATCAATCGTTTGAACGAAACATTGACCTTATCTCCTCAATATCTCATCAGTAACGTCACATCTCCAGAAACATCTCAAGAACCATTACCTCCTCCAGATTCGTTTCATGATCTTCATAATCAAAGTCTTATAATGTTAAATGACGATCTGGTTAACTTATTCGATCCGCCGTCACCGTTTCACAAAACTCTGTAACCGATAATCAACACACCCCTGAAACATCAAACCCTCAAATAGATAACACTGAAGAGAATGTACACATATCACGCTTATTGCTTATCTTTGCGGTGTTAAGTCACGTTAAGTCAGCCGTTATTGGTCACACATACATTACTGCACAATGAAATTCTTTATTCTTCGCATATCCCAGCTTCTTGTTAGTAGGCTGGGGTCAGAGTTCAGGGTCAGCCATTTTTACGGCGCCCCTGGAGCAGACAGGGTTAAGGGCCTTGCTCAAGGGCCCAACAGCAGTAAACCTGTGGGAGCCGGGGCTCGAACCGCCGATCTTTCGATCCGTAACTCAGAGCCTTAACACACTGAGCCGCCACTGAGCCGCCCCCAGTGGTCCACGGATGAGTTCCCGAGCTTGGAACGATTGCATTCACAGGCAAAAATCAACTGGTCCTGAGGTCGAGTATTCTCGGAAATGATTCCCAGACCTCAGTGTGAAAGCACGTTTACTCTGTTTCATTGTGCCTTCAGTCAATTCATATACAATTCATATGTATATACATGTTGTATCATAAAGCTCCTCAGTTCCCTCACAGCGCAGACAGAAGATTTCTGTTCTGGATTGAAAGACTTTTCTAAATAAATAACATTGTTCCTGTATTCATGAGAATGTTGAATACAAATTCCAGAGAATGTCCAAATCTGATCAAACATTAAAACTGAGTATTTGTGAAAGTCCTAAATCATGTGGGGAACCAGATAAGCGTGTCTCTGGATAAGCGTATCTGATAAACCTTTTCTCTGGAAGTGCAAAGACTCACAGGCATGTGTAGACTTGTGCAACATTTTCCAAAGAAAGACATCATACACTGTTATTGTTTAGTAGTTGACATGACATTCTTAGGACAGATGGAAATGTGTGTTTAGCTTTATTAGAAGAGTGATTGTTGGTGTCTGGCCAAAATCCGTTAGGAGGGCTTGGCTTTTAAGTGCTCCAGCTTTTATTGGTTGGTAAAAGTTCAAGCAGGTGGAGATAATGTTTTCTGTTCTGTATGTACAGTATAGAGAAACTCTTGTCATCTTTTTCTCCTTACTATTGGAAAGGTCTGTCCATCACTGTATTTTACAGTCCAGCTTATCTGTAAGTGTCTCTGTAAAACTTTCTGCCACCTCCCCTTGATTCATATTTCTCTTGACTATTTTAGAAAAGCACATGTTCATGTTGTTTTTCAATGTTTGGTTTATGTTTGCTTGTTTGTGTAGCTGATAATATTTTTCTTCCCCACGTCATATTGTCTGGCTCTGTGAATTATATATAATTATTACTAAATTTTATTTATTTATTTTTTAAGAAAAAGAAGATGGCAGGGATCCTCCCAAGAAGCAAAGTCAAAGGTGTTGACTTCTTTGGTGTAGATGACAACTATTATATTATTCGCGCTGATCTCGGCTGTTACATGTTCTCAACAAATTTCCATCAAGGCCTGGGTCTCACTGTTTACAGCTTGCACCCCTCCTGTCAGGGTGGAGACCACTATCTTGCCCTTGACGACAACACATT
Source organism: Clarias fuscus (assembly GCA_030347435.1). Taxonomy (NCBI): domain Eukaryota; kingdom Metazoa; phylum Chordata; class Actinopteri; order Siluriformes; family Clariidae; genus Clarias; species Clarias fuscus. The sequence continues at coordinate 30,499,032 of CM059219.1, forward strand.
TTATATCATCAAAGGCAATAATTATCGTCGTGTGTCCGATTTGAGCAGAGATATGGATGCTGTGGTGTCTGACCTCCACCCAAACTGTCGAGGGGGTGACCACTATCTGTCTGCTTATGGAAATTTCTACATAATCTTCAAGAGCAGAGGTGTGTATCGCCGAACCTCCAATATGAACAAAGACAGTAATGCAGTTGAATACCCACTGCATCCCAACTGCAAAGATGGCCTGTACTACTGGGGTACAAAGAGCTACTCTTATTTTCTCAAGCCGAAAGGTGAGTGGGGGATCCAATACCACAAAACTGATAACCTTAACAAAGATACTTATGCAAACACCTACTCAATTCACCCAGATGTACTGAACTTCCTTCCTGGAGGACTGGCTGAAACACAGGGCTCGGCATTTGGGAAATGGGAGCTCATTAAAACAATTTCTAACGATTCAGAAACTCCCGTAAGCTGGGAAAAGAAGATAACCTGGAAGGTGGGCTTCACCAAATCCAAGTCATCGAGCATAGAGCACAACTGGAAAATATCGATGGGTGCAACATATCAGTCAGGGGTTCTGACTGAATCGATCGCCAAATTCCAGTTCTCTGCGTCAGCAGAATACGGAGGCTGCAGTGTCAACACCGAAAACGAGACCTGGGAGGAGGCAACTGAGATGGAAGAAAAAGTCAGCCTGACTCTGCAGCCCCATGCAAAAATGTACTTCTGGCAGTACAAGCTCGGATTTGGCAAGGAAGACGTCCTCTTCTGCCGTGACATGAGATTTGATGCCAATCCTAACCCGCCTACTACCATTCCTCTACCACCAGCTAACAAGTAGTTAGTTATCATGATGATGATTCTATGGATAAGGGCTTTTAATTGTTAATTTTGATGATAAGACATGCCATATTTCAGCTTGCTGATGATAAGTATTGAATCAACAACAAATATTGATTTTAAAGTACAAAGGCTTTGGGAAATTGTATTTAATTTGTTTGTTTCTTTTATTATTTTAGTTTTAGCAATTTAGCATAGTACAAAGAGAAAAACTCAATAATATTAACAAGAATCAACTTAACCTCTATAAAAAATATTTATAAATCTTATCACTAGTAGATTTTAGATATCCACCCATTTAAGATCATCTATGTACTCAAATGTTTTTCTTTGATTTCATAAATTTTTTCAATAAATTTGGAGTGCTATAAGAAACTTTTCTCATTTTTAAATGAATTCTTTACATTACAACATTTCTGTTATAAAATATGCATGTCCATCTCATTCACCTTGCAGTATTGGATTCAGAGAGCGATAGAGCTCATAAATGTGTGAGAACCACATTTCTAAGTACTGCTTACAGCTAAATATAATTCATAATAATGAATATTAATGTTTTTTTTTATATATGCACGTTTTACGCATTGTTTTACACAAAACATGACATTTTTAGTTTAATCCAATGAACACAAAATATGACATGTTGGTCACCTCATAGTTTCGTTTTCTTCTGTGGCATTACACTGTAGTTCTTAGTTATTTCAGTGTGTCCACCTGTGATTATTAAAGAACTTTAAACATCCATAGACTTCTTATGCATTTGGTTGCATGTCACTTCTGTAAGTCCCTTAAACCGAAATTTAATAGTAGCAATTAAATCAGCCTTCATAGTTGGAGTTGATACCTTTTCGAGTATAATTCATAAATTTGCCAAATATATTCAGATTTTGTTAAAAAAAAAAAAAAAAAAAAAAAGAAATTCGGATAAAGTATTATCTTCTTCTCCTTCCTACTGTAGATCTTTTGTCTGCATCACAATGAACTAAAGCTCGGTATGTCTTATTTCCTTCATATTAAAAATCTGTAATATTTAAGTGAAATATATTTTGTGTATAGGCCGAAATATTCCAATTATGTAATTGTTTATTTATGGACAGTTGTATTATGTTTTCCCTGTTTACAGAAGCGCTTCCTTTTAGTACTCACCAAACCCTCAGTACAAAGAAATAAAATAATATTAAATATCCAGTATCTGGAATTAGAGCCATTTTTAAGGGCTACATTTAGTGAATAGCCTCTATATTTTTGGAAACCATTTACAAAACAAAACCCAAAATAAAACAATAAACAGCTTTAAAAATGTGTGTGTTGTTATGCACAGCATGGATTACTGTTGGGGAATAGAAATGGAGCGGATATGTTTGCGTGTCTGTGAACCAGTATGCAAATGGTGTGCATCTACATTGCCTCAGCAGGGACTTATGGAGGAGTAGTGTGGTAAAATGTGGTGTGTGTGTGTGTGTGTGTGTGTTATTGTGCTGTGCAAAGCAACTTCGTGACAGCGGGTTCAAGTTAACATTTTACATTTGCTAAAAGGCATATTCCCAACCACATTTCAGCCATTCACAGACAATGTGCATTGTGCTATGTTGTTTTTGTGATCACAGTATTTTATGAGTGAAATAAAGCTGCTCACAACAGCACGCACTTTTACTTTGCAAAAGGCAGCGTTTATTTGGCAAGTATTTGTGTTTTGTTGCATTTCTGTTTTTTTTTGTTTTTTTTGGTTTCTTTATTCATGTCTTCTAATGGCGCTCAATGTCAAACCTTTTTTACATTTTAACACAGATGTTTTGTTTTTTGTCATTCATGAATCCTGACACTATCGGTAGTTAACACTAGTTAACACTATCAGATTGCCATATAACAACATTACATGTCGTTAATTATTTAGCAGATACCTTTAAAATGTAACCTACGTATCTAAAATATAAGCATATTTAATAATCCGTATTAAAAGCAGTAAAGGGGCAATTTGATCCGGATTTTTTCGATAAAGTGCTTCCATGCACCATCTGGCGGATTTCTGTGAAGCACAACAAATTTATTTAAATTCTAAAATGGTGCTTGCAGGATTCAGCAAGTTACAACAAAGAGCGAACATGAAATTCTGTGTGAAACTGGCCAAATCTGCCACAGAGCTGTTTGACATGATAATGCAAGTTTACGGTGATGTTGCAATGACTCGTTCAAAGTGTTTTGAGTAGCAGGCACACTCGTGGGGAAAACTATCACTGAAAGATGACAAGAGATCAGGAAGACCTAGGAGCAGAAGGAACTCCTTCAGCATGCCCTGAATGATCATTCATCATGTTGAGGATCATTACCGGTGACGAAACTTGGGTCTATGGGTATGACCCTGAGATGAGACAACAGTCTTCAAAGTGGAAGACATTATCTTCACGAATGACAGAGGCAAGGCAGATCCAAAGGCTCGACCGATGCATGCTCATCATCAGGAATCCAAACTCAGGGGCTAATGAGCTGGTGGGCGAGCAATCTCTTTAGAACCACTCTGACGTGTTGTACATGTTCACTGACAGTTCGGGAGTATATGAGGATGTCGTCTAGGTAGACGAACACCCATCGACCTAACATGACCTAACCCTCTCTTAGAACGTCGTTAATGAATTGCTGGAAGACAGCAGGAAGACGTTGCAGAGTCGTCTCCCAATTTTTTCTCCCATCTACTCACACCCCCTGAACGAAATTATGGCATTGGAGACCATGAATTTCCTGCAGTCAAGCTGGCACCTGAGGAATGGAGAGATTATTTGGAGGGGACGGAACATCCTTTCCTCGTTTGGATTGACCATCGAGACCTTGAGTACCTAAAGACAGCAAAGAGACTGAACTCACCACAGGCACGCCTGGTTCCAAGAATGTCCCAATGAAGCCCAACGCCCTATCCGACAGTTCTCTTCCTCCCAAGACACATCCTTGCCAGAAACGATAAGCCCCCCACCCCCACCCCCACCCCCCATTGCCTCGTGGCAAAGACGTGACTGGATGTGGAGCACCTTGTCCAGCAGACCCTCGAGCAAGAACCAGGCCCAAGTGTCGTTCCCCCCAACAAACTCTCCGTTCCCGCCTCCTTGCGCCGTCAAGTGTTGGACTGGGCTCATGGTTCCAGACTGGCTTGCCATCCTGGAGTGGCACTTCTGGTGGCCCACCATCAAGGAGAATGTTAAAAACTTTGTGGCTTTCTGCGATGTCTGTTCTAGGAACAAAAACACAAACTGACCTCCGGAGGGTTTTAGAACACTCCCCATCCCCATCACATCTTCACTGACTTTGTCACCGGACTACCACCATCACAGAATAATATGTGCATCTTGATCATTGTGGATCGTTTCTCCAAGTCAGCTCACTTTATCCCACTACCCAAGCTTCCGTCTGCCAAAGAAACGGCTGAGCTCCTAGTCAACCATGTCTTCCGGCTTCACAGAATCCCCGTCGACATTGTTTCGGACAGGGGCCCCCAGTTCTCGGCCCAGTTCTGGAAGGCATTTTGCAACCTCATTGGCGCCACCCCCAGCATCTCATCTGGATTTCACTCTCAAATAAACGGCCAGATTGAAAGAATGAACCAGGAACTAGAAAAGACCCTAAGGTGCATGGTCTCTCGGGACCCATCCTCTTGGAGCCGCTTCCTATGCCTACAACTCACTCCTGACTTTTTCCACAGGCATGTCCCCCTTTCACTGCTGCCTCGGTTACCAATCTCCCCTCTTTTACGCCCAGGAAGAGGTGGTGGCTGTTCCTTCAGCCATAACCCTTTGTCTATCACTGCAAAAGGACATGGCAGTGGGCCCATAATCAGCTTTTGCACAGCGTAAGTACCTTCCAGCGTCACGCTAACCGTCACCGATCATCAGCTCCAGGATATCGCATCGGCCAAAGGGTAATGCTATCTACACATGACCTTCCTCAAGGGTACTGTCACATTACATCAAGCCACAGTCTCGCCATGATCACGTGAGCACTCCCATTCCATGCTTCCAACCATTCGTTTCATCTCACAGCCTCACTTCCCGCTCTCCACACCTGTAGTCTATCACTGATTAATTCTCATATTCTCATAAGTCACGCTCTGACACCACCACATCACCAATTTATTGTGTGCCTTACCAGCCTCAATCTACAGTAGGAGCCACACGAAATAGCCGCGGCCATGTGAATGCCGTGCGGCTTCCCTTTGGACCCCGTGGTCCCCCCTCCTTCTCCTGCCAGGGAGGTGTGTCAAGATTTCGCAGTAAACACACCCATTCAAGCTCTATTTAGTCATTTACCTGGTGCCACCACTAGATGGCGCTTTGTTCTCAAAAACACATTAACACAAGCCAACAATTTAGCTGCGCTGAGTTGCAATCACTTGATTGTAACAAATATGAACACGAAGTGCTTCGGCCTTTTTATAAAAAATAATAATCACGTTTTTTTGCTGTTTGTGTTCAGCATTTAAAAATTATTTCATCCATTATTTGACCACGGCTGGAAATCATAGCTGGAATGTGATTGTGAATTTATGACTGAAATAAAGCTGTTCATCGGCGTGCGTGAACCCGCGGCTCGTACTTTCACAGACATACTCCCCCAGAAAGTCATCGCCTCTTGCAATAATGCAGATCAAACATACTACACTACACCGGTCCATAAATTAAAAGGAATATTTAAGCATATACGCAAAATGTATTTCACTTAAACATTACAGATTAAAACAAGGAAAGTGGACGTGCTGATCAAAAGGCTGATAAACGCGTGCGATTTATCGATAAAAAATCCCAGAAAGTCATCGAGTCTCGCAATAATGCAGATAAAACATAATACACATGAAGTGAAGACCTGTGTTCAGTTGTTCCCCGCACGGTGTATCTGCACGGAGAGTGTGTGTGCGCGTCTGATAGTGTTATCTAACTAACTGATTCATGAATATGCCAACATATCTACGTTAAAACGTAAAAATGTGTCGACATTGAGCACCATCAGAAGACATGAATGAACAAAGAAATCTATTTTTTAGTAAATGTTCTTATATGCACACGAAGTGCTTCGGGCTTTTTATAATAATAAACATGTTTTTTTGCTGTTTGTGTCCAGGATTTCATCCATTATTTGACCACGGCTGGAAATAATAGCTGGAATGTGATTGTGAATTTATGACTGAAATAAAGCTGTTCATCGGCGTGCGTGAACCCCGATTTGTGCCTGAACTTTCGCTTTACAAAAAGGCAGCGTTTTGATCAAAAGGCTGATAAACCCGTGCGATTTATCGATAAAAATCCCAGAAAGTCATCGCGTCTCACAATAATGCAGATCAAACATAATACACCTGTCCATAAATAAAAAGGAATATTTAATAATAATAATAATAATAATAATAATAATAAATTTTATTTGTAGGCGCCTTTCATGACACTCAAGGACACCTTACATACCATAAAAAACAACATACAAACATGGAAAATAAATAAATAAATAAATAAATAAAATAAAATAAAAAACAATATGCACACAATAGTGTTAAAGATATGTCTGCCTGAATAGATGTGTTTTCAAACGAGATTTAAAAACAGTGATAGAGTTACAGTTACGGATATCGGAAGGTAGTAGGTTCCACAGGTAGGGGGCAGCGTAGCTAAAAGCTCGAGATCCCATGGTTGCCAAACGCATACGAGGAAGAACCAGGTTTAATGATGATAATGATCTCAGATTTCTAGAAGGAGTATAGGTTAAGAGAATATTTGTTAAATATGACGAAATATATTTTAGGCAGAGACGTCTGCTCGGTCTTGTTCATTCGTTTTAAACCCCTCAATTCTGCCAATTCCCCCATCAGCGAAACCGGTTTGATAACTTCACACCTATTGTGAATGAAAGGTGAGAAGAGGGATTACAGTAAACTAAAACAAAATCATGTCTATTATTTATGTAGAGTCTGAGAATGTATTCACCATAAGCTTTGTTGTATTGTTTTTAATCACTCTATACACAACCTATGATTTCACCTATGCTATTTTACAAATGGAATATTTTTGTTACACTCTAAAAACTGCTGGGTTAAATGTTAAAGTGCTGGGTAATTTATCTATTTATTATTATTTAGTAGATTGCCTGTTAGAAATACCCCAAGTGAAATGAATCCGCTGTTTTAACTATTGCAGAGAGACAGTTAATCAGCGGTAGTTTTCACTACTAATGATAATAATACTGAATGGAGAAAGCGCAGTCAAAGAAGAATCATCATTGCAGGAGAGAAGAAAATGAGGAATAAATACATATCAGTATTTAAATATGTTTATCAGCTCTGCCGCTTGCTGTCAATGGCATAAGGGACATTTTCGGCTTCAGTTTCAATTTTCACAGCTGCCACGGAAGCGCGCGAGATCCCTTTTCTTAATGGCCAGATCTCTAAGGTGAGAAACCTCAATGGAGAATGTACTGACTCCGCCCACTACTGACTGTTACTGCTAAATGCTGTGTTTGAAGAATTTTTTTTTTCGACCTGCGCAAATGTGTTTGTATGTTCACACACACACACACACACACACACACACACACACCTGTGACTTTGAGACGTTTACAGTAAATTCGCCGTACACAGTGTTTATTTTGCTGAACATTACAAAACTGCCATGTCCCATAAAACAGTGCATCTTTAATAAGCAATATTTACAATAGAACAAACCAGGAAATAAGTGTTTGATGCATTGCAGGACTCTGTATTAACAAACGCACTTATAAACTTGACCCTGAACAGCCACGGGCTGGCTTTAGCAACAACTGGTGATTGTTTTCATTTATTTCTTTTTTGTATATATATTTTCAAATGTTATAATAGAAAATGTATATGTATAATTTGTAAAATGTATATATGAAAATGTATAATTTGTTGTGTCATCTGTTTACAGCGTTGGCTTAATTTGTGATTGAGACAAATAGGTTTAATTGAAATCATTTTTATTAGTAGTATAAGCCAGGCTTTAGCAACCTTGGACAAATCACAATATACTTTAACCTCTCTTACGCGCGCATGAGCGCTCTCTCTCTCTCGCACACATACACAAATAGCACCTGAAATGATGATTGATGATGATGTTTGAGTCCCATGGGTTTAATGTGTATAAGAAAAATGATTATTATTAATAGTAGTGGTAGTAGTAGTAATCCAAGACAATATAAGCTCTCTCTCTCAAACACACAGCACATGAAATTGCGTAAAACCAAATGAAACTAGGGCAAAAATATAAGCGGTAAAAGATTAAGTAGTATACTGTAGGTCATCCCTGTCCTGCGATAACAGGCGCTAAATCTCTGGAACCTTTTAGTTGTTTTAGTATTGTTCTCAAGTGTGAGTGTTTATGGGGATTTAATCATCTGTCTCTGCTGCCGCATCTATTCACAGTTGTGAGAAGTGATTAATGCCCCATCAGATCTTTGCTGGTGGAACGTTATGCAGGTGTAAATGACAAAATAAATACTGATCTGTTGTAACGATGCGGGTCGAGCAAAATGCAGAGCTGCGCATAAACTGTTCAGAACGGGCAGATCCACAGGCTGCTACCACGGCACAAAAATATATAAATCTCTCTCATAGGTCCTCGGTAAGCGCATAAGCCCAGAGAGGATCAAAAGTTTTATTTTTGATTCCAGAGCGGAGGAATTTTGTTACTTTTGTGTTATCAGTTTTCTTTTGTTTACTTTCAAGTTTCCTAATTAATAATCCCACGCCATATCCAAACGGAAAGGTCTTCCCGTGCGTATCATAAGCACTCTCTTATTTCGTTAAACCCCTCTCATGCCCTGAGTAAAAGCTCTTCTCATTAAAAACATCTCGTGGTGCGGCTCTCCATACCGCGCCACGTAACATCCGTATGGGCAGATATTTGTTCCAGATATTATGCGCCATTAATCAATTTGTTATGCCAATTTTTCACTATCAACGAAAAAAAACAATCAAAAATATAACGAAAACATACTCAAGCAGAAGTTACATTTTGAGCTTTACTTTGCAGCAAAATATGATCTATCAGTGTATTAAACGGAACTAGATAAAATACACCGTAATGTAAAATACATAGCCTGCATTTATATTCCGTATCTACAGCTATCGGTATAGATAAATTACACATGTTACCGTGTCTTTAAGGATTATTAAGGATGTCTTGGAAAATATTGCAATAACTAATTTTATTTACTAAGAAATTAATTAATTTTAAATAGCATAAGCATCATGGGTTGTGTATTGAGTGATTTAAAAAAATATGTTTTATTAATCGGTTTTATTAGATTTTTTTTATCATCTATTTATGAAACGATGTTGACAACGCCTGTACAGTACATAGACATGCTGTATAAACTTCCTGGACACTGCAGTTAACTGAAGCAGTCGATGCTCCACCTGGCGAGATTATACAGCATTGCAACCATCTTATTGGAAAGCGCATGGGGGCGTTTATGGGGCGGGGCATCGTTAACTGTGTCATCGCGGGGGATCACACGGGGGACTTGTCATGGTTCGCTATGGGACCCGCCATGTTCCAGACGGCTATTTCGTGTGGCTCCTACTGTATATATATATATATATATATATATATATAAATATATACACACACATGGGGGCATTCAATATATATATATATATATATATATATATATATATATATATATATATATATATATATATATATATTGAATGCCCCCATGTTAAGGTATTTTTTCAGTGACCTTATCAAAATCCTTTTCTTCAAAATATAGTGTAAAACAACAGATTGTTATGTTTAGCCTTGTTTGTTTCATCATTAGATGAGTGAAAGTATTTTGAATGTATTTGTAAAATCTGTTTTTTCCAGACTACTATTTACTACTTTTTTATGTTTCCTATATTGCAGAATATATTTCGTATGTGGATCCTGTCAGCTGTATTATCTTTGCTACAGAGCACTTGGCCATGGACTTGCTGGATTTAGTTGAAAGAGAGATTTATTTGTAAAAGCAGTCTGTTAATATTTGGTCTAATACTTGCTCTAGTTAAGATTCTGTCCAGTTTTAGTATAGACATGCAAGTTAAGATGGCTTGAATAAGCAAAAATTTTATAATAAAAAATGTCATTGCACTTTACTGCTGCTTGAGCTGTTTAAATATTAAGCACTGATCTTGTTTATGTACAGTATGGGCATGTTAATTCCTTTAAATAAAGATCTTAATAAATGTGCAATCAAGACTTATTTATTGTCTCAGTACTATTTTGTCATATTGTAACAGTGATTCATTTTATTTATTTAAAATAATTAACCTTGACTGAATAAAACGTATAAAATTAACGCAAAATAGAAAATAGTTTTACTTAATTATATCAATTAATTACATCAGATCAGTAAGTAAATACTACTTAACATGATTTAAAGAGGCCATGTGATATGTAATTATTTACTTTGTTAGTTTTACTCAACTTCCTTAAGTAAATTTTACTCATTTTCACAAGTGCAAAAACTTTTTACTTCTTATTTTTTTCAGTGTAGTGAAAGTACCATATCAAGAATTTATATAAGTTTATAAATACGTATATATAAACTCTTGCTATGGTACTTTCACTATGCTGAAGTACCATTTAACTAGAATTACTGACTTTTTTTTTTCAAGTCCCGAGGTGTTATTCACCCCTGATTTTCACAGTTCTTCAGCTTGATTCTCCTCCTGCTTTTGTTGTGCAAACCAACCTTTACCTGTGAGGCCTGGCACAATTGCTGCATTAGTTTCCTCAGAGTAGCTCAGATCCAAGGCAGGCCAAACCTCGGTGTGGGACAGGTAATGGCTGTGTTTGCACAACAAAAGCAGAAGAACAATGGAGCGGCAGGGGTGCTCTAAGCTTCATTCTCAAGACATCAGGACAATGAATTCTGCTGGAAGTTGCAGTCGCGAAATACACCGCCATCTGAAATCTGTTGGTGTAGACGTAACACTGAGCACCATCAGAAGACATTATAAAGAACGAATATCTCGCAAACGCAATCCTCGCAAAATGAATCGGTAAGTAGCTCTCCCTTATACCACTATCACAATTTATACACTGTCATGTGTTTGTTAGGCTTTAAATGTCAAATATTTAAATGAATGTTATTCTCTTATTTTACAGAGCAGTTGTCGCAGCCATAGAAACCATCACTAGGCAAAACGACGAAATGGTTTCAAGCTCAGTGGAGAGGGATTACAGTAACTGGGAGTTCTGTGGGTGTTCACCTCGGAGCGCGATGTCACGTTCTATTCAGTGAATAGACTAAAACAAAAACAAAATCATGTTTGCTTCAGCATTGGAAACAAAATTGTTTTAGGCCAACTTTATTAAACATTATACACTTTCGTATTCTTTGTTGTACTTTGTCTTTTTGCCCCCATGCACCGATCACACACCATTAAAAAGTTGGATTTGATTTAAAATGCCACACACATATTCATGTTTAATTAAATACTTAAATCCTCGTGTTCCAGGGTTTGTGCAGTAACTTGGTCATGTTCACCCATGGGCTGACACTATGATGATTCATTATTTATTATTATGCTTACTTATTCGGAGAGATTCTATTTGATGCAGATTGACCTGTATATCAACTTGATAACTAGCGAATGCTATTAAATGCCGCATATGTTTAACCCATGGGTGAACATGACCAAATTACAGCATACAGTATATATATACCCCCCCCCCACCCCCTCTCTTGCTACTGTATGGTACCTTTACTAACATTTATAACTATTTATTACAATAAGTGGTGCAGAGGTGTATAATAAACCGAAAAGATAAACACAAAAATGATGGACAGCTATTTATTTAATTATCATTTTAAATATTTATCAACAACATCCATCCATCAATGCAGTATTGTTATCGATAAATCGCATGCGTTTATCACCTTTTGATCAAAACGCTGCCTTTTGTAAAGTGAAAATGCGAGCCGCGGGCGATAGAGCTCTGATTAGACTACGTCTACTAGTAAATAGGCTCAACATCCCGGAGCCCAGGCCTCATTTAAAGAAAAAAAATTTAATTAACAAATATTGTAAGTAAACAACAGTAGCACAAGTTAAAAAAAAATATTTAGACTCTAAATAGATGCCGAATTATTTTCTAAGGTGTGCCAGCTGGCACTATTCATATATTGCTCTTTGTCAGGGTCCTGTAAATCGGTCAGTGACAACCCCGTAAAATTCCATCTACTGTAAATAGGTACAGTACAGTACTGTCCATCTGTATGAATTAACCGAGTAGAAGTTTTCACTACTACTACTAATGATAATAATACTGTCATGCGCACTCCTAACGGGACCGGCACTAGGACCTGGAAGTAGTACGGTCGCTATTCAGGAAGCATAAAAGGAGACAAGATGGCTCCACACATCGCTCAGTCATTGAGTTTGCCCATGCTATCGCCGATGCTCTGTCCGTCTAATCGTGAGTACTCACTTTCTTGGGTTTCGCTTTCGATTGAGTGTGTGTTATTAGAACGCGGGTTTATTTGTGTAAACTCTTGCTTTCGCTCCGGGAGAGTTCTAAAAATAAACAGCAAATACTGAATGGAGAAAGCGCAGTCAAAGAAGTATCATTATTGCAGGAGAGAAGAAAATGAAGAATAAATACATATCAGTATTTAAAGTTTGAGCTCGACACGTTTATGAGCTCTGTCGCTTCCTGTCAATGGGCGCCTAAGAGAGAGAACACACTTTTGGCTTCAGTAGACACACAATACTTCAGATTAAAACATGACTGCCCCCTACAGGCAATGAACGGCATTTTCACAGCTTCCCGCGAGCTGCCGCGGAAGCGCGCGAGATCCCTTTTCAAGAAACGTGCGTTCTTAATGGCGGGATCTGTACTACCCACCCTGGTACTCGAAGCTCCCTGCTCTGCATGTTTCCAAGCTCTTCTTGCCCTACCAAACGCACTGCTGATTTGCCCTGGTACTCCCCCACTCCAGTCTGAAACGATATCTTCCAGCTTCTGATTGACTGAACACACCTGATCCAGGTAACCAGCAAACAGTAGTTTTTTTATGATGTTAACTTGCAGCCTCCTCTTCTCTTGACAGTAAATAAAAGATGAAAATGCGCTAACCCTAATCCTCTCAAGATAAGCTAGAATACCGCAAAATATCGTGAGATTTTCCCCAAAATTCAAATAAAAAAACTTTATTTATCCACATGGAGCAATTATACGCACACAGAGTAGGTTTGTTTGTTTTTTTGTTTTTTTTAAGTTTGCCACATCCAACTCAGACTATGAATGGTGACCAGATATATACATGTTTATCTGTAAATGCATACATTTCATAAAAATAATAAAATCATTAGGTAATATACGAAAACACAGGTCGCGTAATGTCAAATGTAGTGGCTTCACAATCTTAACCGCATAGAGCACTTTGTGAATATATAATTTGTCATAAAATAAGATGTAAATAAAATTATTGTGTTTTTCATAAAAATGTTCTCTCTTTTTACCCAATAGGTCTTGCTTGACTATAGACGTGCATAGGACATCAATCGCCGTCTATTCACAACCTCTTAAAACCTACTCGGGGCACTTACTTTTTATTGCAATATTAACCACGGTGTAAGCACAATCGCTTTTGCATGTTTCGCGCTCAACATAAAGATCCTTTAGAGTGATTTAATAAAGGATCATGATGGACTGTAAATGCACGTGTAAAGGACGTCACATAGTGGGCCTTCTCTCCTGCATGCACTCACTATTGAAATGCACATAGACTAAAAGTCAAAGTGACCGCTATACATGCAATCCCAGACAACTGTAGACATGTACAAATGTATCTGAATGCATTTTTAGGAAATGTTTTGTGTCACATATTTTTACCGATTTATGCCGTCTTACCGCGACTGTTTTTGGCCAAGGATGCGACGTTGCCGTCGAACCAATGTTTGCTGGGTATATACTGAAATGCACTTCACTAAAAGTCAAAGTGACCGCTATACATGCAACCCCAGACAACTGTAGACATGTACAAACGTATATATATGCATTTTTAGGAAATGTTCTGTGTCACATATTTTTACAGATTTATTTCGTCTTACCTTGACTGGTTTTGGCCAGGGACACGACTGTCGGACCAATGTTTGCTGGGAAACGTCTATATGTATTACTATAATTTTTATACTGTGTTTGTAAATTTGTTTAATGTTTCACTTGTATTTCATAAGGTTTTGCCAGCAGTGTCATTATTTATTAAAGAAAATTATAATGATCAAAAACAGCCTCTTCCTTTAACCCTATCCTCTCTTAACCCTAAAACTCAACCCCAAAACCTCTATAAAACTTATCTTTTTCCTCAAACCCTAACCGCTAACTCGAACCCCAACCCTAACCGGCCCGTGCCTCATGCCTGCAATTGACTCAACTACCCATAAACTTGTTCAATATATAACTATATATATTATATGCAATATAAGAGAACGAGTCAAAGAACAACCAACACACAGATGAGTGCTCTTTCACAAGCTCTGGTTTTATTAATAGAACACATAGTTTATATAGCAGTTAACACAACCCCTCCTTATGCGAGGGTTTCTTCCTTAAACGTTTATGACAGTTAAAATGTGGCTAAAAAAGGTCACAATCTTGAAAACATTTTTACAGTTCAGCACCTCAGACACAGGGAGGGGTGCAGACACAAAAATGTAAATATTACAGTACAGGCTTTTGTACACGCTGAGGAGCATATACCATCTCTCCCCGAAATCTCCTCCCAGCCAATAACAAAACATACTAAAACTACATCCACCATGACAGATCAATTCAAAGATTGGTCCCCTGCCATATCTCCAATCAGAAAGGAAGAATTAGAAAGCCACCCGGTTATGCCCTGGATTGTCCTGCCTCATCAAAAGAACAGCGCACGCCTCGCTTGCATCCAAACTCCTGTGTTAGACCTCATTTTTATGGAGGAGCAAGAAGAGGGCATTCAGAATAATTTGAGCAGCTCACAAAGGGTCACCCTAACCCCCAACAAAGTGACTAGCCTCAGGACAGCCACACAAGCCCATCTGAGTGTCGAACATGGCGCATCTTCTAGAGTGCAGTGTGGCTCTGGGGAGAGTGTGCCAAACAGACACTTAAACACACACAGGAAAATGTATGATTGGAAGCTCACCGTCCGGAAGAAATGGCTGGTTATCGGGGATTCCAATTTATCCAGGATTCCGCCTTTTAAGATTCCTGACCTCCAGGCCGAGAGCTATCCAGGTACCACGTTCAGACACATGGAGGCCATGATCAATAGGATCCCTGTTTCTACTGACGTGGAGCATGTAATTTTATCGTTGGGCATCAATGGCCGGGGAAGGTTCCCTATAGCACAGGTTTGGGTTCCGGAGGTGAACTTCTCAGGTATGCTCCCAACCAAGGAGCAGACACAATTAAGCATCCTCAATTCTCTGCCAACGTGAAACACATCCCAGCCCTGTCCAGATCCGAGTTCCACACAGAAAGGGATAACATACACTGGACAGATAACACTGCCAGAAACATGCTCCAACACTGGCTCGTATATTTAAATTAACTCTCCCCACAATCCTGCATGGACAGGAGGGGAACCGTAATGTTGTTATAATCCTTTCTAAAAAATTCCATATAACTCCCGCACAACTTAGTCTGCTCAGCAGGGATCTGACATTTATTCCATCAGACAACATTACCACCAAACACCATATGATGCCAACCTGATACGATCTACAACAATACCATAGGAGACTCAAATTAGCAGCCTATTTCCAAAAAGAGACAGATTCAGATCCCCCACCATTTGCACCCAAATCAGATTGGATTCTATCGATGGACAAATTACCCACAGAACTCCACAAATTAATTGAAAAAGATTTAAAATACTTCACAAAATATTTCACACCGTCTCCAGAAGAGCCTAATCTCACTCCTGAGGAAATTAAGGCTCTGAAGGAGTTAAGGAATAAATGGATTGTCATCAAACCGGCAGACAAGGCAGTGCAATAATAATATTTGATCGGGAACAATACCTATAGGAGGGATACAGACAACTATATGATAAAAATTATTACACTAAACTAGATAAACCCATCTACCCAGACACTGTGCCTATAGTCAAGTTGATAATCCAATCACTATATGCCAAAAAATATATTAACTCGAAACAAAAGTCCTACTTATTAGGGAATGCGGAGCCTAGGAGGAGGAGATTCTACATGGTCCCCAAAATACACAAAGATCCGACCAAATGGAGCAAACCGCATGAAACTCCCGCATGAAAGCCTATAGTGTCAGACTGTGGCAGCTAAACATACTATACAGCTGAATTCCTGGACCATTATGTGAATCCCCTTTCAATTGGCCATCCTAGCTATGTAAAAGACACCGATGATTTTGTCCAAAAAATCAAAGGCCTTAAAATTCCCCAGCCATCTTATGGATATAAATACAGTGGAACCTTAGATTACGAGCATAATTCGTTTGGGCTCATGTTCCAAAACACTCGGTAACCAAATCATCATTTCCCATAAGAAATAATGAAAAGTCAAATTATTCGTTCCACAGCCCCCAAAAATAAATACATAAAAATAATTAATACAACCTATAAAATGAAAATAAAACAAATTAATCTGCACTTTACCTTAAAAAAAAAAGTACAAATAAATCCTGACAGATAAGACCGCACACTTTGTTCGGAAATATGGAATGTCTTTCTATACTCTGGCATACAGATTCTTCTCATCAACACATCAAGTGTAGGTTTCATATACATATTTATTTATTTACACTATGTATGCAGTTGGATGTAAAATGTTGCCTGGTGTGCTGTAAACTATTCACACATTAACAGGCAGCACAGTGTCCCATGTGGTAGGAGAAACAAATGTTTTCTAATAATTTAAATGAAATAGGAAAAAAAGATTTTATTGGGGAGGTAATAAAATAATGATACTTCCAGACTCCACGTTGAATTATCCCCAAGGTACAGTATCATGATAATATATCGGGTGGTCCCTAGTGGTCCCCATCCCTAGCAAACAGTAGTACAGCACAATTAATTAAAACAGATACTAAAACTAAATAATTGCACAGGTCCATATCACGTCTCACAAGACTGCAGTTTCTTAAATGTAATAGTGTACAGTCGTGGCCCAAAGTTTTGAGAATGACACAAATATTAGTTTTCACAAAGTGTGCTGCTAAACTGATTTTAGATCTTTGTTTCAGTTGTTTCTGTGATGTACTGAAATAATATTACAAGCACTTCATACGTTTCAAAGGCTTTTATCGACAATTACGCAAAGAGTCAGTATTTGCAGTGTTGGCGCTTCTTTTTCAGGACCTCTGCAATTCGACTGGGCTGCTCTCAATCAACTTCTGGGCCAAATCCTGACTGATAGCAACCCATTCTTTCATAATCACTTCTTGGAGTTTGTCAGAATTAGTGGGTTTTTGTTTGTCCACCCGCCTCTTGAGGATTGACCACAAGTTCTCAATGGGATTAAGATCTAGGGAGTTTCCAGGCCATGGACCCAAAATTTCTTAGTTATCACTTTTGCCTTATGGCACGGTGCTCCATCGTGCTGGAAAGTGCATTGTTCTTCACCAAACTGTTGTTGGATTGTTGGAAGAAGTTGCTGTTGGAGGGTGTTTTGGTACCATTCTTTATTCATGGCTGTGTCTTTGGGCAAAATTGTGAGTGAGCACACTCCTTTGGATGAGAAGCAACCCCACACATGAATGGTCTCAGGATTCTTTACTGTTGGCATGACACAGGACTGATGGTAGCGCTCACCTTTTCTTCTCCGGACAAGCCTTTTTCCAGATGCCCCAAACAATCGGAAAGAGGCTTCATCCAAGAATATGACTTTGCCCCAGTCCTCAGCAGTCCATTCGCCATACTTTTTGCAGAAGATCAATCTGTCCCTGATGGTTTTTTAGGAGAGAAGTGGCTTCTTTGCTGCCCTTCTTGACACCAGGCCATCTTCCAAAAGTCTTCGAATCACTGTGCGTGCAGATGCGCTCACACCCGCCTGCTGCCATTCCTGAGCAAGCTCTGCACTGGTGGCACTCCGATCCCGCAGCTGAATCCTCTTTAGGAGACGATCCTGGCGTTTGCTGTACTTTCTTGGACGTCCTGAAGCCTTCTTAACAAGAATTGAACCTCTTTAGTAGCCACAATATCCTTGCCTGTGAAGCCATTTTTATGCAACACAATGATGGCTACACGCGTTTCTTTGCAGGTCACCATGGTTAACAATGAAAGAACAATGATTTCAAGCATCACCCTCCTTTTAACATGTCAAGTCTGCCATTCTAACCCAATCAGCCTGACATAATGATCTCCAGCCTTGTGCTCATCAACATTCTCACCTGAGTTAACAAGACGATTACTGAAATGATCTCAGCAGGTCCTTTAATGACAGCAATGAAATGCAGTGGAAAGTTTTTTTTTTTCGGGATTAAGTTCATTTTCATGGCAAAGAAGGACTATGCAATTCATCTGATCACTCTTCAGAACATTCTGGAGTATATGCAAATTGCTATTATAAAAACTTAAGCAGCAACCTTTCCAATTTCCAATATTTATGTAATCCTCGAAACTTTTGTCCATGACTGTATGTCATTATTATTGTCATTATTTACCAGGAATTAAAAGGTAGGAAAGATTTGGCAGGATGTGTAGGAACATGTACACAAATTTTCCACAGAAGTTCACAATTCACTTGAGAGTTTTAGGCACTTTGTACAGAGGTGGACACCCTGCCTTCAGAAAGTCCTGCCACTTATCTGTTCCATCAATTAACTAAAGCAGCTGATTTTAATTAACACAACTCTTCAGTCGGACCTGAACTAACTGGTGACGTCACCTGTTCTGTACAGAGAGAACTAATACATGGCACGTGCTGTCTTAATACTATTGGCCACCACTCTGTGTGTATCTCTCTCTCTCTCTCTCTCTCTCTCGTGCGCGTGTGTGTAACAAACATCAGTCTGTGTCTCGTGCTCACTAGTCCCACTTTAACTAAACTTTGACTAAATTCCTTTATCACAGTAAAATGACTAAAATATCTGATAATCTATATAATGAGTGTAACACACTGCAGGTGCCCTTACCGAGCCGCTGCCCTCCGCCATGTAGCGAGACTCACTGGGTGCCGCGATCGAAGACGTCCGCTTCCCTGGGTCACGTGACTGACGAACGGATTTCGTTCTGGCTCGATTGCTTTTCCTGTATTGAATTTTCCAGCTTGAATTTTCTATCTGAATTTCACAGCTTGAAATGGATTGTTGAAAATTTCGTGTGACATTCAGAGCTATGGAAGCAAATTAGCATCATAATTATTTGAATTATATTAGCCTTTGAAAAACACATTTTGAAATTAAATCACTGCTGAATTGCTAGTTTTGAAATTTAAATACTACTGAATTTATTAAACTGAAATATTTTACTTTGAAAAACAATATCTTAACATTTTTGTGCTCTGAATCTCACATGAAAATTTCAGTATTCCATTTCAAGCCATTTCATTTCATATTCTCAAATTCAAATAGAAGAATCACATGCCTAATATTCAGAAAGTATATTCAATGTGCTCTATTTCATGGAGCTCAATTCAGACCTCGAAATTCAACAGTCAAAATTCAAGCTTGGAAATTCAAGGAGAAATTCAAGGAGAAATTCAATACAGGAAAAGCAGTCGAGCGATAACGGAATCGAGCCGTCCTCTGGCCAATCATGTAACTATACGTCAGTCACGTGACCCGGGATACCGCTACTGGCGCTAAATACCACCTTGCTAGAAGACGAAGAATCACCTGCAGAAGAAAATAATGGCAGACGGCAGCGCTTCGGTAAGTGTATACTAACTGTATATCCACAAATATGAATTTATTTTCAGATATTATAGTAATTTCATAAGAAAATAATATATTTAAAGTTAAGCTAGCTAGCATGAGCCTCAGGCTGATGTTTAGTTAACACTGTATGATGAACCCGAGCTAAAAATGCTACTCGTCTCTCATAACACGAGACAGAACATTTTAGCAAAGACACGATTTGCCTCGTCTTTTTTTGTAGGTTTTGGTGTTGTTACACGTGTTAATGCAATTAAGGTAAAATGGCGCTGCATGCAATCGGGTGAGAGAGAGAGAGAGAGAGAGAGAGAGAGAGAGATTGATTAGTGGTGACCAAAAGCAGTAAAACAACATGCCTTCTGAGGCAAATTCTTGCACATGACACTCGGGTAGCGATCAAGCATGGACTGAACAAGCCGCACCACCAACGCAAGTGTGAGTTTGATGGAGTAAGTGGGCGTTTAAGCGATTTTAAAAATAAAATCAGGGTGCCAAACAGTTTTTGGCATGAAAATAACAGCAAAACACCACAAATGTGAGGGTTAACTTATGATTTATTTATTTATGTATTAAAAATATAACTACTTCTCTGTAACTTTGCACTAGAATACTGCAAGAATATTGCATAAGCTGAGCCAGTTGCACATGAACCATTTGCAATATATGTACAGTCTGTTGCCTATAGTATGTCTTTGTGTGTGTGTGTGTAACTATATTACAGATGTGTGCAGACCAGTTTTCTAGTTTCGCCGTCGCACCTCACGGCGACGGTATGCAGTTGCTGGCTTTGACCACTGAGTGGAGCTATATAACTATAGACCGACGCGTCAGACCTTATTTCATTCTCTCAAGGATTAATGAGCCGCAGCTCCTTTAGCGCTGCACGTAGTAGCAGATAAAATCAAGTGTAACATTGTACTTAAACGAATTCATAATAACAATACTAAAATTACAGTACAAATGTAGAATTTAATTTTATTAGTATCGGATTTAAGCAAAGTAAATGTTAACACAGTGAGCCTTTAGATTTTATCATGTGTAATTAAAAAGCCTACGCGTGTACACTGTAAACCCTAATGCTCAAAGTAATTGAGTACTGTTTACCTAAATAATTGTTTGAGTACAATTATTTGTTTGAGTAATTGTTTGAGTACTGTTTACCTAAATAATTGTTTGAGTACGTAAGTAACAATAACTCAAGTAAAACTTCCATCAGCATAATCTCTATAGAGCTCTTGTGGTGCAGTGGTTAAGTGTCTCGCCTTCCATGTGGAAGACCCCTGGTTTGATTCCTGCGCAGGATTGGCTGCAATATATATTTTTTTATTTGTTCAACAAACTCAAAAATTTCTGTTTCCAATTTTAAATAAACAGAACTATCATTAAAAGTATACATTTACTTTGCTTAAATTTGATGCAAATAAGAAACGGCTATATGTATTACTATAATTTTAGTACTTTGATTATATTTTATAAGGTTTTGTCAGCAGTGGTACAGCGCAACGGGGGTCATTATTTATTAAAGAAAATTATGATGATCATAACATCGTACTGCATTTCATTCCCACACTACCGCAAAAACACAAGCGGGGCTGAATGATAACGACATCTGCTTACACAGTAGCACGTCCTGACAATGCTTTAATTTTATAGTAATTTAGTTTAATTTATTTCGGTATTATCTACTACAAATTTAAAGAACACAACATTTAAGACGACCCAAAACCCTACACTGTAAACCCGATTAAGTTGGCAAAACGCCAAATATTTGAGGTAATCAGTTACATATTTTTTTTATTAATGATGTTTCCAATTGTAAGTAAACAGAACTATCAATTTTTGAGTTTGTTGAACAAATAAAAAAAAATATATTGCAAACTGTCCAACACAGGAATCAAACCGGGATTTTCCTCATGGCAGGCGAGACACGTAACCACTGCACCACGAGCGATCTATAGAGTTTCCACTGGTGGAAGTTTTACTTAAGTTATTGTTACTTACGTACTCAAAATTATTATTCATTCAATTATTTAGGTTAACAGTACTCAATGTGTTTAATTACTTTGAGCATTAGGGTTTACAGTGTAGTGTACTTGTTTTAATGTTCAACTTCAATGTTTTTTTTTTACTCATTACACTATTGTACAGCAAATATCAATAGCTCTGATTAAGATTTTTCATGCTTGTTGTATAAAATATATAGATGTGGAAATCACCATTACTGTAGTATTTCTTCGATACAGCATATTGTTTAGACTTTTTTATGACTTAATTCTTTTTAAAAAACGAGATGACGGAAAATGTCACTTTGCGCCACCTGGCGGTCATTTCACGAATTGCCTTGAATTGCAACTGATTTTTTTTGGCCGCTGTCGTTTTGTCGCGGCGGTGAGCGCGACGGTAATAGACATTCTCGTCTTCACACATCTGTATATGAATGAGACCCAGAATAAATTTAGATCTCATTGAGGTGAACAATTTGCATACCCCATGTCATGGAATCCGCTGAACAGGAAGTCAGTTATTTTGCGTTGTTTGAACAACGCACCCATTGGAATGTGATTTAATACTCTTATCTTAGGATTCTTATCTTTTAGACCAAACAGGGTCTAATATAATCTCAAGACATTGAGGATCTAATATTGCGAAGGGCTGGTTGATATCTTAAACGGGTCGGCCGTGCCGAGCCCTTGAACCTACGGCGAATCTGACATTCATCAAACCTCAGCTGTAGTTTAAGAGAAGAAACCTGCTCACAGTAACATGGGTCCCGTGAGTCTCAGTCATAGAGCGACCAACTGGCAGCAGAAAGTGTCTAATTTTAGAAATTAAAATATTTTGTGACTAATTTTCAGCTAATTGGCTTCAAAATCAGGCACACTAATTTAAAGACATGGCTAATGTGAAACTGTAAAGGACTTTTTGATGTGCTGAATAGTGTTGCTATGGCAAGGTATTAATTTAAGGAGAAATACAGTACTTATATCCAACAAGTGGAAAGCCCTAATGTTTCCAAACATTTTAAGTAGAAAGAACAACTGGTAAATTTTCATGATTGTGTGATGCTCATACGGCTCCCAACAATATTTTATATTTATGCACTCATTTAGCCAAAACATGGTTTTGCCCTGACTCCTGCAGTAGGCGATGCCTCATGCTGAAAAGTGGCTAATAACGTCACACAAAAACTCTCACACACACACACACCCTACACAGACTACACATCCTATACACACACTGCACATCCTACACACACGCAAATACACACAAACAGTAAACGTATTACACACACACATATACAAACACTACAGGCCCTACACACACACACACACACACACACACACACTCGGCTCTTAAAACAAACCTAGTTACAATGCTACGGGGTCGCGAATCTAAATATGGGTTAATAATACTTACTTCCGGTGCTGTATGAGCTTTGTGGAACAAGCAAGAAGAGACAAAACAACAAGTCAAAAACGAACCAAAGTGTATTAAGTGAAGAAACCAACCAACCAACAAACAAACAAACCAGGTGCACCAAAAAAAATATATATACAAATATAAACAATGAGTGTGTGCGTGTATGTATGAATGTCCAAAGTTCATGTATTTATTGTTTGTGTGTGTGTTGTAGGCTGGGAGAGATAGCTCGGTCTCACCGGTAAAACGGAACGAGAGGGGTTTTGAATGAGATTAATCCACTTGGGAAAAGTAATCCAGTGGCTGCAGCAAACAAACTCTCTCTCTCTCTCTCTCTGACAGCGCTGTACATCCACATCTCTCCTCCTTGAAGCCTTTGCCGGTTTCGCCTTTAAGCTGGCTCACGTGATTTAACACGTCATCGGGTACTCTCGCGCATTGGCCACGTATTATCGCGAGAGCTTAAACCCTACGCCAAAACACTGTCATGGGAACACTTTAAACCATATCGGGTTCATTTCTGTGTGCAGGTGAGATTTATCAATGCCTAATTATTATCCCGCTGTATAAAATGACCCTTTTATGTGATACAACCTTAAAAACAGAGACACACTACACATCGATCATACACACACACATACACACTATGCACACACTAACCATCCTACACACACAGACACCCGCACACACACTCCACACACATTACACATCCTGCACACACACACTACACATCACAGACTACACATCTTATACACACACAAAGCACATCCTATACAGACACACTACACATGTAACACACACACACACTGCACATCCTATACAGACACACTGCACATCCTACACACACACACACACACACACATACTGTACATCACATACAGACACACTGCACATCCTACACACACACACACACACTGTACATCCTACACACACTACACATCCTACACACACACACACTGTACATCCTATACAGACACACTGCACATCCTACCATTAAGAACGCACGTTTCTTGAAAAGGGATCTCACGCGCTTCCGCGGCAGCTTGCGGGAAGCTGTGAAAATGCCGTTCATTGCCTGTAGGGGGCAGTCGTGTTTCAATCTGAAGTATTGTGTGTCTACTGAAGCCAAAAGTGTGTTCTCTCTCTTAGGCGCCCATTGACAGGAAGCGACAGAGCTCATAAACGTGTCGAGCTCAAACTTTAAATACTGATATGTATTTATTCTTCATTTTCTTCTCTCCTGCAATGATGATTCTTCTTTGACTGCGCTTTCTCCATTCAGTATTATTATCATTAGTAGTAGTAGTGAAAACTACCGCTGATTAACTGTCTCTTCAGTGGTTAAAACAGTAACCAGTAACAGTTAAAATAACCCAGCAGTTTTTAGAGTGTAACATAAAAAATATTCCATTTGTGAGTGCATAGAGTGATTAAAAACAATACAACAAAGCTTATGGTGAATAAATTCTCAGACTCTTCCACTGCAGGTATTAAAAAACAGTAACAATGTCAATTTTAGAATCCGTAGAAGCTCTCGCGAAACCTCTCGCGGAGGAGCCTTTCCCTGAATTCGCCATTTTCACGGGGGTGGGCATCTCGGTTAATTCATACAGATGGACAGTACTGTACCTATTTACAGTACATGGAATTTTATGGGGTTGTCACTGAACGATTTACACTGACAAAGAGGAATATACTGTAAGAATAGTGCCAGCTGGCACACCTTAAAAATAATTCGGCATCTATTTAGAGTCTAAATATATTTTTTCAAAACTTATTAATAATAAACTTATTAATTCATATTTGTTAATTAATTATTTATTTATTTAAATGAGCCTTGGGCTCTGGGATGTTGAGCTTACTGTACTGTACGTGGTCTAATCAGAGCTCTACCGCCCGTTTGAGTGTAATTCATAAATTATATTTATAATAATGAAATGAGATTGTGCTTTAAAATTAATCTACAATTCATTTCAAAACCTACGGTGGCCCAGAAGGTCAAATCTTCTTTCCCGTATATGTGTATGTTTTTTCCCTTGTAAATGTACTGTATTATGTTTCCCTTGTAAATGTATTATTTTCCCCTTAAAATGTGTGCTTTTTCCCGTTTGTGCGCAACTAATTTTCCCGTGTGAGAACTCTCTTTCTCCTGTATTTTGCAAGCTAAAAGCTAAAGCTAATGCGCAAAGGATTGTAGGACTGAGGTCAAAACGCAACTGAGCAAAGAACCGTGCCGGATATCAGCTCCAGGACTTATCATGATGAATATACAGTGAATTATAGCGTGATAACATTATAATTCTCACTAAATTTACAACTGGACACACTTACCAGGTAATGTTTAATGTGTAAAATTAGTCGAATGTTACTGTTTTAGGCACTAATGATAACTTTGTAGCAGTGCTAATGCTATTGGAGTGTTTGCCGAGTGTAAATGTCAGTGATTAAAAGGAGTAAAAGTCTCATTTAGAGCATTAAACACTGATGTAAACCATCAGCTCCATGGCGTCTCTGTAATATACATCCACACATGGAGTTATAAGCAAGATAATATCACAATGCTAACCGCTAGCGCTTAGCACAGGGAAACTAGCTTGTTCATTAATGTATATTAATATAATAGTATATTTGTACACATGTAAACAATTAGCTCCATTGTTTGTGTAAAATGTCTGACCAAATATGGATCTATAAGTAAGTTAATATCATTATGCTAAGCGCTAGCTTACTGAAAGAGCTAAGATAGCAGACTATTAACTGTTGCCTCTCAGCTAGTGCTAATTATCCCTGAGCTAATTCTTAGCTGCTCCTGTTATGTGTAATGTTACAGATGGTTAATGAATTGTTGTATGTAATTTATTGGAGCTCATCAGTGTTACTGTAGTGACATATAATGTACACTGCTGTATAATGTCAAGTCAAGTCAATTTTATTTATATAGCGCTTTTAACAATTGACATTGTCGCAAAGCAGCTTTACACAATAAAAAGAAATTTGTTTGCAATGTGTATGAATCAAAATGATAAGATTGTCCCTGATCTAATGTAGTGATATTATCATAGCTAGAGATCTTCTGAATAGTTAGCAATGTGCTAACACAATGTATGTAACAGTCAAGAAAAGGGGCTTTTGTTCAGGTTCTATCTATTCTATTATAAAGTCATTAAATATGTGTTTATACTACTTATATGTCTGCTTGTGTGTTTTCCTTCTCACAGTGAACTGTATGTGAATCAACTCCCTGTGTATCAGCTGATTCCTACACCAGCTTTACATCCTGAGCAGAAGGTGAGTGCTCAGAAGTATTCACCCCTCTTTTCAGGACCACCACTGACCACATCTTAATCAGGGGACAGGGACACACACACACATCTGTCTCTTCATGGACATAATGAGTGTGTTAATGAATGGGGTAGTCGGGGACGAATTGTGCAGCAATATTTAATGGCAAAACCCAATAATAGCTTGCATTCTTTAAAATGTATGGAATTGTGTGTGTGTGTGTGTGTGTGTGTCAAACTGCATAGTAATATCATGATGTCTTTTTACCAGACACTTCTATTAACATCATGTCTTTATTTCTCCCCTGTTGTAGATTGTCGTGGAGAGGACGGACCCTTGATCCTCTGCCTCATTACACCACCAATACATACAGAACATGTATTTTATTAATTTCTAAATAAAGTGTTTAATGTCATTTATAGTTGAGTATTTTTTTTTAAACAGTGCATGTAAAGCATTGCAGAAAATGATGAATAGAATTAGATGTTACTTCACACTGTGTGAGGGTACAGGTTTATACAGTTCCACTCTGTGTGAGGGTACGGGCTTATACAGAATTCATTACTGCTCCTTGTGTGAGGGTACAGATTTGTCTACAGTATGGGATTTTAACATCATTACTGTTTTTCTGCTAACTGCAGCTTGCTGGTTTGGTGATTGTTAGTGACAGCTCTGCTTTAGTTCAGACAACATGCTGCATAATATTGATCAATACATTAATACCATATGTTCAGTAGTTAAAGCAGAGGTTCTTCAATTCTTTACAACAAAGGCCTCCTTTAACTCTTAAACTCCTTCGCATACATTTTACTTATAGTGCATCTCAAAAAATTAGAATATCATGGATTTTTTACATTTGTTTTTATGTAATTAATAACGTTAAACTCGTATTCTAGATTTATTACACATGAAGCTCAAGACCTTTTTGTTTAATCCTTTAATTTCCATGAATACTGCTTACAACTATAAAAAAAAAAAAAAAACAGGATGTCAAAATATTAGAATATTTCTCTTCGAGTTTGAACAAAGTACTATTCAATACTGTATAGCTCTCGGTCTAGTTCAGTACACACAACTATGATCATAGGGAAGACTGCTGACCTGACAAGATGTCCAGAAGACGATCATCTACACCTTCCACAAGGACTGTAAGCCCCATAAGGTCAAACACACTACCACTAACTGGTTTGCTGACCACTTTGATGTTACTGTGCTTAATTGTCCAGCCATCTCACCTGACCTGAAGTTTCTCTGTGAAAGATGAGTAACACCTGACCCAACAGTACAGATGAGCTGAAATCTGGGATAAATTTACAAGCTGAATGCTTCACATGGGATCTGCAGACATAACCAGAGTGATCTGTGAAACAGCTCAATCCAATGGGTTAAATGGAACCATGTAGCCTTATGAATAATAGCAACTTATACCTATGTACTGTGAATGGAATGTTCAAGAATAATTAAAATACACATGTAAACAATGAGTGTAACATTTGAAATGCAGTTTATCTTCAAAAAAAAAAAAAAAACTAAGTAGAACATCATGCAAAAGAGTTTTTTTTCAGAATTTAAAATTTTAAATAACCATACACTGAAGTTAAAAATTATACACTTACAAGAGAAAAATAATAAACAAACAACAGATGCAAAATAGTCGAGTGTCTTCGCTTTTTTGTATATTTGAAGATAATCCGACGTTTTAATCCGCTGCAAAAGGCTGGTTTGCTGGTGAAGCACTGACATCACGACTCATTTTATTTCCCGTACATTAGCTGTGTGATGATGGATGTGATATTGATTTATTCTAAATATATTTAAGATTATATTTTGTAACTGATTATAGCATGTAACTCGAGGGTAGAGTGGCATTCTTAATGGCCAGATCTGTACCTAGAGTAATTAGATGTCGAGTCCCGTTCGTCACCAATGGACCTTCTTATAATCTATTTCAGTCGACCCAAACTGTCTCGTCTGTCCTTTAGGCATTTCCCTTCCTCTTTGCCCATCGTCTCACTGGTGCGCCCGGATGGCAGTGGCGCCAGTGCTTGGGCCCGTCTTAGTTGCTTGCAAATATATTTAAAGTTTGATGTCTTTAAATGTAACATTTCTTTAAAATAATAACAATAAACCGATACAAATAGAGAATATATAACAGTTCATTCCTTGATCGTCTGTCTAAACAACATTTAACCAATTTTTGTACAGTAAATGTGAATAGATCTGGTACTGATTTTTCATGTTTGTTGTACAAAGTTACTCTGATGTGCAAATTGCCATCACTAGTATTTCTTCTATACAACAAATGACTTTTTTTATGACTTAAGATCAAATAATAGTTGAAAACTGTGTCAGATGAAAATGTCACTTTGGCCTCCGAGTGGCGCAGTGGTTAAAGCGCTCGCCCTATCATCCGGAGATCGCCAGTTCGAATCCCGGGGGGTGCTGTAACCTCTCGCAGCCGGAGGTCTAGAGAGAGCTGATTGGCCGAGCTCTCTCAGAGGGGAGGGATGAGAGGTACTTAGTGCTCCCACATTAATCACGGCTCTACAGCCAGTCAGGGGCGTCTGTGAGCTCGCGCAACGGAGGGAGCGGATAGCGCTGTCCTCCGAGTGTGTTACGCCGCCCCCAACGGTGCGCGAGCGAGCAGTTCGAAAAGATGCGGTCGGCTGGCGTCACGTGGTTCGGAGGAAACACGTGATAGTCTTCGGCCCTCCCGGCTGAGTGGTAGTAGTAGCCTTAATGTGGGAGCCCCCTAGTGACAGGGAGGAATTGGACACGACTAAATTAGGGAGGAAATCGGGGAAAAAAAAAGAAAAAGTCACTTTGTGCGACCTGGTGTTTCATGACTGACACAAGATGCGACAGATTCATTTTGGCCGTTGCCGTTTGCCACGACAGAGAGCGGTAATAGACACTCCCCTTGACCAACTACTGTATAATCTGATTTTCTTTGGATTTTATGTCATACCTTGACTCCCATTATAATTCTAATTTGATCACTATTTACTTTTTGTTATTTACTATTATCTTTAAACTTCTTTAATTTGGTTTATAAAAACAGTAAAAGCAATGCACCTCAATATCGGACATTTCATCTCATAATAAATCTGTTTCTCCAAATTCCTTCCCATTGTTTTCACATTTCTTTTGTTGGATCTAAAAAAAAAAATAACAAGATGGTGCTTTTTGTTCTTTGTACACCACCTTTATCTGACTCCTGTATTTCAGCATTAATTTTACATTTTTTTTTTTTTTTTTTTTTGAAAACAGATCATACATTTGTACTTTACTTCTGATGCTTAAGCAGGCCCCTATGTTTTGTGTATCTTTTAGTTGGGGCCTTAAACGTTGTTCTGCATTCATTTATAAGTAACCGTTATATTAAACTGAGTATTCTTAGACGTTAATTTTGTCTGTGTCTGTGGCTAAATAGGTGCAGATGTTGTGTATGCACTGTTCTTTAAAACATGTTCTTGTGAGTAGCTCTGTATGCTTTGTTCCTTTACTGTATAGTATTCCTTTATTGCATCACTGTATGTGCTGTTTCCTTACTGCATTGCTGTATTGTGCGCTCTTATCGCTTGTTCTCTATTTTTTTTTTTGTATTACTATTAAACACACAAGTGTCACGAGCCAGCCCGGTCAGCCCAGCTCATCCAAATCATAACTCTAGCTAATACTCTCTGCGTCAATTATGGGAACGCACCTGTTACCAATTTGGCAATTAGCCAGGGACTTTAAAAGAACGCCGAGAGCCCCTCACCTTGCCGATGTGTCTCGCTGAATGCCTCTTGTCTCGTTCCTCCATAAAGATTTCATATTGTCCTGTATCTGTGTTTCGCCCTCGCCTGTTCCCTGGATTTCGTCTCCGTGTCTCGCCCTCCGGATTTTCTCGCTTCGGATGCGTCCATGTGTATATGACCTCGTCTGTTCAATTGCTCTGAGTTTGGATCACGTTTTTTGGATTTAGTCTCTCTCTCGCGGCTGGACTATTGGTTACCGACTTTGTCTGCCTCTTCGACCTCTACTCGCATTATTCCCCTCCGTCTGTGCGTTTGTGTGTGTGTGTGTGTGTGTGTGTGTGTGCGCGCTTGTGCACACTTCCGCGTTCCACACATTGACAAACAAGTACATGTTCCAAAATTGCTCACACCTCACTGTGGAAACTGAAAGCTGACAAACGCTTTGCTATCTTCTTGTAGCTTTCACCTTATTGCAGGCGTCAATAACTTTCATTTTCAGAGGAACCCATTGCTGTTGAGTGATCATAATTGTGTGCACAATGTTTGAAGTGTCAAGGTATTTGTAAAGCTTTGAAATTGACATTTACCAACGACAGCTGTTGCCATGCATCAGATCTAACGAGATCTAATATTGCGCATTTTTTTTCCATTTCCAAGAGAGACTGTGTAGAGACTATTTTCAAATGTAAAAAATCTGTGCCTAAACTTTTGCATAAGACTGTATTTACATCAGCCACATAGAGCCATTTTGTGCTCTATGTAAATAAGTGAAATTTACACAAATTTAAGAAGAGGTCTGAAGCACTGCAGGGTTAAAGTCCCAGTAGCTGGCTTAAGTTAGCTTAAAATGGGGACGGGTGCAGTTTTGTTTGTAGGTGTGAACAGCTAAGACATCAATTGGGGGGGGGGGGGGGGGGGTGAGAAAGGGTGCATTATTTGCATTTGAATGTTTTAAAACATTGTAAAGCGCACACAGTAACACGAAAACAACAACAACAACCGTGAATGAATAGTGAATTTAGAGGCTCTGATTGTATTACATAAATCTTATTTAGTACAACAAAATTCTGTAAACCCAAATGTAACATTCTTTTTCAATAATAACACAAAACAGAGATAGGCTATTATACAAATAAAATTGTCAGCTAGTGAACAACATTTAACCAATGTTTTTTTTTTGTTGTTTGTTTGTTTTTAATGTCTGTTAAACGTTTTGTTTTGTTTAAACAGTATGCCGCAACAATAAGTAAGCATTCTGTCCTTATTTTGGACAGATACACAACAATTAGTATTAATTTGTGGAAAGTGGTGACTGAATTTCTTTCCTTTCAACCTTAGTTTCAAATAATAAATAACACCTTTTTTTGTCAACCATATTAATACATTTTTATGAACTATACACAAAATCTTGACAGAGAGAGAGAGAGAGAGAGAGAGAGAGACTCAGCAGAGGTAAATATCCTGCACATATACATTTATTCTCACATCAGAAAGTCTGTGAACTCCACTTCATTAAGATGCATAGTTATTGCTCACGATAAAGAAAGCAATAAGAGCAATTATATACGAGTTATACGAGATTACAGATCTTATACAATTATTCGAAGAGAGTATATAAAGATTTAAGCAGATTTTTGTGCCACATAACAGAAGAACAGATATGCAACTTAAATTGTTAAATAAATCGAATAGTAAATATCCAGTGTTTAGGGGAGACTTTTCTTCTGAATAATTTAATAGTAAACGCTGTAGCATTATAGAGTAGCCAACGTACACAAACTTCAATTCAAACCGAAGAGAAAAAGACTTAGCATTCTTCATTAGCTCTAGTGCGATTTCTTTTCTCCTTGTGAAACACATTTCCATCTGGTTGCATGTTCCATTTCACTGTGGTGCTTTCTGACATCCCATGATCAATTAGTTTCTGACTGATCTGCAAAACAGGACTTTTATTAGGCAGTAATACATGATAGACACTAATCTATGAAACCTACAAAAACTGAACACAGCAGTCAGATTGTGATTGCAGTATGTGTGTGTGTGTCAGAGCTTCATGAAGACTTCATTAAGGTTCTTGCTGCAGTAATGAGGAGGAGAATATACAGGGTGGGCCACTTATATGGATACACCTTAATAAAATGGGAATGGTTGGTGATATTAACGTCCTGTTTGTGGCACATTAGTATATGTGAGGGGGCAAACTTTTCAAGATGGGTGGTGACCATGGTGGCCATTTAGAAGTCGGCCATCTTGGATCCAACTTTTGTTTTTTCAATAGGAAGAGGGCCATGTGACACATCAAACGTATTGGGAATTTCACAAGAAAAACAATGGTGTGCTTGGTTTTAACATAACTTTATTCTTTCATGAGTTATAAGTTTCTGACCACTTATAAAATGTGTTCAATGTGCTGCCCATTGTGATGGATTGTCAGTGCAACCCTCTTCTCCCACTCTTCACACACTGATAGCAACACCGCAGGAGAAATGCCAGCACAGGCTTCCAGTATCTGTAGTTTCAGGTGCTGCACATCTCGTATCTTCACACCATAGACAATTGCCTTCAGATGACCACAAAGATAAAAGTCTAAGGGGGTCAGATCGGGAGACCTTGGGGGCCATTCAACTGGCCCACGACGACCAATCCACATTTCAGGAAACTGTTCATCTAGGAATGCTCGGACCTGACACCCATAATGTGGTGGTGCATCATCTCGCTGGAAAAACTCAGGGAACGTGTCAGCTTCAGTGCATAAAGAGGGAAACACATCATCATGTAGCAATTTCAAATATCCAGTGGCCTTGAGGTTTCCATTGATGAAGAATGGCTCCACTATATTTGTACCCCATATACCACACCATACCATCACTTTTTTTGTTCCAACAGTCTTGGAGGGATCTATCCAATGTGGGTTAGTGTCAGACCAATAGCGGTGGTTTTGTTTGTTAACTTCACCATTCACATAAAAGTTTGCCTCATCAAACATATTGGGAATTTCACAAGAAAAACAATGGTGTGCTTGGATTTAACGTAACTTTATTCTTTCATGAGTTATTTACAAGTTTCTCTTTGTTCACAGCCATTGACGTGTCGAAGAGGTTAACACGTGATGAGCGGATCGAAATTGTGTTGATATCTGGTGAACGCAGTAACCGGGTCATTGCAGCAGATTTCAATGCAAGACACCCTACGAGACCACCCGTCTCCCATGCTACAGTTAGCAAACTGCTTGCTAAGTTTCGTGAAACTGGTTCAGTGTTGGATTTGCCAAAATGTGGACGCATGAAAACTGTCACTAATGAACAAACATCAGTGGCTGTCCTAGCTTCATTCAGCAAGAGCCCACAGCGCAGCACTCGCCGCATGTCACTGGAGAGTGGCATTAGTCGAACATCCCTTCGGCGGATATTATCTACTCACAAATGGCACCCTTACAAACTCCAGCTACTGCAGCATCTCAACGAGGATGACCCAGATCGGCGCACACAGTTTGCAGAATGGGCAAAACAAAAATTGGAACAGGACCCTCAGTTCACGCAGAAGATTTTGTTCAGTGATGAGGCAAACTTTTATGTGAATGGTGAAGTTAACAAACAAAACCACCGCTATTGGTCTGACACTAACCCACATTGGATAGATCCCTCCAAGACTGTTGGAACAAAAAAAGTGATGGTATGGTGTGGTATATGGGGTACAAATATAGTGGAGCCATTCTTCATCAATGGAAACCTCAAGGCCACTGGATATTTGAAATTGCTACATGATGATGTGTTTCCCTCTTTATGCACTGAAGCTGACACGTTCCCTGAGTTTTTCCAGCGAGATGATGCACCACCACATTATGGGTGTCAGGTCCGAGCATTCCTAGATGAACAGTTTCCTGAAATGTGGATTGGTCGTCGTGGGCCAGTTGAATGGCCCCCAAGGTCTCCCGATCTGACCCCCTTAGACTTTTATCTTTGTGGTCATCTGAAGGCAATTGTCTATGGTGTGAAGATACGAGATGTGCAGCACCTGAAACTACAGATACTGGAAGCCTGTGCTGGCATTTCTCCTGCGGTGTTGCTATCAGTGTGTGAAGAGTGGGAGAAGAGGGTTGCACTGACAATCCATCACAATGGGCAGCACATTGAACACATTTTATAAGTGGTCAGAAACTTATAACTCATGAAAGAATAAAGTTATGTTAAAACCAAGCACACCATTGTTTTTCTTGTGAAATTCCCAATACGTTTGATGTGTCACATGACCCTCTTCCTATTGAAAAAACAAAAGTTGGATCCAAGATGGCCGACTTCTAAATGGCCACCATGGTCACCACCCATCTTGAAAAGTTTGTCCCCTCACATATACTAATGTGGCACAAACAGGACGTTAATATCACCAACCATTCCCATTTTATTAAGGTGTATCCATTTAAATGGCCCACACTGTACATTATAAGTGAAGACCTGTCGAGGATGAGACTGACCTGATCCAAGATAGCTGCCATTACCGCAGGATTGTTCACATCCTGATTGGACTGCACCTTCACCCTTAAGATTTGTTGTTGTGCTGTGATTACTAATTAGGTCAAAAACAAGCATAAACATGAACACACAAACTTACATTGTAAAAGAAGTTTAAATCTGATTGAACTCACCTCTGTAACAGAAAAAAGGCAGTACATCTGAGCACCGTGCATCAGAGGCCTGAAAGTTATTTATATAACCACAGTTTTCATTTCCTAGGGCATTATCAGGTTTTCCAGTCATCCAGCTGATGGTAGAGAAGGGGGTTTTGTCTGTCCATTTCCAGCCATCTCTGAACAGACCAAACCAAGTCCGGCCAGAGATCAGTCCTTGTATATCTGAGTTTTCCAATGCATTTCTATCACTGGCCAGATCTGTGTAATGCGTCCTGCAGTAAGCCTGAGCTCCATCCCATGTCAATGTATTAGAGATGTAGATGTACCTCTGATTGCCAGTTAGAGTGTCTATAAATATTAAAAAGAAGAAAGAAAGATCTGTCATCTGTAGTTGTTGTAATGGGATCATAACACACCCTCACACCACATATTCATGGAAAGATGGAAAGAAAGATGCACATGCAGGTCCCAGCAGCGCATGCGGGCACGCAGCAGGTGAAAAGTGGCAGTAGGCGGAGTGGCAGAATGGAGCACGCAGAGGCAGCACTTCTGCACGCTCCCTAGACGGTTCTTCTCCCGCTGTTGATGTCCGGCCTGGCCCCTCTCAGCTCTCTCTAGGCATGACCTTAGGCGGGAGTCCTCGCTGACGTTCAGATCAAAAGGGCGCATGCTATCCCTTTCGCTCGCATGCCACTCTCTTATACCCCGTCGCACGTCTCTTTACATTCTTCTCGGACCCCAGACTAAACTCCGTGCCTTGCTTTTATAATGCAGAGATCCTATTAACGTTAATTATCCGGCCCGATAGGGAGCCTACGGAGTGAGTGAGGAGCAATAATAGATTTAGGCGCACACCCATGGCGCACGGCATGACATCATGATATCAACTTAGAAAATAAATGAATTAACAAACAAACAAATGTGGGTATTATTTTCATTTCTTTTTTCCACAAAGACCTCTGCAGCCACATAACCAGTAAATATATCATTTACACACCTAATATGAACACAAGACTTTGTGACTGAATGTTTTCCCTGTCCTACAGAAATCCCCACACTATTAGATCAATGACGTGGGTTTTCTGGCAAAAGGAACAGAAATCTTGACCCACCAATGTCAGGAAGCATGTAGGTGTTATGCAGAAAAAACTGCTTTTTCTTACCATGAAAGCACACAAAGGGCAATGTGGCTGTACATAAATCATCATTCCAACCAGCTGGTTGTATCAGAGCACATGTTTGATTCCCAGCAAGGTTGTTGGGCTGTCCTGAACTCCAAGGCCTCAAACTTCCCACTGGCTCATTTCCCATAGACCAGCGCCAGCTGTTGATGTCATTGTACATTCCAATCCAGGCGCTGGAACCGAACTGTTGTTTCTGTATTTCCTTCCGAAGTCGGGCTACATTGTTATTACTGTCGATGATGGCAAGGTCGGTGTACTCAGCTCGACAGTAAGCTCGAGCATCACTCCAGGTTTTTCCTTGCTGGATTAGATAGTACTCACGAGGGACAGACTGGATGAGAGGGACGACTCCTGTGAAGGAGAGTTGTAAATGTTTTTGCAGTTTTATCTTTGTGATAAAAACAAAACACACACACACACACATTCGTGTACCTCACCTGTAAAAATCAGGAGTATGAACAGATGCTGCCCCATATAATGACGTGTTGAAACTTACGAAAAAATAAGAAATGTAATTAAAAACACTGACTGCAGTAAAATTACCACAAAAAGTACGACATCAGTACAAATCAAACCACAGCACTACAAACCTTTATAGTTAGCATAACCGTTAAATGTGCTTTAACAATAAATTTGACTTCACTCGACAGTACTTCTCGTATGTTTTAAATGATAGATGTCTCTTCCAATCAGCGGTAAGAATTTCATTTGCAAACTCTACCTACCTTTAGTGGTCTGACTGAATTGTCATTGTGTTTTCTCATTTGTTATTTTGTTTTGGGTTTTGATATTTTCTTTTTTAATTTAATTATTTTGTTTTAGGTTTTATTTATTTATTTATTTATTTTTATCTTGATTTTGGTTTTATTATTTTGTTTCGCACTTCTCAGTCACCGTAATTGATCATATTTTGCAGTAAACCCCATCAAACGATGAAGTGTATGATGGTGAGTCTGATATAGTTCTCTAATTCTGTTAGTACAACCTATAAACCTATTAAAGTGTTAATATGATATTTTTGAGTAATCATGATTTAATAGGAGTAAAGATATATTTTTAAATGTTCAATTTTTTTTATATGTCCTGCAACACTATTCTTTTGGGGGATAAATCTGGTGTAAATACAAGTTTAATTAATAGGCATAATTTAACTACAAATAAATTATATTGCTCTACAAGCACAATGTTGAAGAAACAAACTGCCATTCATTATTATTATTATTATTATTATTATTGTTGTAATTTTATTTATTTGTCTGTATGTGCGTGTGTGTTTGTTTAACAATTAGTATTTGGAGACTTATAATATAATATATTCTATAAACATATGTATACAATATGAATAATATAATATTATTATATTATGAAATAGAATTATTAATATTATAATATGAATACATTGTTATATAATGTAATATGAACAGACATGATTTTGTTTCTATTTAAATTAGTACTGTGTCATGCTCTCGGCACTCTCGTGCTGTTCAAAGCCCGCTTCCTCCCGTTTGACATTTCCGTTGCCACGCTGTCATGCTTCTCATCACACGGGCTTGTTTTCCCACGCTGTCATGGCACTTCCCACTCCCCCGGACCGCCCTGCCTGCACACCTCGTTTCTCATCCGCCGCTGATTTCCTTGAGTTTACAGTGGAACCTCGGATTGCGAGTAACGTGGTTTACGACACACACACACACAGACTCTCGGCTTCCCACACGCAGACACGCTTTCTTCATACAGAAAACTCTGTCGGGATTCTTTTCAAAAGGTAAGGTGCTGGTTCATTTTTTATTTTATTTTTTACTTTAGTGTCATTAGACAGATTTCTTTTTTTCCCCGTTAAAACAGTGCTTCCGTTGTGTGTGTGTGTTTGTTGTGAAACTTAAAAAGCAAGGTGGGGGGAGGGAGGAGGAGTTTTACTGTGTAAGACGAGGTGAGGGAAGGGGCTAATTCCACACACACACACACACACACACACACACACACACACACACACACACACACACGCATGTACAAATACGGCGCCTGTCGGGATTTATTTGAATTTTTTAATTTGTTTTATTTTTACTTCATATATTGTATCAATTATTTTTATGTACAGTACAGACCAAAAGTTTGGACACACCTTCTCATTCAAAGAGTTTTCTTTATTGTGTTCTTTCTTGTGTTCTTTAGTCCAAACGCGTCTCTTCTGCTTGTTGCCTGTCCTTAGCAGTGGTTTCCTAGCAGATATTCTAGCATGAAGGCCTGATTCACACAGTCTCCTCTTAACAGTTGTTCTAGAGATGTGTCTGCTGCTAGAACTCTGTGTGGCATTGACCTGCTCTCTGATCTGAGCCGCTGTTAACCTGCGATTTCTGAGGCCGGTGACTCGGATGAACTTATCCTCCGCGGCAGAGGCGACCCTCGGTCTTCCTTTCCTGGGCCGGTCCGCATGTCAGCCGGTTTCTTTGTAGCGCTCGATGGTTTTTGTGACTGCACTCGGGGACACTTTCAAAGTTTTCCCAATTTTTCGGACTGACTGACCTTCATTTCGTAAAGTAATGACGGCCGCTCGTTTTTCTTTACTTAGCTGCTTTTTTCTTGCCATAATACAAATTCAACCTCTTTGAATGAGAAGGTGTGTCCAAACTTTTGGTCTGTACTGTATTTATTTTTTTGGGCTGTGGAACGAATCATTTGAGTTTTCATTACTTCTTATGGGAAAATTAAATTTGATTTACGAGTGTTTTGGAATATGAGCCCGCTTCAGGAACGAATTATGCTTGTAATCCAAGGTTCCACTGTATAAGGACGCACGGCACACCATCACTTCGCCAGATTATTGAATGCTCTATCCAATTCTCTCGCGTTTATTTTGATAGTGATCACGTTCCCGAAGTCTCTTTCGTTTCTCGTTTTTTCCCCTTTGTCTCACAATTCGGATTTGTTTGCCACGCTGACAGATTTCCTGGTTTTTGACTCAACGCGTGCTCTCTCTCGACTACGGCTTATCTTCACGTCTCGGCGCTGACTCCGACAGCCAATCGGCTCCATGCTCGTGACATGCACCCAAAGGACCTGTGCTCACACACCTGTTCTACAGCTTCAGAGCAGTGCCTGCTCAGCCTCTGCACCTGCATCTGGATCCACCAGAGCATCTAACGAAAGCCCCGCTCCCTGACATATTGTTAATCAACACTTGTGTTCAGAGTTGCGTTTTTCTAGAAACTTTATAATAAACACAATAATGAACATAAAATAATAATGATCAGTGTAAAAGGAGAGTAAGACTTCTCTATGTGGGTTATGCTTATTAGGATTATTTCAAACTCACAGCAACTAAATTGTTTGTTAGACTGTCTAATGTAAATGTATACAGTATGTTGATCTGATTCTTATGCTGTTGTAAATGTTTCTAAAACCTCAATCCATAAGTAACTGTAATCACTTGCTGGTGTAAGGATCTCCGTACAGCCCTGTGCTAAACAACACACACACACTAAACAGATACACTAAACAGATTAAACAGATTAATTATCTTTATTAAGGGTTAGGAGGTAACTGGATTATTTCTGTAAAGTACTGAAACATACCTGAAATGTGAAGAAGGTAAACACTCAAGTGTCATATAGTTTATAGATCTCAGTGTCTTTTAAAAATGTTCTGTAATAGCTGAGTTACTGTTCTTTGTATCCTTCTTGTTTAGAGGCTGACAAAGCTCCCCACACTTCCTTCTTTTCCTACTTTCCAAAACAGATTGGATGTAAATCTGAGATAGAGAGAGCATGACTAGGACAAACAGAAAGGACTGAAGATGATCATTAAGTTGGTTTGTAGTGTATAATTTCAGAAGATTGTTTAGTCCAGTTTTGACAAGCATATCAAACTGAACTGTAACCATGAATACAGTTTTATCAGGACAGGTCTGGGAATTTGCAACACTGCTGAAAGTTTTATTTACAACAGGGTCAGGACTAATACAAATCTAACACAGAATTGACTGGGTTTCAGTATGATCTGTCGGGTCCGGCCGATCAGCCTCAGATGTATAAACAATTATGTACCGAACACAAAAACTTTTAAGTGGCAAAACAGAAATGCATTTTTATGGTGTTACATTATATAAATCATGTATGACAAAAAAAAAAAAAAAAAACTCAGATCTGCCTTGTTTTTTAAACTCTGAGAGCGAATTAGTCTCAAAGCCCCCCATTACTCTCAAACCAGTCTCAAAATACCACAAGCACTAATTAGCCAACAATTGCATATGTTTGACACCCTGTCACGTTAGAAGCAGATGCAACCCATGTGCTCACTGTTTTGAGACTTTGGAGGCATTTGAGGATGTAGAATGTTGCTGTTTCTTTTTGATCCTACTGGTGGTGCCCTTTCGACTACGTACACATTTTCATCCCACGAGATAGTAGTGAATTATTTGCCAAGTTTGTTTAGAAATAATAATTGTGGCAACAGAGATACGTGCCCTATTCTATCTGAAGGAATTCTTCTTCTTATTATTATTATTATTATTGTTGTTATTGTTATTATTCTTTTCCCACCGCAAGAACAGCTAATTTGGGTGCCTGAACATGCTCGAAAACTCACCAAACTTTCCGGAAAATTCTCCCTCAGCGAAAATTTTGGTGTGAAACTGTCTGCATGAGTAAGAGTGGCCAAATCACTCGGCGGCGCCCCATGGAATGTGGTCTGGGTCCCTGTAAGACCTACGGACATGAAATTTGGTACACTGATGGATCTTCTCGGCACAAGAAAGATAGCCTACTAGAGGTATCCTCTAAAGTGAACAGGAAGTCCGCCATTTTGGAAAAACTGTGAGATGTTTCATTCCACACATGTTGTATTTTGATGAACTCCTGTCGTCTGGGTCACATGGTCTGACTGTGGCGCCGCCACGAATTTTACCCTCCCCCGACGCACAGGTAATTGATGTTTTTTTGTGCTTGTTTCTCCCACACACTTCAACCACTCTGGACAAAAATTTAGAGTCATGATGAGCTTCCGAGTCTAAACAGATTAATATGCCAATATGAAGATAAAGTTATAACGGCACCTACTGGCAGTAGATAATGTGTTTTGCCTAATTTTCCCTATTCCGCTTGTCGTATTTTGACGAACTCCTCCCAGGGAAATAATGGAATAAGCATCAAAGTTTGCCCCATGGTCCTGAAAACATTGTTGAGTAAAAGTTATCAAAAGCTTTTATCAAAGTTCCACAATCTGGGCAGGGCGGGTCCGCAAATTAGATCCTTCGACAGTAAAGAGAAAGTTGCTGTATTTCTTATATTCTTCTTCCAGTCCAGGTCATAGTCTAGATCGACATCAGGCCATGCACACCTTTCCATATGACATGCCCGTCATGAGTGGGCATGGACAAATGTTTCAACAGCACCCCCTAGATTGTGATCTGGGTCCCTGTAAGACCTACAGGCATGAAACCTGTTAGACTGATATATCTTCTCACGACAGAAAAAAAAAAAAGTCACTAGGAGGTACGCATTACAACGAACATTATTTTTGGAAAAATGGCACACGTTGCATTTTAAAGAACTCCTTCTAGGGGGATTGCCCGATGGAGAATTTGTATAGGCATTTAAGGTTACATTTACAGCAGGTTGTGTGATCTAATCCCTGATCTGGATTTGTCAGGGTAACCTCTCAGTCACCGAGTATACCACTGATTTACGGACCCTGGCAGCCAATTCTAACTCGTACACTATGACTCTCATGGTCACATACATCCAGGGGCTATCTGAGCAGCTGATGGATGAATTAACCATGCATTAGCACCAGAAAACCTGGAGGAACTGTACAAGTTGTCAATTCGAATTGATAATTGTATCTGTGAATGTTGTGCAAAATGTCTAACTGGTCAGTCCACCGGTTATGGGGAGTTTGTATCTTGTCCTTGGGCTGTAAAGCCTGAAGAGTGCTCGGTAGAGCACATGCAGTTGGGGACCGCTGGGTTTGTCACACAGAGTGGTGACAC
Source organism: Clarias fuscus (assembly GCA_030347435.1). NCBI lineage: Eukaryota > Metazoa > Chordata > Actinopteri > Siluriformes > Clariidae > Clarias > Clarias fuscus. Next base: position 30,540,977 of record CM059219.1, read on the forward strand.
GCAGTCACAAATGTGCATGTTTCAGCGCTGATGAAGTGGGCCAAAGGCAAGTAGGGCTCTTTCAAGTTAGGATCCCAGGATCATTTCCAAGAACGCTTAAGCCCAAAATCCTATTTATTTTTTATCAGTGAGAATACGATTTTTACGATCAGGAACCGTTCCCGAGTCCACTGGTTAAAGTGGGCTCAGGAAATATATACAGTGTACTCTGGCTCAAATTAAATCAAATGTGGAAGCAATCTCACCTGAGAACAGACGTTTCATAAGTGCAATTGGTCTCCTCTGAAATCTTTGTGTAATTGTAGCACCAAGTACTGTCATGACCTACAAATTTTCCTATAAGTTTTCCTTAACTTATCCAGAATGGCTGGGCATGCAAATATAAATCAAAAAGGCACTCTCACTAGTCATCTTTCCCCCCACATCACCTGCAAGCTCTTTTTTGTAAAAAATAAAAAATAAAATTGGGACCTTTGCCCCTGTAATTATTGTGGGTTAAATGCCATAGCCCTCATTGACTAATAACCTCTAGTTTTGATAAACTCTGCCATCTAATCCCTGTAGAAATCCAGTGCCTACAACTTAGTGCCAAGAGGGGATAAATTAAAAACTGCATTCATCATGCTCTCAGGCCATTATGAGTAGAGGGTTATGCCCATTAGACTCACCAATGCACCCACCTTATTCTAGCAGTTTATTAACAGGGGCCTTCAGGAGACTCTTTACAATTTTACCATCATGTATTTAAATGAAATCCTACTATTAGGTAACACTGCACTGTGAATCTTTGACACTATAAATGTTTAATTTACAACTGCGCTTGCCCTGCAAATGCCTCATTTAAAAGCTCAGTTCATAGTGGACGCGGATGAATCAGATGTAAGTGTTGGGGCTGCTCTCTCCCAGCACTCCCAGGTTTTGATCAGAAACTACACCCCTGCATCTATTTGCACCACCTGATTCCATTGGCTAGGATTATTGTACCAGGTATAACTCCTGGCTACAAAATTGATCCTCGGGAAATCAAGTATTCTGTCTTTTGATAATTAGGTTTCTTAGTTAGCTAATTAGTTTTGTTAATTTATGTTGTTAATTTATGTTGCATGTAACACCTTGGTCCTGGAGGGACACTGTTTCATTTCCCTTTTTACTGAAGTGTATATGGTTAAAATGACAATAAAAGCCTACTCAACCTTGAACTTGGGCCAGGCGCTAGGATATAATTTAAACAGACCACAAGAATCTGGCATACATGCAGCCATCATACAGCCGTGGCTTAAAAGACTTTAAGCCCAATGGCTTGTCCCAGCAGAGGGATCCTCCAGTAGGAGTTTCAGACTCATCACTCTGATACTCTTCACCTCCAGAAAATTCCTTACAAACTCCTTTTTTAAGATAACTCCTCCATTTCTTTTCCTGTCCGCCCCATAGTAAAACAAATTGTACCCTGCTTCTAACCTTGCTTCCTTTACACCTTGTCTCCACCTTCCTTCCCTGCATCATGTCAACCAACTCTTTTACCTTCTCTGTCATAGTCCCAACATTCAAAGTCCCTATTGTCACTCCTAAACTCTTGCCTTTCCTCCTCTCTCTCTGCCTATGAACAAACCTTCCTCCTCTCCTTCTTCAACCAATAGTACCCCAATTTCCACCAGCACCCTGTAGGTCAACAGTGTTGTCAGTGTTGTCAGTGGCGGCCGGTCAATACGGGGCGCAGGGCCACTGCCCCCCCTTAAAGTTAAGCAGAGAAGAATGCTACTTTAACATGTCATTATTTATCATAATAATTATGTATTTAATAATGAAATAAAGTCATTTAGTCACGATATTTCACAATATAATATAATTTATTTGCAATAAAAAGATCTAAACTGTATTACTTGTATATGTATATGTATATTACTTGTATATTCTTGTACGCGGGGTGTCCAAAAACAAGAAAAACAAGTGTCTTAGCACTTCAATAAGCATGTAGGGAATAAAAACAGACTTTTTGTTTTGAAAGACTTTTATTTTTCTTGTTGATTCTGCTTGAGAAACACTCCCATGAAAGGTGCACATTTCATGCTGATTGTTATAAGTTGGACTAACAATGTTTGTCTATTAATGTCTGTTTTTTTGTCTTACTGGTTCCTGGAGTTTCCAGAAGTCCCAATGCATTGCAGAAGTCCAGCCTGGAGGAGACAAACGCATGGACTAACTTTTCCGCATCTGCAAATGTAAGTGCTGGACGCAGTTTAGCAATGTTCCTGAGATGGAAAAAAAGATGTTTGATATGGGCCTCATACGTCAAATGAGAGTCCATTTTAACCCCGAGGTTAAATGTTGGATGTCCTAACCTGGTGTGGGGTGCCTAGTAAAATAGCTTCAGTCTTAGAACTATTCAGCTGCAGGAAATTTTGCTTCATCCATGACTTTACCTCCTCCAAACAGAGAGTCAAAGTGAGTGATGGCAGAGTAGATGAGGAGGTTGAGTTTATCCTGAGGTAAAGCTGAGTATCATCAGCATAGCAATGAATTAAAATTTTGTGCCGGCTGATGACACAGCCCAGAGGAAGCATATACAATATAAACAACATAGGACCGAGCACTGAGCCCTGAGGAACACCACAGGTAACACTGTGTGTAGCGGATTTAGCGGCTCCCAGGGCAACATGCTCCGTTCTTCCGGTAAGATAAGATGAGAGCCAGTTTGATTTGATGTTCATTGGGAGTCCATGAAGCTGGAAGACATGAGTGATTAACAGTTCTGCCGTCTCCTTGGCAGTGGGGAAACTAGACACTGGAAAAAAGTGAATAGCCTTGGAAAAACGGTCCACTACTGTGAGGATGCAGGTGTGACCCCTTGAATCAGGGAGCCAGGTGACAAAGGGGATGGCTATATGTGACCAGGGTCTATGGGGGATAGGAAGAGGTCTGAAATGGCTAGCGTGCGGCTTGTTGCTGGTCTTATTTCTGGCACAAATGTCGCAGGCACTCACAAAACAGCGGGTATCATCTCTCCTGATGGCCCACCAGGAGATCTCTAGCCAAGGCTTCCATTCTTCTAGTTTTTCTCAGTGGGTGAGAGTTGGTAAGAGAGAAAACAGCATGGTTGTAGCTTATTGTTTTTGGGTGACCTCTGTAATGGTACCGCCCTGACTCCAGAATCTGAGGCGTCCACTTCAACAACAAAATGGATGGAAGGGTAGGGCTGGAGGAGGATTGGGGCTGAGGTGAACCATTTCATTAGCTCACTAAATGCCAGAGGTGGAAAGGGTAATAAAATTTTGTAAAAGTTTTGTTACTTCGGTAAAATTTTACTGACGTTTAAATAAAGTTACCATTATAAAAATATACTTAAGTAAAAAATAGCTTTTAAAAACTTTACTCAGAGTAAAAATGACTGAATTACTTTTTTTTAACAGCGGGGGTGGGATGGAGGATTCTAGTGTAGTTCAAAAAAGACTGCAGGTACAAGTCTCCTGAGCACGGACCACTGGCTGCAGACTGGGTCTCTGCATGTCCGTGATTCCGTGCCCACTAATGTATTAGTATGCAAATGTTTTCCTTCAATTAAAAATCAACTAGTTCAAACTAGTTCTTGTCTGCGTCCGTGAACAGTAGCTCCCACTGGTGTCCGAGTCTGCCAAAAGAAAAGAACACTATGCTGATTCCCAGGATCCTTTCATCTGGAGTGGTCGACAGGTGGAGGGTAGGTTCCCTCCTGTGGCCGATTCTGGTGAATGGTGGTGCCCCGCCCCTTTTTGGGATATTGAGTGGTTTGTCGGGCGAGCGAGGAAGCTTTCTCTTCCTATGTGCACTGGCTGTAAGCCCATTGCCACAGCAGAAAGAACTAGATCTAGTTATTAACTGATGAAATAGTGAGGTTTGTATTACTTTACAAAAATAAACACAAACACACACAAAACACCAGGATCAGCTTAAGGGTGGACCCAGGGCACAATAACCTGGCAATCTAGACAACGCACAAAAATACAGGTACCTTCCCTGACTCCCTAAACCAAAAACAGTGAATAAATTCCCTCTTCCCAAAATAAATGGCAGACACATCCCTACTACTGGTGAGTGCACAAGCATACAGTGAAACTATCTACAAATATATACAAAGAGCCATGCAACCAAACCAAAGGGGCAAAGCAATAATCAAAGTCAATAAGAGGCAAAAAGTCAAAACCAGAACACACAATCAAATATCAAAAATACAATCCAAAAATAATCTCTCTTCCACTCAACTATGTAACAATCAGCTAACTGTTGACTAACTGAAGCTACACAAATCGAGAGGTCTTTTATCTTTGTGTTGCTGTTGCTTTAAAAAGCCGGTGAGCAAAAAGGACAAACACAACCAAGTAAATAAAGCAATAGTATATTATACAAAATAAAGCTAACAAAAGGTGCACCACAACCAAACCAAGAAATAAACAATATTTACAAAATATATTTATATATAAACAGGATGTGAGTGTATGCGTGAGAGCGCAAGTGAGTGGATAAATGTCCGAAGTCCGTGTTTATTGTTCGTGTGTTTGAGGAGTATGGTTCGGTCTCACCAGGATTAATGAAGTCCGGGAGGCCGATGACGGAGGGTGAGAAGTCCGGGGAATCTGTCCCAACAAAGATAATCCGTAAGCGGAAAAATCTTCGAAAGAAAGTGATCCTCTGCAATCTCTGCAATCTCTCCAATCTCTCGTCTATAGAAATAACGCCAGCGCTGGTCCGTCATTACTACTCCTCCCCTTCGCTCTTTTCCGGCTGTCCCTTTGAAGCCAAGTCAGGTGACCTTTTGCATCACCTCTGACCTCTAGCGACCGGGAAGTGTAGTCCTACGAGGGGGAAAAGTGAGGCACAAAACACCGTCCTTGGGACAGGAAACCGAACGTGTCTTTTTTATACAGGCACCGCTGTTTTCCATTATTCAGCATCCTTATTAATACCCTTATTTTATACAAAAAAAACCCTTATGTGGCTGCGCTACAACTAATACCTCGCCGATCTTTCTTTGGTTTATATATGGTTGCGCTTATGGATGATGTCACTCCTTGTGGAAAAGTCAGTAGCGACCGTGTGGAAAGTCAGGTAAATGCCAATGTAGGGACAGACAGAAAACCTGGAGTGGAGTCTAGAGCGGCATGTGATCAGGACACAATACACACACAAGCGCAACAAAGCATTTATACCAGGGGTCTCAAACTCAATTCCTGGAGGGCCGCAGCCCTACAGAGTTTTGTTCCAACCATAATTAAAAACACCTGATCCAACTAAACAAGTCATTAAGGCTTATTTGAAAACTACATAGTATGTATGTTGGAGCAGGATTGGAACAAAACTCTGTGGTGCTGCGGCCCTCCAGGAACTGAGTTTGAGACCCCTGATTTATATAGACCATTTTTTTTTTTTTTTTACTTAGTAGCAAATATGATTTAAAATGTAGCGAAGTACAATACTTCAAACAAAACAATTACAGATTTAAAAAACTATTTCAAAAAGTAGAAAACAACTCAATTAATGTTAAGTAACGTTAAGTAACGTGAGTAAACGTAATTCATTACTTTCCACCTCTGTGGATCAAAGGCTGTGGACATCAGAGGCAGAGGATAGCGGTTCTTGATAGGATGTCATTAAGCTCTCAATCATTAATCAATATAAGGATGCAGGGATCAATTCATCTTAGCCACGAAAAAGAAGCCTGTCTCAGTGGGTGATGATGATGGTCTAATCCAACAGCTAAAGATTCAGAGATGTATTTGTCCTTGGCTTCCCTTTCGTGTTGGGAGAGTGAGTAAATTCTGGTCAGAACTGGAATCAGTGAGGGCATGAAGGATGCTGGACTGCTTGTCCAGGAGGAGCATGACAGGGAGGAGTAAATTGCCTCTGCTGTGTGCCTAGGTTCACTGGTGGGGGCCTCATCTTTAACAGGCACTGAAGGCACAGATGTCCAAACTGCCCACAGTAAAAGAATGCTCCAGCCTGAACCCAGCATTGCCGGTCCTCTGGAGAGTTCACCCAAATTGCATGGGTTTGGCTGGGGAGCTGGCTGAAGTAGGTGGAGTTGGGGAGGTGCTGGCTCTGAGCTGGTGATGGTTAGGGGTGCAGCACCGAATCCACCCGTCCTGCAAGAGCCATCAAAGTGTTTATGTCTTCAGGGAGCTGCTGAAAAATCAACTGGTCCTTGACTGAATCTAAAAGCCTGTTCTGGAAGGTGCCATACAAGGCGTGGGTGACCCACTGACTGGTCGCCGCCAAGGTTCAGAACTCAACGGCATAATCATAAGCAGATCTGGAACCCTGCAGTTCCCTCAAAGCTCCAGTAGTTGTCTTGTGGCCTACCCACCTGCAGTCCACAGTAAAGGCGCTGAATGTGGAACAGCAAAGGTTGTTGAAGTCCCAAATTCTACCATTCAAGGGCTTTCCCAGTGAGAAGGGTGATGATATAAGCCACCTTGAAGTGTTTAGTGGGGAAGGTTGAGGGCTGGAGCTTGAGTAACAGAAAGCTTTAAAACAGGAAGGAACGATAGGTTCCATGGTCACCATTGTATGGTTAAGGATTAGGCAGATAAGGGTTTGTGCGAAGCTGAAGGTAATAATATAATTGTAGGAAACGAGTTGACTTCTGAGATAATGTCTGGGAGATTTGCTGGAGATCTTGCTGATTAGAACTTATTTGCTGAACAATAATGTGATGCAGTTTGGCATTGGAATGGGTACTAGACCCGAGATGGAGCTTAGTTCAAAAGTTTGGCCTCAGATGAAATATGGCATGGCTGCAGTGTACTGTCACAGGAGGGCTGAACAGGAGTGAAACCAATAACAGAACAACAGTGGATCTCTGATTTTTATTTAGGCCCCAGTGCCTTGGTGAGCAGGCACGCAGAGGAGAGCGTGAATGAGTCAATGAATGAATGGGGTGAATGGGGAAGCCACTGGTTAATAGTGGAGGCAGGGCTATGACATAAGGAAATCTCCACAACCCCTGGAAGTTGAGCGTGAGGAGAGTCCCTTTTGGATTAGGAGAGCGTTTATCACCATTTATCCACTTTGCGCTTAGAAGAGGGTAAGTGGAATACAGAGGTTTAGCTTCCTTGGAGAAAACAAAGGTCAGCGCGAGCTCTCTCTCCATATTCCTACAAATATGGAAGTGGTTGAACTCGGAAGTGCTCAAATGCAGAATAATAGTCGGCTTATAGAGAAAGTGACAGCGAAGGATAAACTGAATCGTTTTACCAGGCAGGATCGGTAACCAGGAGTCCAGCAGGAGCAAGCGAATCCAGAAGCGTTAGTATAACTTGTAAACCAGAGAGCATACACGGTTGTAAACACAAGTCTGTCCGCTAATCACAGAGGTACCAGGGGGCGAAGACGAGAGAGGAATCTGAGAAACATGTGCTATCGAGAATGAGATTGGGGTATACAGAAAAAACACTCGGCAAAATAGTTAGGTTATGCTTATGCATGGCAAAGTGAGAAATGAGAAGGAGAATGTACATTATAAGTGGAGACTTGTCGAGGATGAGACTCAATGAATCCAAGATGGCCATCATTACTGCAGGATCGTTCACATCCTGATTGGACTGCAACTAATTTGCTCTCTGATCACTAATTAGGGGAAAAAACATGAACCCAGAAACTTCCATTCTAAAAGCAGTTTAAATTTAAATTCCATTCAACTTTGTAACAGAAAAAAGAGTATATAATTGTCTTTTTCAATTCAATTTATTTGTATAGCGCTTTTAACAACAACACAATTGGAATTGAATTCAGTAGAATTATTTAGGTCTGTATGAAATGTGAATGTCTATGAATCAAGATGATAAGATTGTCCCTGATGAGCAAACCAAGGACGATCGTGACAGTGGCAAGGAAAAACTCCCTGAGATGGCAGTAGGAAGAAACCTTGTGAGGAACCAGACTCAACAGGGAACCCATCCTCATTTGGGTGAAAGCAGATAGCAGGGATTGATCTGCATCATACTATGTGACACTGGAAGTTGGGTATAACAGGAAATGTGATTGAGTTAATATAGATTTCATTTCATTGTTGGAGGCTCAGATAAAACTCAGAAACTCCAGTCCTGAACTATGCTGCAGTCATGACTCCTCAGTGAACAGCTGTCAGCATCAGCCGATGCCAGGACTGTTTTCGTGGAAAAAGAACCGTCCCCAGTCACCACACGCATCCCTGGCAGACCACACAGGCCACCCATGTGACGAGAACCAGGACGAGTCAGACAGGTCCAGGGGGCAGGGGGGGGTCTGGATCACTGGCAGCTCAGGAGTGTATAGGACATGTACAGCTTGACAGAGAGACAGGGAGAAGGAAAAATAGAGAGGGAGGGAGAGAGAAGAAGAAAGAGAAGTGGAGAGAGCAGAAGAGAAGGAGAGATGGCAGTTACACAATGTATAAAGTGAATGTATATTTAGTACAGAGTGAAAGCGGGGACCCCTGCAGGACTAACTATAACTGCATAACTAAAAGGGAGAGACCGAAGGGAACAGACATGAGGGCTCCCTGAGATGTAAAGCAACCAATTACTTCACCGTCAACAAACCTAAATCATCAATGAGAGTGGGGAAGACAGCATCTAAACATACCAGTTCACCATAATACTCTACATCCATGAGTCCCTCAGATCTGCTCCTTTACCTAAGGCTAATCTATTTACAAAAATGCTTTGCTAAATAAAATTTAGGTTTTTAGGCTAGACTTAAACACTGAGACTGTGTCTGAGTCCCGAAAATTTTGCTGAGACATATAACTGTGTGAAGAGAAAAAAAAGCAGTGGGCCTAAAACGGTATATCTGAGCACTGTGCATTAGAGGCCTAAAAGTTAATTAAATACCCACAGTTTTCACTCCCAAGGGCATTATTAAGTTTTCCAGTCATCCACCTGATGATTTTGTTGATGAAATGGTTTTGTCTGTCCGCTTTCAGCCATTTCTGAAGAGACCATATCAAGTTGGGCCAGAGATCAGACCTTATATACAGATCTGGCCATTAAGCCGAAAATGTGTTCTCTCTCTTAGGCACCCATTGACATAAAGCGACAGAGCTCATAAACGTGTTGAACTCAAACTGTAAATACTGATATGTATTTATTCTTCATTTTCTTCTCTCATTGTTGGGTTCTTTATGCTGGGTCAAAATTCAGGGTTATTTTTGGTACTTTAATCACACTGTTGGGTTGCTTATGAATACTAAATGTGCTACATGGCTAAACTCGGTGCAAAAAAACGAAAAAAGAAATGTCTCTGTTTCCTTCCTAAACCTTTTGTCTGCATTACGATGAACTGAAGTTCACCTCGGAACTTCTGAAAACTAACCACTCCACACAACCCCTCGCGGGTGGAGCCTTTCCTTGAATTCGTCATTTTCACGGGGGTGGGGCTAAGAAACGCGCATCTCGGTTTATTTATACAGATGTACCTGTTTGAGGTTTGGGCTTTGGGATGTTTCCTACGTAGTCTAAACAGAGCTCTACCGCCTGCTTGGTTCATCTTTATAGTTTGAATAGATTTTTTTTCAAGTTTAATTCATAAATAATGTTCATAATAATTAAATGAGAGACCCTAAATCGTGCTTTACAATTACGTTGACTTCACAAAAGGCAGCGTTTTGATCAAAAGGCTGATAAACCTGTGCAATTTATCGATAAAAATGCAGACATACGCCCTCAGAACAAACACAAATTTATAGGCTACTCGCTAGATAAACGCTGGCTTTTCCAACACTACGGCACGCTCTGATGTCAGACGATTTGTTCAAGTCATAATAATATATTTTGTGTAGTTTATTTTTTTTTCTGTGCACAAGAATTGCATTTCAATGAATGTTTCATGGTGCTCCAGATGGCCAGTTCTGCACTGCTGACATTCAAGACAATCTACCAGGTTTGTTTATTCTTCAGAGAAAGCATAATACAATACATTTTAGGCAGAGTTGTCCACTCTGACTTGTTAATTCATCTAAAACATCCCTACAGTATTTGCCAACAGCGCACCCAGTTTGATAAATTCACAGCTATCGTAAATGAAAGAATTGCATTTATAAGAAGATACCTAATTACATAATGAATTATATCAAATAAGGACCCTTGCACCGCCAGGGTCCTGGTTCGTTCCCCGGCAAGGTTCTAATCCTGTCGCTGTGTGCATGGAGTTTGCATGTGCTCCCCATGGGTTTCCTCTGGGTACTTCGGTTTCCTCCCACAGTTCAAAGACATGCAGATTAGGCTGTGTGAATGAGTGAGTGTGTGTGTCTGTGTCCGTAGATGGATTGGCACCCTGTCCAGGGTGTAAACTGCCATGTGCCCTAAGACTCTTGGGATAGGCTCCAGGCTTCCTGTGACCCTGAATACAGGATAAAGTGGTATAGAAGATGAGTGAGTGAGAGAAGGACTTTATCTAAAAGCCAGACCAAATTTCTCATTCACTGCTGAAGTAGTTAAATATGCTTATACTGTAGATACGTAGGTTATATTTTAAACGTACAATTGCAAGTAAATTGTAAAGCATGTAATGTTGTAAAATATGAGTAAAACAGTATTAAACACAAATATATAATATGGTAGTGTAGGATTTACATAATGTAAACATTTTAATGTGGACAAAATGCCTCAGGCATTTTCCACCATTAATATGTAGGGTTTACATGATGTAGACCAAGATTGAATGCTGGATTCTTTATCTTCATTATGTAGTCTTTTAGCTCAGAGTCAGAGGTATATCGAATCCTTAATGATTCGGGTTAATTTGATTAACTGAATTAAAATTTATACCATATACTTTATATACTACCCGTCCACTGTATAGCACAATTGAGTATATCTTACTAATCTAGTTTATCCCGTGGCCAACGAGGATAATACAAAGTCTGGTATTTATTAATACATGTTTAGACTTTAAAATACATGACAAAGACACAAGTTCTTTATAAAGAAACATGAATTTATTTGAAAAATCTACGATACATGAAACTACGCTACAACACACGCTACAACACACAAACATACTGACAGTCTGGAGGTTAACGGTTAAAGTTTTCTAGAACTTTACTAGATCAAAGAAAGTCACAAGAGCAGAGTCTTGGGTTTAATCTTACGGTTTAGTTATGCACTGAGCACCAATTTTCAGCAAGGTATGCAGCTTTGTTTGTTTATTTGCATTACGTTTCGTTCTCGTACAGTACAGACCAAAAGTTTGGACACACCTTCTCATTCAGCGAGTTTTCTTTATTGTGTTCTTTCTTGTGTTCTTTAGCCCAAACGCGTCTCTTCTGCTTGTTGCCTGTCCTTAGCAGTGGTTTCCTAGCAGATCTTCTAGCATGAAGGCCTGATTCACACAGTCTCCTCTTAACAGTTGTTCTAGAGACGTGTCTGCTGCTAGAACTCTGTGTGGCATTGACCTGCTCGCTGATCTGAGCTGCTGTTAACCTGCGATTTCTGAGGCTGGTGACTCGGATGAACTTATCCTCCGCAGCAGAGGCGACTCTCGGTCTTCCTTTCCTGGGCCGGTCCGCATGTCAGCCGGTTTCTTTGTAGCGCTTGATGGTTTTTGTGACTGCACTTGGGGACACTTTCAAAGTTTTCCCAATTTTTCGGACTGACTGACCTTCATTTCGTAAAGTAATGATGGCCGCTCGTTTTTCTTTACTTAGCTGCTTTTTTCTTGCCATAATACAAATTCAAACTCTGTGAATGAGAAGGTGTGTCCAAACCTTTGGTCTGTACTGTATGTGTTTGCTTGCTGGTTACCTTGGGGTTTTGTCCCTTCAAGGTCAGTCTGTCTCACGGGCGATTGGTCCATTCGGATGTGGTCACGCCTCATTTGTTTCCCCCTTTTATGCATACGTTAGCCAGATGTTTCGGCTGTGATGTGGGCCCATCTGGTTGGAGTTTTAATACCTTTTATAAAGTAATTTTGCATTAACTCTGTTCATGCTACCAATTTTTCGTGTACACCAATATTCTTTGAATAAAGCAAGCTTCCAATTGATCAAACATTAAACATCCCATAGCTTACACACTCATTTATACCTTCATCTAATAAAAGGGGTTTGTAAATGCTGATTATTCCTTATAAGTTATGCAGAATAATCAAACATACACACAGACATAAAACATACACAGTGAATATATGTATGTAGAATTTTGCCCTACTGGCACAATTTAAAGATTGTTTAAAATTGTGTCTCTGCCTTATGTCTCTTTGTTCATTGAAAGGTATATGCTCTGGAGGTCAACAAGAGTGCCAGTGCTATGAGTTAGGGAGGGCTCCCCCCTACACTCAAATGTGTAAAACTGTCTCTTTTGTTTATCGGATTGCCAATTTACACTGTTGTACTTGAGGTCAACTGGACTTTTTATGGCTCCAGAAGCAGCAGACTTGCTGTCCGAAGCTTGGTTAAGTTTCCGGCTTCTTCACAGATGTTGCTTTGTCTCACAGATCAGATAAGATTATCGGGATGGCTCCATGCAGGCTAAGAGAGGGGTTCTGGAATGTAATTGATTGATTGCTCTCTTTGGGGGTCTGTTTATCCCTACAATAGCATATATTGTACTGTACATTGAAAAAGCTATTTACATGAGTGTACAAATGTAAAGTAAACGCAATTCTTAATTTATTTTGTATATTTAACTTCATTCAGCAATTTAAGTTATATGAAAAATAACATGCCTATCAGCCCACTATTATTTTCTGTTCAAATTTAAAGATGCACACGCATGTGTGCAAAAAAAAACAAACAAAGTACAACAAAGAATACAAAAGTGTATAATTATTAATAAAGGTAGCATAAAACAACATTGTTTCCAATGCTGAAGCAAACATGATTTCGTTTTTTATTTACAATAGATCTTTCATGATGAATGTGTTCATATGCGCTTTAAACATACAGAAAACAATAAACACTGTCTTTTACAAAGTGAAAGTGAGTGCTGTTGATCAAAAGGTTGATAAACATGCATGCAGATATGAGCAGATTTATCGATAAAATGGCAGACATATTTCCCCAGAAATGCAACAAACAAATATGTAGCCTACTCACTGAATACAACACGACAGCACGCTCCGAGGTGAACACACGCAGACCCCGCAGTTACTGTCATTTCTCTTCTCACCTTTTGTTCATGATAGGTGTGAAGTTTCGCTGATGGGGGAATTGGTAGAATTGAGGGGTTTAAAACTAATTAACGACGTCTCTGCCTAAAATGTATTTCGCCAGCAACATAAAATAAATAGAAATAAAAAGTTTAATGCTATCAATTAAATCAGACTCCATAGTTAGATTTGATACTTTGAGTGTAATTCATACATTTACTGAATATATTCAGATTTTGTAAAATAACGAAACCCGTTTCCTTCCTGGACCTTTTGTCCGTATCACAAGGAACTGAAGCCCTTGTTTTAATCTGTAATATTTAAGTGAAATACATTTAAATATGCTTAAATATTTATTTTTATTTATGGACAGGTGTATTATGTTTGATCTGCATTATTGCAAGACAAAATGATTTTCTGGGGGAGTATGTCTGCATTTTTATTGATGAATCACACACGTTTATCAGCCTTTTGATCAAAACCCTATCATTTCAGTCATAAATTCACAATCACATTCCAGCTGTTATTTCCAGTCGTGGTCTAATAATGGATGAAATAATTATTCAATTCTGGACAAAAACATAATGTGTACATAAGAATATTTACTTAAAAATATAGATTTTTTTGTTCATTCATGTCTCCTGATGGTGCTCAATGTCGACACATTATTACAAAGATTTGTTGGCATATTCACGAATCAGGACATTCGCATATTTAGCCCTATCAGATAGGCTCCTATCAGAAAATTTTATTAATTTTAAGACTATTTAATCCGAGGCATTGCCATGTCTTTCATTGTTTTGTCCCTGTTAAGACATTACAAAAACTATATAAGAAACTTTTTCTTGATTTAGATTTTTTGATTTTTGATTTTTTCTTGGAATTGATCTGCATTCATACTGTGTGTTGGGTGGCAGGCAGTTCAGTATAATAGTTGTTAGTAGATGTTAATTGTTAATACGGAGTCCAGGTAGTTACTGGAGGCTCAGGTACACTTGTAGGAAATTCCAGTCTTGAACTATCGAGCGACTGTAGCCAAGTCCGCAGAGGCAACATCTTGCGAGGCCAGAACCGTCTTCCTAGTAGAGTGAAACCGTCCCCAGACATCGGACGCATCCCAAAGAGATCTCGAACCAGAAGTGGGGCACCAGGATGAGTCAGGCCGGTCCAGAGGGCAGAGGGAGTCTGGATCACTGGCAGCTCAGGAACGACATGTGTAGCTCGACAGAGAGAGGGAAAGAGAGAGAGAGAGAGAGAGGGGGGGGAGAGAACGGGAGAGGGGAGAGCAGAAGAGGAGAGATAACAGTTATGTCTGGTCACAGTCATATAATGTATAAGGTGAATGTATATTTAGTGCAAAGTGCAAGCAGAGACTCCGGCAGGACTAACTATAACAGCATAACTAAAAGGGAGAGCCAGAAGGAAACACAGACATGAGGGGGAACTGAGATGTAAAGCAACCAATCACCTCACCGTCAACAAACCTGAGTGAACAATGAGAGTGGGGAGGACAGCATCTAAACATACCAGTTCACCAGAATACTCTACGTCCATGAGTCCCCCAGATCTGCTCCTTTACCTAAGGTTAATCTATTACCAAAAATGCTGCGCTAAATAAATGGGTTTTTAGCCTAGACTTTGTTTGTCTTGCACTGTTACAGGGCAAAATAGAAAAAAAGAAGAAAAAAAACACTCTGTAGATCTAAAATTTTCAAAACATTAGCACCTACGCTTTAACATGTTTTCACGGGTCTGCGAAGATTCAGGGTTTCCTTGTCGACCTCCACTGGTATTATGTTGTGAATACCCTGTTGGAAAAAGTAAAAGATGTCATCAAAATAGGACCATTTTATTTATGGAATATAGAATATGTTTATAAAGAGCTTTTCAACAACATCCTTTAAATTACATACAGAAGAACACTGTAAATATTAAAAGACACAGGGACATACTTCGGGGGGTGGCCATCAGTGCTTCTTGAGATGTGAGCCTTTGCCTCCGTTTTATTTGGAGATCCAGGGGGCTCTGAGTAGATCGTCCTTGATGGAACCATTACATAGGACGTGTTAGTTTTGGAACATTTCACTGTCCAATTTTACTACTATAATGTGCTATGACTTTTTTCTGTTGTTGTTAGTCTTTCTCCCCAGTGGACCAACTTATTCACACAACTTGGCACAGGTTTTACGCCGGAAGCCCCTCCTGATGCAACCCTCCCATTTTTATCTCCAATAACATGTATTTGTCCTATTAATCCACATAATGGAGGGAGGAACCTCTTATCTGAAATCAAGGCAAACAAATTATCTTGCATCAAATCTTGAATGTCTGCTGAATGAAGTGTTAAAAGTACTTAAGTTTGTGATATTAACATCCACTGGGAATACACAGAGAAACAATTATTAGGGTTCACATTCCTTTTTGAAAGCATGACTCCTTTTTGTATATATATATATAAAACTCACAACTTAATCTAGTGTTGAACAGGTCAGGAGTCAGGCACGTTTCATCCAAGTGTCTTGAACACAAAACTGAACCATTAGCACAAACAGGGACATATGACAAATTAGAACATGAACAAATCTGTAGACTGTTTAACCCTTATAAATACATAAATCATGGAACTTTACCTTCTGTGTTACTATTTGATGAATGTGCAAAGCCTCCATACGATTATAAAAAAAGACCCGTTCGGTTGAGTGTCGCAAAGACTGTGTTTGGTGCCTGCCTCCCTGCTCTTAGGACTCCTTTCCCCCGTCGCACGAGGACAGGTGATGCAAGAGGTCAGAGGTGACGCACGAGGTCACCTGACTGGGCTTTAAAGGACAGCCGGGAAAGAGCAAAGGGGAGGAGTAGTATCGGTGGACCAGTGCTGGCATTTTGTATTGACGAGAGATAGGAGAGACTGCCGTGAACCCGTTCTTTCGAAGATTTTCATTTGGATTATACTCGATTGGACTTTTTCCTCACAGGACTTCTCACCCTCCATCATCGGCCTCCCGGACTCCATTAACCCCTGTGAGACCGAACCATAACTCCTCGCACACATGGCAACAATATCCCGGACTCTGGACATTCATCCACTCACTCACGCACACATACATACACTCGCTATTGTAGATATTTTGTAAATATTGTTTGTTTTCTTGGGTTTTGGTGCTCCTTTTGTTTACTTTATCTGTTGATTTTTTATTTTTATTTTTTTGTATAATACACCTTAGATTTATTTAATTGTTGCCGTTTTTCCTTTTTGCTCACCCAGTTTTTAAAACAACACCGTCACAAAGAAAACGATCTCTTGTTTTTGTAGCTCCAGTTAATAGTCTGTTAGCTGAACGTTACACCCTATTATAACATAAGTGCAATGATGCAATGCAATGCAATGATCCCCAATATGTAAAAAACGGAGTCCCAGGGGGTGAAGTGGTTAAGCCAAGGGAATTATTTACGATTAGGCCACAGACTTACAGTAGCTTAATTAATAAAAGTACAGTAGGCAACTCACTTTTCTGGGCCGGCAGGAGACTCTGACTGATCTGTGTCAGCCCAATATCAGTGACGTCACTGTCAAGGTCCGACTCTACATCAAATAAAACGGATAAATTAGTGAGACAGTTTGAGCTTCATATACGACAGAAATTGCATGACTGTATAAAGCAGTTATAATCTGAAGCTGCTTTAAAGCATGAAATAATAATGTACCATTAACAAAGTCATCGAAGACTTTCCTCTTTCTTGGCCTTTTTAACTCTCCGCGATTGTCCATTGCTTAAAAAGTAAACCAACAGGAGAGTTCAGGACACTTTCAGGACATTAAACTCTGGCAAAATATTTCAGAAGCAGAAAAGCAACTGGGAATTAATTTGCATCATACATGT
Source organism: Clarias fuscus (assembly GCA_030347435.1). Taxonomy (NCBI): domain Eukaryota; kingdom Metazoa; phylum Chordata; class Actinopteri; order Siluriformes; family Clariidae; genus Clarias; species Clarias fuscus. The sequence continues at coordinate 30,557,950 of CM059219.1, forward strand.
TAGTAATTGTTTATGCAAAAGTATATTAATTATTTCATTAATTTGTGTACGTGTATGAACTATACCCAAGTCAGATAATTCTGACCACTATTACACCACCAGTTGGATTTACATCATCAGTTGGAGGTGCCTTTCCAAACCCAACTGAAGCACCAGTGAAGGGTTATTAAATTAATTATTAAAAGGTAAGTTAATAAATCAAAAGTAAACATTACCAATTTGTGCAGCTGAGGGAATATAGCATAACCCTGTTTGTAAGGGAGACACACAGCTTTTTTGAGGCTACTTGCTCTGTTTGTCAGCATTCGCTTTGCCGTTGTCGAGTCACTGCTGACAAACATGATGAAGAGCTTTGAGTTGCATGGCTTTTCAAAGACACCGTCACAGTCGGCTTCCCTGATCACATCCATCCTCAGTGTTCCATCACTTCTTTTCTCTCGGGCAAATCCCACTGCATTATCCATCAGGAACACACAGTTGTCAGGCATCTTTGATGTTATTTCAGTTGTACTTTGGGATCGTCTGGCATGCGTTTCAGTACGTTGTCTTTCAGCAAATCCTTTTGTGACTTGGACCAGTGGTTGTTTGCCGCTTCTCACCATTTTTTTGATAACCTGTAAGCGGTTCTCAAATGGAAAACATGAAATCTGGTTCAAAGAGCAGTGGAAGTTCACAGCATCATCTGACAAGTGTTTGATGGAATGAATGATGTATGTTGTAAAGGTGGGTCCATAAAAATCCACTGAGTGATCCACAAAGTGCTCCAGAATGCTTTGTGCGTAATCTAGATAAGACTCTCTCTTCCCATCTGCTTCATCTAAAAGAATGCTCATACCAACACAAAGAAAGTCACGTTACTGGTCATCAGGAAGAACATCCTTTAAGATTATTGGTCCTGTGTAGAGCATGAAGTGACGTAGCTCAGTAGCTTTCCACCTGTCTTCAATGCTTCTTGGTTGCCTTGAAAACTCTGAGGGTAAAGATTCCTTCAACGGACTGATGTTAACTTCTACTTGCTGTCTCTGAGCCTTACTCAGTCGATAGATATCTGGCCCATGCCACAAGTATGTCAGCAGCCTTTTCATGGCTCCAAGACATACTAGGTGCATGTAGTCAAGAGGGAACTGTTTCACACACAAAATACCAGCTTTAACAAGAAGTGATATTTGTTTTTGATGGTCAGGGTACCCAGCTTAGTTAAAAACATCATCTCTTCTTTTTTCAGCTAAACCCTTAGTCAAGTAAACTACCCTCCTCTCGATCTTTTGTGCTACTGCAACACATCACTCACATCCATGTAGACTATTGTGACTTTTAACACATTTCAGAAATGACCTGGTTTGTGCATCACAAATGATCGCTTTCACTGTTATTGTTTGAACCGAACTCTGAAATGAAATGACATTTTGAATGAGTTGTTGCAACTCCTCCAAGAAATCTTGTAAAAAATCCTCAACAGGGTCCGGTATGCTGGAGCCATGATACAGTGCTACAATAAATGGCTGACCGTTCTGAATTTGACCAAGAAGAGGCCAGAAACTGTCACGAGCTAGCCAGACTCATGGGTCTAAATCCATTTCGGAGAGCTTCCCTACGTGCTCCGCTCTCAATCACAGGACACCTGTATCGAATCAAGCAATCAACCCTTGGCTTTATAAGCACACCGAGTTTGTCACTCAGCGCCGCAGTGTCTCGCTCGTGTGCCCCGTGCTTTCCTTGCTAAATCTAGTTCTTCGTATTCTTTCTCGTTGCCGACCCCTGCTTACCCTCTCTGGATTTATTCTTTCGTCTTCGCCCTTGGTTACCTCGCTCGTTTTGGATTGATCATCGTGTATGACCCTGACTGTGTTTTTGGATTTCGATTTAGCTATCGCCCCCGGATTTGTTTGTGCTCACAGCTGCACCTCCGTTCAGCGGCACTCACCTCGGATCCAAGCCAACTCTTCGGCGTCCCACACTTCTGCCCTCCCGGTGCGACGCTCACGCCATTCACCAGCCTCCGGCACCCCAGCAAAGGCAGAACAAAAAACTCCGACATCCGCTCTCAGTTCACGCAGCGAAACAGCGCCGAGGAAAGAGAAAATAATAAATCGCCGGGACCATCTCCGAGGATATGCTCGCACGCGCTACTTCCAGGTTCGCGGAGGATTCCCTGACGTCATCACCACGTGCACTCATTGCATTCTAGGACATTCCCCTTCTGGACCGTTCACACACACACACACACACACACACACACACACACACACACACACACACACACACACACTGCTCTTCCAGCCTTTGTCCATTTTACCCTGGTGCATAAATAAAGGCTATTCTAAAGAGTCTGATTCTGCTATTGGGTCGTTTCTCTGTCCACGTCCGCCCCTGACAGAAACACATTTTACTTGATTCAAATAATGGCACGCCATCCACATTAAAGCACAGTTCAACTTTCCCTGGCAGTGTCTCTTTTGAAAAGTGTTCAAGAACATAACGCTCAATACCATAATAAATATCCTGTCCATTGCATTTATTTTAAACTGGCACTCCTCGTGTGGTTTCAAAAAGAAGTCTATGGCCATGACGTGAACACATCCAGAAGCTCCAGAATGACAAAATATTTTAAAAGTAGTTACTGAAAACATCCATGTTAAAATTCATTTACAGACGCCAGCCCATGTTATTCCTGCTTCATTTTGCTCAACATTTCAGTCTCTTTCAGGTAATTTACTTCTGAAAATCTCAGAAGGCTGCATCGGACAGTAAAACCTACTGGATCATTAAAACATACTGGTATGCTATTATCGACTGCATTTCATAGCTACTATAATAATTACCGTTTGCTTGGGGTTTAAAAAAATTCCTTTTTTGTTAATTTTATTTTAAATATCGTTTACTAAACACCTTGCTTTGAAGTCAATTCAAGCAGTTACAACAGAACCTCTAAAATCACTGTCCAGGTACCACCCACCCTGGTACTCGAAGCTCCCTGCTCTGCATGTTTCCAAGCTCTTCTTGCCCTACCAAACGCACTGCTGATTTGCCCTGGTACTCCCCCACTCCAGTCTGAAACGATATCTTCCAGCTTCTGATTGACTGAACACACCTGATCCAGGTAACCAGCAGATGGTAGGGCAGGGATAATTGGAAAACAATTAGGCCAGGTGTCCTTGAGGACCAGGTTTGGGAGCCCCATACAGTATCTATTACACCATGTTCCTGCAGTAGCATGAAACTGCTTATTTGTAAATATTTTTTAAGGCAGTGAAACAAAATGCAGCCAAGCTAACATTATGGGGACTTGATCATTTTGCTATCAGTTTTCACCAAGAAGTGTAGAGACCACATGAAGCTTTATACTTGCGAACTCATGCTAACAGAGTTTAACATTACTAACTTTTAGCCTACAAGTTAATTTTAGCCAAAATCAAACTACATTTCAATTCCTTCGTGTTAAACAAGTAAAAATTATAAACATTTATAAAACAATGAAAAAAATGGACTCACCCAACAGTAGTTTTTTTGAAAATAAATTTTAAACAACTTTCACCCTCCTTTCCTCGTGGCAGTAAATAAGACACATGAAAATGCGTCAACACTCACTCACTCTCTCTATCGCTCTGTCTCTCTCAAGATAATCTAGAATATCGCGAGACTTGCCACAAAATCGTGACGGCACTTTTTTCAAATTCAAATAAAAAAAGCTTTATTTATTTATCCACATGGGGGCAATTAAACACACGCAGGGTTTTTAAAAGTTTGACAATCCACATATAACTCAGACTTTAAATGGCGACCAGATATACAGTATACCTGTTGATATGTAAAATTTCATCAAAATAATAAATTCTTGCCTCCGAGTGGCGCAGTGGTTAAAGCGCTCGCCCTATCATCCGGAGATCGCCAGTTCGAATCCCGGGTGGTGCTGTAACCTCTCGCAGCCGGAGGTCTAGAGAGAGCTGATTGGCCGAGCTCTCTCAGAGGGGAGGGATGAGAGGTACTTAGTGCTCCCACATTAATCACGGCTCTACAGCCAGTCAGGGGCGTCTGTGAGCTCGCGCAACGGAGGGAGCGGATAGCGCTGTCCTCCGAGTGTGTTACGCCGCCCCCAACGGTGCGCGAGCGAGCAGTTCGAAAAGATGCGGTCGGCTGGCGTCACGTGGTTCGGAGGAAACACGTGATAGTCTTCGGCCCTCCCGGCTGAGTGGTAGTAGTAGCCTTAATGTGGGAGCCCCCTAGTGACGGGGAGGAATTGGACACGACTAAATTAGGGAGAAAATCGGGGAAAAATCCAAAAAAATAAAATAAAATCTTTTTGTAATATACGAAAACACGAGTCACATAATACCAAATGCAGTGGCTTCACAATCATTTAACCGCACAGAGCACTTTCTGAATATATTATTTGTCATAAAACAAGATGTAAATAGGAATTGTTGTGTATTTAAAAAAAAAATGTTCTCCTTTTCTCACCCACTGAATCTTGACTATAGACGTGCAAAGGACGTCAGTGGTCGTCTATTCACAACCTCTAGAAAACCACTCAGAGCATTTACATTTTATTGCAGTATTAAACAAAGTGTAAGCACAATTGCATGTGCATGTTTCGCGCTCAATACTACAGTGGATTTAATAAAGGATCATGATGGGCTATAAATGCACGTGTAAAGGTTGTCACATAGTGGACCTTCTCTCACACCTGATTCACATATACTGAAATGCACTTCACTAAAAGTCAAAGTGACCGCTATACATGCAACCCCAGACAACTGTAGACATGTACAAACGTATATGAATGCATTTTTAGGAAATGTTCTGTGTCACATATTTTTACAGATTTATTTCGTCTTACCTTGACTGGTTTTGGCCAGGGACACGACTGTCGGACCAATGTTTGCTGGGAAACGTCTATATGTATTACTATAATTTTTATACTGTGTTTGTAAATTCGTTTAATGTTTCACTTGTATTTCATAAGGTTTTGCCAGCGGTGTCATTATTTATTAAAGAAAATTATCATGATCAAAAACAGCCTCTTCCTTTAACCCTATCCTCTCTTAACCCTAAAACTCAACCCCCAAACCTCTATAAAACTTACCTTTTTCCTCAAACCCTAACCGCTAACTCGAACCCCAACCCTAACCGGCCCGTGCCTCATGCCTGCAATTGACTCAACTACTTATGAACTTGTTCCAAGAACCTAACTATTCATATTATATACAATATTTTGAGGTGGACTACCATGATTATTATTATTATCATCATTATTGGCATTATCCTAATAAAGGGACACATGGAAAAATTATTATATATATCTACACACATATATTAGTCACCTAACATGGTTATATTACTATTTTCAATCCTATACATATCTTATATTTTAAATATTATAACTTATTCATTTTGATGTCTGTCTCCCTTTTTATTGCACTCATTTTTCATACATTTCTTTAGAATTAAAACTTTGTTAAATTCATTTTTTTTTTTTTACAAAAGTCTAAGAATATATATCACAATTACCATTCTTAAAGTCCATATTAGAATTTTAAATAAACAAAAAATTCACAAAAAGATAAAACAGTGATTGTGAGAGCTGTTTCTTTTCAAATCAAACCATTACTAAGCTCTTATGGGCCAATTCAAATTATGTCCCGCCCCCAAGAGTATAAAAGGGACTGCTTAAAGTGTAGGCATTTTCAGATTGCCTTCTACACACACACACACACACACACTGACACACAGAGAGTGAAAAATCCCTCAATCCTGCCATATCCTATCCTTTTTTTCCTGATTAAGACACGTTTTCTTATTTCATTTCATTACTTTACTACCTTTTTATCCTATTTTTTTAATACTGTATACACATTTTTTCCTAAAGAAATACAGGACAAGCCTGGCTGAAGAAGGTTCCAAGAGAACTGAAACGGCTTGTTCATTTTTTTATTTTTCCATTTATCATACCCTAAACTCATACATTTATTATCTTTTTGTTGGTTTTATTATTTACAGATTTAAAAATTGTTAACCATGGTTCTGCTAGAGAGAGATGGTTGGACAGTGGTGACAGACAGGCGTGCCACTCAGGGTACAATCAGACCTGTGCCCCATCCAGACCACAGCAGGACACGTCATGCACAGGGAGAGAGAGTGTTCTCTTATGTAGACGCAGTTAAATATGGTCGCCACACGAGGGCAGCGCCTACTTACCTTATTAAACCTTATCAATGGTCTAGCAGACCACAATTTTTCTAACCCCAGGGCCTGTCTCATTCATGACCAGACAAAACACCTTTATAAAAGCACCACGGTAAACAATGCAGAGCCAAACACGTACAGTGCACCCAAACCTGTAAAGGAGAACCAACAATACACAGCAGAAACTGAACACACAGCCCAAACACTCGGATGACCCTAATTTCATTTAAAAAAAAAACCAAACCCTGCATAACATCATTAAACTAACACACCATAAAAACAATGTCAGTCAGGAACAGCCACATGCCATAAACAACATTGAAAGACATCTAGTCTATATTCTAGGCTATACTACCATGCTAATTCTTAGGAACCACTATGAAGATGCATTAATAGAAGAAATGGCCAAACTGCAGAATTTTTCTCCTGAGAACAGGGATGAGTGTTTCGACACTGCCACCTTGTGGGCAAGACAGTATATTGGCAAAAGGCTGAAAGACAAAACAATATATGAGGCTCCCACACTAGTGCAGGAGAAATTGTCAGGCCCGTTGATCTGTTGTCAGCCCAGGTGAGTCAGAAGGGGAAGAGGAGGTCCAGGGTGTCCCCCTTCCACTCCTCCTGTCCCAGCAAATGCAACGGCTAAAAATATTGCAGTACAGGCTTTTGTACACGCTGAGGAGCATATACCATCTCTCCCCGAAATCTCCTCCCAGCCAATAACAAAACATACTAAAACTACATCCACCATGACAGATCAATTCACATATGCCATGTCTCCAATCAGAAAGGAAGAATTAGAAAGCCACCCGGTTAGTGCCCTGGATTCTCCTGCCTCACCAAAAGAACAGCGCACGCCTCGCTTGCGTCCAAACCCCTGTGTTAGACAGGAACCAGACCTCTTATGGAGGAGCAAGAAGAGGGCATTCAGAATAATTTGAGCAGCTCAAAAAGGGTCACCCTAAGCCCCAACAAAGTGACTAGCCTCAGGACAGAGCATCGAACATGGCGCATCTTCTAGAGTATGGTGTGGCTCTGGGTAGAGTGTGCCAAACAGACACTTAAACACACACAGGAAAATGTATGATTGGAAGCTCACTGTCCGGATGATATGGCTGGTTATCGGGGATTCCAATTTATCCAGGATTCTGCCTTTTAAGATTCCTGACCTCCAGGTCGAGAGCTATCCGGGTGCCACGTTCAGACACATTGTAACAGTCACATATAGTAATGTTGGACATTAATCATACTGCTTAAGAACATTTCTTACAATTGTATTTTGTGTGTTTTTTTTGTATTCACGTAAGATGTGATATGTGTTACATATCTCCCCCTTCATTTGGAAACGTTACTCAAAGTCCCATAGAAAGGCTTTAGATTTTGTATATGATGGGTATCAATCTGATCAGGATCATCAATAAATGAAATAGAATAATTAACAGGGCCAAGACATTTCACAATCCTAGCAAGACCTTTCCATTTAACAGCAAGTTTAGCCATAAATCCCTCACTAGCATGCGACAATGGATGAGTGCGAACCCAAACCAAATCTCCAACTTGTTAATGAGCAGTCTTTCTACGGAGGTCATAGTATCGTCTTTGCTTTGCCTGAGCTCGTTCCACATTCCTTTGCACAGTTTTTATCAGCTCTTTCTGTCTCTTCAACACGGGGTATGCTGGACTGTCTGGGTCAGGTCGTCTATGAATGGCTCTCTCTAGAGGCCCTTTTAGTTTAGGCCCTTTTAGACGAGATCATGGTTTTAAGAGTAGACCCTTTCTGGGGGATTAGTCTGGGGCTGTGCCATAGTAGCCAGCTTCTGGATGACACTCCATTGCTTACATACCTGACTGAGAAGATGGGAAGTAAATTGGGTTCCTCGATCAGACACCAAATACATTGGAGTCCCCCACCTAGTAAAGATCTCCTCTATTAATATGCAAGCAATCTGAGGTGCTTTAGCCACCCACAGGGGGAACAACTCCACCCATTTTGAACAGTAGTCCACAACAACAAGGAGATGTTCATTTAACTTGGAACTCTTAGGAAATGGTCCCATGAGATCAATCCCTAGCATGTGTCCAGGTTCTACCACTGGGGTTGACTGCATATACCCAGCTAGTTTAGAAATGGAGGGTTTGCATTGTTGACAAATCTGACACTCTTTACAGTATTTCCAGATGTCAGAGCGCAGTGTGGGCCAATAACAGATGTCTACCAACCTGAGTAGAAGCTTGAGCCTACCAAGGTGCCCACATAATGGATTGTCATGTGCATATGTGATGAAGTCTTTTCGTAGGCAAGCCGGAATGACGAGCTGTTATTTGGACCCTTTCTGCCCATCAGGCATACTTCGAAAAAGAAAGCCATTCTTTAACAAGTAAAGTATCCGTGTTGGATCTGGATCCTTGAGTGACTTGGCTTTAATGGTGAGTTCCTGAACGTCTGGGTCATCCTGTTGTGCTTTAGCAATGTCAGACCATTCAATTGGAAAACTAGAAAAAGAGGTGGCTGAGTCTTGTGGTTTGATATAGGCTAAAGCAGGATCTGAAACACTGCGTGAAAGAGTATCTGGCACGATGTTGCACTGCCCTTTACAATATTTGACACTGAAATCAAATTCTTGTAGTCGAATAGCCCATCAAGTCAATCTAGAAGATGGCTTTGGGTGATTAAACACCCATGTGAGAGCCACGTGATCAGTTATCACTTCAAATGGCCTGCCTTCTAAATAAGGTCTCCATTTCTCTAAAGCCCATATAACAGCACAGCACTCCTTTTCCGAAACAGAATATGACTGTTCAGCTCCTTGCAACAGGCGTGAAGCATATGCAATGACGTCTTCTACCCCTTCTATCTCTTGAGTCAGCACGGCTCCTAAACCAACCTCGCTAGCATCGGTCTGAACTTTGAAAGGTCTCGTCAAATCAGGAGCAATCAAAATAGGTGCCCTGATTAGTTCTTGTTTGATCAAATCAAATGATGTTCATTCTTCAGTCCAGGTAAATGTCGCTCCTTTCTTTTTTAAAGCATGCAATGGAGCAGCTTTCTCAGAAAAATTTGGAATAAACCTTTAATACCATCCTGCAAGTCCCAGAAACCGTTGTACTTCCTTCAGACATTGAGGGACAGGAAACTGAGTAACAGCTTCTACCTTAGCCGGGTCAGTTTGAATTCTATTCCTGGATACCAGATGTCCCAAAAACGTCAAAGACTTCTGCATGAGATTGCACTTCTGTAGATTCAACGTGAGCCCTGCTTTGAAAATGAAATACTCTCTGCAAGTGTGTTAACTGTTCTTCTTCCGTCGTAGAATATACCACAATGCCCAAAAGGTAAACGAAGAAATTCAAATAAACCTGATGAGGTCATGAAAGCGGTCTTGGGAATGCTTTCAGGTTCCATCTCAACCTGCCAATACCCACTTTTAAGATCTAGGGTACTGAAAATTGCAGCTCCATGAAGAGACTCCAGGATATCCTGTATCTGGGGCATAGGATATGCGTCTAGCAGAGTCTTTGAGTTTAAGCCCCTAAAGTCAACACAGAATCTTTGTCCTCCACCTTTTTTTAGGTACAAGGACAATTGGAGCAGCCCAGGGAGATGTTGAAGGCTGAATTATTTTCTTATCAAGCATCATGTTTATCTCTTGATCGATGAAGAGCTGTTTCTCAATAGATACTCAATAGGCTTTCCTGCGAATAGGTATTTCATTAGTGGTTATGATGCGATTGGTACATTGGTATGAGTGCATACTGTGGGCCAATCTTTCATGAGCTGTTCCAGTTGTGACTTTTTTTCCAAAGATGTATCTGTCTTGGTGATTAATTGATGAATAAGTGAGTGGGTTTCAGGTGAATCTTCTGGTATGGGTAAGGCTAAGTAGAAAGACAAAGAAGCATTAGTATAACAGACAGGGAGACTGGTAGAACGAGCAGGAAGGAATAAAAACGCTTCTTGGTATTCTTTTGTGGCAGACAGAATATACCGAGCCTTATGAAAATCCAAACAAATTCCAGCTGACATAAGTAAATCCATTCCTAAGATTATAGGCACAGTAAGATCTACATCCCTCATTACATACAAGGTCAGTGCAAGTTTCCTCTGCTGTAATTCACAGTCACATCTCCACACTCCTAAGGTATTTAAAACTTGTCCATTGGCCTGTTAAAAAGTCTGCCCATGACTAGGCTCCAACTGTTCCCTATACTTCAACTGATTCCAACAAGATTCTTGCATTAGAGTCAGTGAACTCCCTGAATCGATCATAGCCTGAAAACCAATGGTAGAGTCACCATCCTCAAATTGTTCTGAGCAGGGGTGTGAAAAGGCTGAATGATACATGTGCTTGAGGGGTTTGACTTGGTGTGACCATCTCTATCAGTTTGGACTTTTCGTTTCTGTACATCTACATTTGCCTGACTCCAATACTTCTTAACTTCTTCCAGATCTCTTTCGATTTGTGTTCCAATCCTCACCAACTTGCCGACGTCTTTGACAGTTCCCCTCAAAAGACTGGCCAGTTGTGTGTTGCAGTTTTTTAAAATGGACTGAACAATCTCTTTCTCCTTCATCTCTTTCTTCCAGCATAGACAAAGAGCTCGGTAATGGTAGGCAAAATCATGAATAGACTCTTTAGGACCCTGTTTTCTCTCCAACAACCGTTTGGCAGCTTCTGCCTCATAGTCATCATTCAAGAAAGCTTGCAAGAAAGTTTCCCTGAATTGGCTCCATGTAAAGATAAATCTGTGTTCTGCCAGCCACCAATCCTTGGCTGCTCCTTTCAAAACTGAATTAAGAGAGGCTAGAACCTCAGAATCAGTAAGAGGTCTCAACGAAGGATAATCTTCACAACAAAAGAAATGGGATCACTTTCTTCATCAGAGTCAAACTGTGGAAATTCAACTCTAAATATTATTGAGAAACAATATTGAGAAACATGAACACTCTCCGTGTTGGCAGGTATAGGTGGCTGAGACTGAGCATTAAAAGTTCAGTACTGTGGTATAGTAGGGGTTAAAGTTGGAGGCACAATGGGAGTAGACATGACGGGAGTAAGAGATTTTAGTTTAGCATCAAGTTGTACATCTCTCCTCTTTAAACAGTCCACAACTGACTTGCCCAGATCCTGAATATTCATCTGAAGAAGGCTTTTTACCCGCTCACATTCTCGTTCTATTTTATAGGTCAGTTTATTTTCCAACGAACGACATTGGTCAATAAAATCTGTCTTTAAACAACATAAACTTACTTTCTGCACACCATCATGAAGATCTTCCTCCAGTGTTACAATGCGTCAGATTATCTCTTCAATTGACTGAGGTAGGAATTGTAAATCAGAAACATCAGGAGGTGGTGGAGGAAATCAATCATCTGCCGGGGAATCAGAATCATTATCTTCTTTGGAATTGATGTACACTAAAAGTTGTAATGAGCTCACGTAGAAGAGGTGGTTCCCTTCGAGTGACAAAAGGTCCCGCGGTGAAATCCGGATTGGGCTCACCCTCATCCCCTGCCACATGTGAAGAGACTGACATTTTTCACCACACTTCTTAATACCCACAAAATACTCTGAAGCACTTACTTTGCAAAAGGTCCCTGTTCAGGCGCCAATCGATAACCATTCCGGCTCTTTAGGCCAGTTTTGCTATACGATGATAAGGGGGGCAGGGATCAACTTTGCAAAAGGTCTATAATGCAGTGTTACGTTATTACTGAAATGTATAACAGACAATGAAAATGTCATTCATCAGCGTATATTGAATCTTTACGTGAATACAAAAAAAACACACAAAATACAATTGTAAGAAGTGTTCTTAAGCAGTATGATTAATGTCCAACATTACTATATGGTCCTATAAGTGGTCCATCTCAGAAGAGAAAATCCATTGGCAAAGTGTAAAGTCTTATCTGTTGCCATGTAGATGGTGAAATAGTGAAAACACTGATGTAAATAGAAGTCCTCCTTGGGATAGGTCAATAATCCACTGGGCAGTTGCAATTTTGCACCCAAACTCCCAAAATTCTACTGTCCACACAGCAGCACAACTTGTAGGGTAAACAAAAAATCCTCTACAAAAGAAAACTATTAATTAACCAAACTCTCCAACAAAACATTTGAATAAATAACTTGCCAAAGCATTAACCCTCTTAATTGCTATACAAAAAACAGAAAATTATAGTAAGATACACATTAAACTCACGGTTGCGCAGCAAACAAATGTTTCCCCAAACCAGGATCTTGAAGAAAAGTAGCATCTACCATGAGGCAACAACTGAATCTGCCTCTCGGTCTACTACTTCATCTTTTATTTAAACTAGCGAATTGCCCTTGGTGCCCCTAGTGGTCAGGATGAACAACAATTTGTATACATTAAACCATGTAACAAGATGTGACTGTTACAACATGGAGACCGTGATCAATAGGATCCCTGTTTCTAATGGCGTGGAGCATGTAATTTTATCGTTGAGCATCAACAGCCGGGGACAGAATGCACGGCAATAAGAGCAGCTAAAAACACGGCCATAAGAGCAGCTAAAGGGAAGTTCCCTCTGGCACAGGTTTGTGTTCCAGAGGTGAACTTCTCTGGTATGCTCCCAACCAGGGAGCAGACACAATTAAGCATCCTCAATTCTCTCATCTCTGCCAACGTGAAACACATCCCGGCCCTGTCCAGATCCGAGTTCCACACAGAAAGCGATAACATACACTGGACAGATAACACTGCCAGAAACATGCTCCAACACTGGCTCGAATATTTAAATTAACTCTCCCCACAAGCCTGCATGGACATGAGACACCTTCCTCCTCATCGCCCCTATGACCTGGCCATTGAACTTCAGCCAGGTTCTGTTCCCCCCCGCAGCCATCTGTACTCTGGTGGAGGGACCACTGAGACGCGGGCGATGGAGGAGTATGTATCCTCAGCTCTCCGCCAAGGCACCATACAACCCTCCTCCTCGCCCGCCGCGGCGGGATTTTTCTTTGTAAAGAAGAAATTCAGCGAACTACGTCCTTGTGTCAACTATCGGGGGCTCAACAACATCACCATAAAAAACCGACACCCATTGCCTCTTACCAACTCTGCCCTGGATGCCCTCTTTGGTGCCACCATTTTTACAAAGCTGGACCTCCGGAGTGCCTACAACTTGGTGCGTATCAGAGAGGGCAATAAGTGGAAGACAGCATTCATCACCCCCACTGGACATTACGAAAGTTTAGTCATTCCATTTGGTCTCTGTAATGCACCAGCAGCTTTTCAACGTTTCATCAATGACGTTCTCCGGGACATGTTGGGCCGATGGGTATTCGTTACCTGGACGATATCCTTATCTACTCTCTCTCTGTTGAAGAACATGTTCAACGCGTCAGAGCAGTTCTTAAGAGACTGCTCACCCACCAGCTGTACTGTAAGTTGGAGAAGTGCGCTTTTCATGAGCGCTCCACCACCACGTTCCTGGGGTTTGTCATCTCGTCCTAGGGTGTGGAACTTCTATCGTCGCTTTATCCGGGACTACAGTACGGTCGCAGCACCATTAACCGTTCTGACTCGGCCATCGTCTCATCACTTCCAACTCAACTCTACCCCCATCTCCGCCTTCCACGAGCTCTGCCGTCGATTCAACACCGCCCCGATTCTTCTCCATCCAGATGCAAACAAACCATTCGTTGTGGAGGTGGACGCTTCGGATGTGGGCGCCGGGGCTGTTCTCTCCCAACGAGATCCAGACCAGAAGCTACACCCTTGTAGTTTCTTCTCCCAAAAATTTGACCCCACTCAGCAGCGATACGGTGTAGGGGACCGCGAGTTCTCTAAGGCTGTGCACCTGGTGGCCCTCGCCAAACTCCCGTCAGCTAAAAGGACAGCCGAGGTGATTTTAGAGCACGTAGTCCGCCTGTATGGGTTCCCCAAGGACATCGTCTCGGACAGGGGGCCCCAGTTCACTGCACGGTTCTGGAAGGCCTTCTGCCGTCTGATCAATTCCACTTGCAGTCTCTCATTAGGTTACCATCCTTACCATCTCTCATCGGCCCCTTCCGCGTCACCCTCTGCATCAACTGTCACCTACCGGCTCCAGCTGCCTGCGGCGCTCCGTATCCATCCGGTATTCCATACCTCACAACTCAAACCCTTCACGATGTCACCCATGGTTCCCCCCACCCACCCTGCTCCTCCTCCCCGTATCATTGAGGGTGGTCCCGCCTACACCGTTTGCCAGATGCTTGATTCACGTCCTCGGGGCAGAGGGCTCCAGTACCTGGTCGATTGGGAAGGTTACAGTCCCGAGGAGCGATCTTGGACTCCGGCTCCTAGACCCCGAACTCATCTGGGACTACCGTTGTCGGGTATCCTCCACCCCAGGGCTGTCGAGAGTCGGTCCTGGACAGGGGGGTACTGTCATGCACACTCGTAACACGAACGGCACTAGAACCCGGAAGTAGTACGGTTGCGATCCAGGAAGCATAAAAGGAGACAAAATGGCGCTTCACATTGCTCAGTCATTGAGTTCGCCCATGCCTTTCCTGACGCTATGCCGACTATTCTGTGAGTACTCACCCACTCGGGTTGCTTCTTTGATTGAGTGTGTAGATCCTTGCTCTTCGCGTAAGAGAGTTCTTAGACTAATCGCGTGGTTATCCTACCTATTCGTGCTGCTTCCGCGTTTGGGTTTACCATCCACGCTAACTGCTAAGGCTTTTCTGTTTATCCTTCAGTTGCTTGTGACATACATGCATAACCTTTCTAATTACACTTGATAAAATCTAAAGGCTCACTGTGTTAACGTTTACTTTGCTTAAATTCGAGACTAATAAAATTTAATTCTACATTTGTACTGTACTTTTAGTACTGTGATTATGAATTTGTTTAACTACAATGTTACACTTGATTTTATCTGCTACTACATGCAGCTGTAAAGCTCTCCTTGAGAGAATGAACTAAGGTCTGAGGGGTCGGTCTATACAGTAGTTATATAGCGCCACTCAGTGCGACAGTGAAACTAGAATACCGCTTGAGTACCATCTGTATTTTGCCTTCCCACTAGATGATTGTAAAATTCCTTTGAGAAGAAGGCTGGGCCTGGTCCACCATTCACAACTGAAATGACAATGATTTGTCCTGCCATGTTGTATTCATCATTCTTTAAATGTGTGGCAAAGAAAATATAAGTCTTATAGTAGATTCAGGTTAATGGACAGTTAAATACTTGCTTTTGTCTCCTTTTAAGGATTTCATGGAAATGTGACATTACATTGTTGTTAAACAGATTTATCTCCTACATTGCTACAGCCTTTACCCTTTTTTTTTTTCTTCACGGACGTCGTTATTGCAGTACTGTTACTAAAGAATAGTCAGCACGCTTGGACACAAAATAAAAAAAGATGCTTTACACTAGCACACACGTGGGCATAACGTTATAGGAAACAGTACACACACGCACGGATGTTGACTAGATGAATGACACACGTACTGAGACCGAGCATGAGATACAATTACCCACAATCCCACAGCACGAGAAAGAGAACCGTTGGATCAGACTCTTCAAGACCTCTCTCCTTTATCAAGTTAAATTTGGCTAAATCTTGCAAAATGCTCGCAGATTAAGTTACTCATAATCCAAGTTTCACAGAATTATTGGCACTGAATAATAAGCAATTGTACTGTATAATCTTAGCGATTTGCCTAAACATATCTGTACATGTAAATATAGTATTGATGCAGGAGAAAGTCTCAATATGGCCCAAACGTGGTGGACATCACACTGTGGACATCTGACCACACACCAACAAGTGGCCGAAACTTCCACACAATTGTCTGGAATGTCTTTGTATACTCTGGGATACAGATTCTTCTCATTTTAACTAAGAGGCCCAAACCTCTCCCAGCAGGAGGCTGCCTCTGTGCAGAGAATGAGCTCCATGAAAACAGGGTGTGTTATGGTGGGAGTGGAGGGACTCGAGTGTTCTTCACACAGCCCTGCCTCAACCGCACTGAATAATTTTGGGATAAGCTGGAACATAGAGAGAGCTCACTGATGAAATCTCACTGGCCCCAACCAATCCCAGTGCCTGGCCCCACAGTCATTCTCCAAAATTTAGTCTAATGCCTTTCGAGAATAGTATAGGTTATTATAGCAAAAGAAATAATAATAATAATAAAAAATGTGATATTAAACTAGCAGATAAAAGTGAGTGTTCACAAAAGCTTTGGTCATCAAGTGTAGGTTTCATATACATTTTTATTTACTAACACTATATATGCAGTTGGAAGTAAAATGTTGCCTGGTGTGCTGTAAACTATTCACACATTAACAGGCAGCACAGTGTCCCATGTGGTAGGAGAAACAAATGTTTTCTAATAATTTAAATGAAATAGGAAAAAAAGATTTTATTGGGGAGGTAATAAAATATTGATACTTCCAGACTCCACGTTGAATTATCCCCAAGGTACAGTGTCATATTATAGCGGGTGGTCCCCATCCCTAGCAAACAGTAGTACAGCACAATTAATTAAAAAAGATTCTAAATCTAAATAATTGCACAGGTCCATATCACATCTCACAAGACTGCAGTGTCTTACATGTAATATATACATAGTTGGGAACTTGTGTATAGTTAGTTTTTTCAGTTGATAAATAAACATTGGCAAACATCCTCTCAATAAAATGAATTGCTGTTAACCTAAATAAAAAACTTTTAAATACCATAAGGTACACAACTGTGTACCTTATGTGTACACAACAATCGTGTTATGTGTGCAAATAATTCCAGTAAATAGTAAATAGTAATATTTTAATCTTACCTTTCCGATTGTTTTGTATCCTGATGGGCCTTCAAACATCTCCTGATCTTGAAGAGATTCCATGCAAAGCTTTAAAGATTTCCTTTTCGGTCCACCAACATCAATTTCAGGATCAGAACTTTATGAACACAACATTGTCTCCCTGAAAGTTTTTTTCTCCTAATAGCGATAACCATGCTACCCCAAACATCATCTCAGTTAATGAAAATTTATTTGAACAAGAATCCTTCTTTATTTGGGTGTATAAATTAGCCATAATGTCTTGAAGTGTAACCTGATCACTGTTGGGGAAAGAACTTCAGGTAGAATAATATAATCTACTCTATTGCCCAACAACAAAACAATGACAGCTGTAGCAATACAGGTAACATTCTGCATGGTGGAAGCTCGTTCTTACAAGATTGGCTTACTATAACACTTGGCTGATAATAGGCATGGTCATGGATAATCAGGCTCTCATCAAAAAATTATTAAAGAATTAACACCAATATGCAGTTCACCAAATTTTAACACCATTATCCGAGGTCAAGTTATAACATTTATATAATGTGTTTTTTTTTCTAGATGTTCGATTAATATTTTGTAGATATTTTATAATCTTATAATTCTATCCTTTAAAATAAATCTCTAGTTAAAATTTTTATTATTTTTTTTTAGTATTATTATCCCAGTAATATTACATTTTGTATGTATTATTAAAAAACTAACTGTCTGCAGTAGTTGAACAGGCCGTAACTATAGAGGTATCACTGATGCTATTGTGGTTATACACACGTGGACAAAATTGTTGGTACCCTTCGGTCAATGAAAGAAAAACTCACAATGGTCACATAAATGACTTTAATCTGACAAAAGTAATAATTTTAAAAAATCCTATGAATGTTAACCAATGAAAGTCAGACATTGCTTTTCAACCATGCTTCAACAGAATTATTAAAAAAAATAAACTAATTGAACAGGCCTGGACAAAAATGATGGTATCCCTAGAAAATACTGAAAATAATGTGACCAAAGGGACATGTTAACTCAAGGTGTGTCCACTAATTAGCATCACAGGTGTCTACAATCTTGTAATCAGTCAGTGGGCCTATATATAGGGCTCCAGGTAGTCACTGTGTTGTTTGGTGACATGGTATGTACCACACTCAACATGGACCAGAGGAAGCGAAGGAAAGAGTTGTCTCAGGAGATTCGAAAGAGAATTATAGACAAGCAAGTTAAAGGTAAAGGCTATAAGACCATTTCCAAGCAGCTAGATGTTCCTGTGACTACAGTTGCACATATTATTCAGAAATTTAAGATCCATGGGACTGTAGCCGACCTCCCTGGACGTGGCCGCAGGAGGAAAATTGATGACAAATCAAAGAGACGGATAATCCGAATGGTAACAAAATAGCCCAGAAAGACTTCTAAAGAGATCCAAGGTGAACTTCATGCTCAAGGAACATCAGTGTCAGATCGCACCATCCGTCGTTGTTTGAGCCAAAGTGGACTACATGGGAGACGACCAAGGAGGACACCATTGTTGAAAACAAATCATAAAAAAGCCAGACTGGAATATGCCAAACTACATGTTGACAAGCCACAAAGCTTCTGGGAGAATGTCCTATGGACAGATGAGACAAAAATTTAACTTTTGCCAAGGCACATCAGCTCTATGTTCACAGACGGAAAAATGAAGCATATCAAGAAAAGAACACTGTCTCTACTGTGAAACATGGAGGAGGCTCTGTTATGTTCCGGGGCTGCTTTGCTGCATCTGGCACAGGGTGTCTTGAATCTGTGCAGGGTACAATGAAATCTCAAGACTATCAAGGGATTCTAGAGCGAAATGTGCTGGTCAGTGTCAGAAAGCTGGGTCTCAGTCGCAGGTCATGGGTCTTGCAACAGGACAATGACCCAAAACACACAGCTAAAAACACCCAAGAATGGCTAAGAGGAAAACATTGGACTATTCTAAAGGCCTTCTATGAGCCCTGACCTCAATCCTATTGAGCATCTTTGGAAGGAGCTGAAACATGCCGTCTGGAAAAGGCGCCCTTCAAACCGGAAACAACTGGAGCAGCTTGCTCATGAGGAGTGGGCCAAAATACCTGCAGAGAGGTGCAGAAGTCTCATTGACAGTTACAGGAATCGTTTGATTGCAGTGATTGCCTCAAAAGGTTGTGCAACAAACTATTCAGGTAGGAGTACCATCATTTTTGTCCAGGCCTGTTCCATGAGTTCATTTTTTTAAATAATTCTGTTGAAGCATGGTTGAAAAGCAATGTCTGACTTTCATTGGTTAACATTCATAGAATTCTTATTTATTATTACTTTTGTCAGATTAAAGTTATTTCTGTGACCATTGTGAGTTTTTCTTTCATTGACCGAAGGGTACCAACAATTTTGTCCACGTGTGTAGATGGTTTGAGAGAAGGGTCAGAAAAGACCATCTGTACACAACTGGAACGACCGTGTTCATCTCAATTTGTATCAAGAAAAATGTAACATTAAATCATTTATACTTATAAATATTGGATTAACAGACACTAGTACGTTGCCTGGCCACAAGGTCATTGTTTCAGAAGGTCAAAAAATGCTAAAGATATTCATATATGCATTAATTTGAATATTTGATATTGATATGTGATATTGATAAGCTTCGTATGTTATTTAAAGCGTACACATATATAGGTATACATATACAGCTCTGGAAAAAAAATAATAAGCGAGCACTGCAAGTTACTCCAGAAAACTTTTGGAATGTCAAGAGGAAGATGGAGGGTCCAAACCATCAAGTAAAGCTGATCTGTTTGCTTTTTTTTTTTTTTTTTTTAACAAAAGAGTGGTATAAAGTTACAGCAATGTAAAAAACTGGTGCAGAGACAAAACACATGTAAACTCACTCACACTCACTCAGCATCTATACCGCTTAATCCTGAAGTCAGGGTTATGGGGGGCCTGGAGTCTATCCCAGGAGACCATGAACAAAACATTGTTCTTTTGTAAAATAAAGAAAATAAACAGGGTGCGCTTTCAGCTGTCTCAGTCTCCGTGAATATCTTTCTGAAACACGTCACTAAAATTAACTGAAACTCCGCGAAAACTTCAGACACCGACATGAGAAATATATTAAAGGGTCTACTTTTAAACAAAGAAATAAATACAAGTTAAATAAAAAATAAATATTTCATTTTATGTAATCCATATGAATCCGAGGAGAGGCACAGTCTTTCCGTCGCACTTCATTACCTGATAATGACCGGAGGCAGGACACGCCCACATGCTATTCACAGGGAAAACAGCTGTAGAAGCACGCAACCTCCCTGCTGAAAAAAACAGCATAGACCAGCATGATTTATATGCTGGGCTACCAGCAAGGTTTTGGTTGTTAAAATTGGTTACGATTTTAGCTCATTATCTTGTTTTTTAATAGCTAGTACTGAAAATAATGTGTGATGTAAATACATGGACCATGTAGTGTTATCTTTAAATGCATTTACATACAAGAGACAAAAATAATCAATTTACCAAAAACATGTAAATACATTATTTTACATTTATTAAATATCTGTGGGTTGTCTAAAAACACAACACAAACCTTTTATATAAATGCACTCAAAAAAAAAGTAATCAATGGAAATCACTTAAAACTGAAAAAAAAAAACAGCATAGACCACCATTTAGCAATTATACCAGCAGGGTTACCAGCACCAGCACCATGGGATCAGTTGTTCTGGCGGTGGGACCACTTGCATTTTTTATGGTAACCGTCAAAATAACTTAAAATGTTCCATCATTTTTAACCATACACATACGTGTAATGCATCATTTATGTCTTTATTTCTTAGTGTACACTCACATATCAATAAAACATTGTGCTTTTGTAAAATAAAGAAAATAAACAGGGTGCCTTTCTGCCTTCTCAGTCTCCCCGAAAATCTTTTTGAAACGCGTCACTAAAATGAAAATGAGCACACACATATCTATATATCTATACACATATATGTATAGAAAGCTTAAAGTGTCTACTTTTAAATGTAGCAAGCTTAATCAAAAATAAGTTTTTTTTTTCAGTTTATGTAAGCCATATGAATCTAAGGAGAGATACAGTCTTTCTGCCACACTTCATTCACTGATAATGACCTGAGACAGGACACGCCCACACGCTGTTCACAGGGAAACAGTCAGGGTAATCTACATACAAGGCCACGCCCCCAAACACACACACACACACACACACACGCGCGTACACACAGTAGATCCGATAAGATTCCTTCGCGTGTGGAAGATGTTAGGCACTGTACAGGTTTCTGAAGCTCTACAGAATGTTCTGGACAGTGGGAGGAGTTTAGATTTACCTCAGAACAACACTGAGACTTAAACAGAGAACAAAGGAGGAGAATCCAGCAAGCTGTTACCATGGGTAAGTTTTTAAATCTAATATAATCCTTATTCTGATAATATAAAACTAATATCTATTTATTTTTCTTCATTTTCTCACAAGCTTTTTCCAGTTTATGTGAAACATAAATGTCATTTAATGTAACTTGTTACATTAACATGGTTTGGTTAGCGTGAACAGTCGTGGCCAAAAGTTTTGAGAATTACATAAATATTGGAAATTGGAAAAGTTGCTGCTTAAGTTTTTATAATAGCAATTTGCATATACTCCAGAATGTTATGAAGAGTGATCAGTGAATTACATAGTCCTTCTTTGCCATAAAAATGAACTTAATCCCGAAAAAAAACTTTCCACTCCATTTCATTGCTGTCATTAAAGTACCTGCTGAGATCATTTCAGTAATCGTCTTGTTAACTCAGGTGAGAATGTTGACGAGCACAAGGCTGGAGATCATTATGTCAGGCTGATTGGGTTAGAATGGCAGACTTGACATGTTAAAAGGAGGGTGATGCTTGAAATCATTGTTCTTTCATTGTTAACCATGGTGACCTGCAAAGAAACGCGTGCAGCCATCATTGCGTTGCATAAAAATTCTTCACAGGCAAGGATATTGTGGCTACTAAATCAACAATTTATAGGATCATCAAGAACTTCAAGGAAAAAGGTTTAATTCTTGTTAAGAAGGCTTCAGGGCGTCCAAGAAAGTCCAGCAAGCGCCAGGATCGTCTCCTAAAGAGGATTCAGCTGAGGGATCGGAGTGCCACCAGTGCAGAGCTGCTCAGGAATGGCAGCAGGCAGGTGTGAGCGCATCTGCACGCACAGTGAGGCGAAGACTTTTGGAAGATGGCCTGGTGTCAAGAAGGGCAGCAAAGAAGCCACTTCTCTCCAAAAAAAAACATCAGGGACAGATTGATCTTCTGCAAAAAGTATGGCGAATGGACTGCTGAGGACTGGGGCAAAGTCATATTCTCGGATGAAGCCTCTTTCCGATTGTTTGGGGCATCTGGAAAAAGGCTCGTCCGGAGAAGAAAAGGTGAGCGCTACCATCAGTAAAGCATCCTGAGACCATTCATGTGTGGGGTTGCTTCTCATCCAAGGGAGTGGGCTCACTCACAATTTTGCCCAAAAACACAGCCATGAATAAAGAATGATACCAAAACACCCTACAACAGTTTGGTGAAGAACAATGCATTTTCCAGCACGATGGAGCACCGTGCCATAAGGCAAAAGTGATAACTAAGTGGCTCGGGGACCAAAATGTTTAAATTTTGGGTCCGTGGCCTGGAAACTCCCCAGATCTTAATCCCATTGAGAACTTGTGGTCAATCCTCAAGAGGATTGACCACAATTCTGACAAACTCCAAGAAGTGATTATGAAAGAATGGGTTGCTATCAGTCAGGATTTGGCCAAGAGGTTGATTGAGAGCAGCCCAGTCGAATTGCAGAGGTCCTGAAAAAGAAGGGCCAACACTGCAAATACTGACTCTTTGCATAAATGTCATGTAATTGTCAATAAAAGCCTTTGAAACATATGAAGTGCTTGTAATTATATTTCAGTACATCACAGAAACAACTGAAACAAAGAACTAAAAGCAGTTTAGCAGCAAACTTTGTGAAAACTAATATTTTTGTCAGTCATTCTCAAAACTTTTGGCCACGACTGTAGAGAACACTGCTACATCATGCTAACATACGGCCTTAGCTTAGCACAAACAGGTTAGCTCAGAGGCTAATACCTTATAGTATGTAGATTACAGATGGTTGTCAGTATCAGCTGTGGTGTAAATGTTTATAATATATTCACCCCGTTTTGGATAGCTTCATGTTATGGTAGCTATTTGGTTCAGTTTTTGGTTAGCTTATGACACTGCTATCTGTAATGTTATTTAGCACAAACACTTTAGTTCCTGTTGCCTAATATACTTGTATAATTTTGCAAAAGTTTGTGTTGTCTTTATGCATGGTCAATAGTTATTGATGATTATTGACAGTAATTTTATCATCATCATGCTTATGTTTATTTTTCCTTTTTTATAAACCGTTGTGACTATTTTCATGGACAGCCACCTGTTTTATAGAGACCAAATGCAAACAAGACACAGATGGACCATCACTATGTCATGGGAACCTCGACCACGACTGGGGTCTGGATTCGGGACGGATCTCTTGTATATTTTTAAGTGGTTGACCACATGATAAGGCTTCACCTGTGACTGCACACAACCAGCACATGGACTGACCTCAGATGCCAGGAATGTTGCCACTGCTGGTCACAGGGTCTGTGTGAATTGCCAATCAGTTTATGGTAAGCAGCCATAAACACCATGGAAATGCCAGGTATGTGATGTTCACTTGTGTCTCGAGTTAAACAAGAACTGCTTTTCGAGAGAGGCACAAAGATGTATTACTGTGTATAGGGTGTAAAAGTGGCCTTTTACAAACCGAACACCGTTTCTTCATAGTGCACTGTTCATGTTCCCACTGTTTTACCCTGAATGTCTGTTTGCACGGCCATATTTACAGTATGCAATAAATGTGCCTTCTGTGTATAAGATCCTCTGTGTCCCTCTTCCCTCAATCCTGGACATTTACTTTGCACTAGGTGAAAGAGGTGACATTTATATGCTTATAAGTAAGGTTGCATTTATATATTTATAAGTTAGGTTACCTTTATACACACGTGGACAAAATAGTCCAATGTTTTCCTCTTAGCCATTCTTGGGTGTTTTTAGCTGTGTGTTTTGGGTCATTGTCCTGTTGCAAGACCCATGACCTGCGACTGAGACCCAGCTTTCTGACACTGGCCAGCACATTTCTCTCTAGAATCCCTTGATAGTTTTGAGATTTCATTGTACCCTGCACAGATTCAAGACACCCTGTGCCAGATGCAGCAAAGCAACCCCAGAACATAACAGAGCCTCCTCCATGTTTCACAGTAGGGACAGTGTCCTTTTCTTCATATGCTTCATTTTTCCGTCTGTGAACATAGAGCTGATGTGCCTTGGCAAAAAGTTCCATTTTTGTCTCATCTGTCCATAGGACATTCTCCCAGAAGCTTTGTGGCTTGTCAACATGTAGTTTGGCATATTCCAGTCTGGCTTTTTTATGATTTGTTTTCAACAATGGTGTCCTCCTTGGTCGTCTCCCATGTAGTCCACTTTGGCTCAAACAACGACGGATGGTGCGATCTGACACTGATGTTCCTTGAGCATGAAGTTCACCTTGGATCTCTTTAGAAGTCTTTCTGGGCTCTTTTGTTACCATTCGGATTATCCGTCTCTTTGATTTGTCATCAATTTTCCTCCTGCGGCCACGTCCAGGGAGGTTGGCTACAGTCCCATGGATCTTAAATTTCTGAATAATATGTGCAACTGTAGTCACAGGAACATCTAGCTGCTTGGAAATGGTCTTATAGCCTTTACCTTTAACATGCTTGTCTATAATTTTCTTTCGAATCTCCTGAGACAACTCTTTCCTTCGCTTCCTCTGGTCCATGTTGAGTGTGGTACATACCATGTCACCAAACAACACAGTGACTACCTGGAGCCCTATATATAGGCCCACTGACTGATTACAAGATTGTAGACACCTGTGATGCTAATTAGTGGACACACCTTGAATTAACATGTCCCTTTGGTCACATTATTTTCAGTATTTTCTAGGGGTACCATCATTTTTGTCCAGGCCTGTTCCATGAGTTTATTTTTTTAAATAATTCTGTTGAAGCATGGTTGAAAAGCAATGTCTGACTCTCATTGGTTAACATTCATAGGTTTTTTTTTTAATTATTACTTTTGTCAGATTAAAGTTATTTCTGTGACCATTGTGAGTTTTTCTTTCATTGACCGAAGGGTACCAACAATTTTGTCCACGTGTGTATATTCATAAGTAAGATAAATACAGAAATGTCAGGACATGTCAGAACTACTTCAGGGCCCATAAACCTGCAGACCCCTAAATAAAGAGTGAGGGCCAAACTCACTCATTTACACTCCTGTGGTGTGAAAGTAACTGGTGTGAAAGTAAGATAACATTGGTTATCTTGGTCTCATGTTTTGTTTTTGTTATAATCTTTTTATTAAAACTTATTTGCTGTTCATTGTTAAATTATCATATTGTTACAAATGTGCATATTGTATATATTGTTACATATTACACAGTGTTAATATTGTTTGTGTTGGTCAATAAAACCAATTTTATACTGATTCTGTTTTATATTTTACATATTGGATAAACCAGTAGTTTTAGAGCTTTATTAAAACACAGGAGCCTTGGTAAGCAGGTGTTCTAATGATTTAACCTACCTTATCAGATTTTTCACATGCGCAGTGAGCGTGTGTAGGATGGTTTCACGGGTAGGATGAATGTATAGAACACCGGACTCACGTGACTTCACTCACTGCACTTCACCTGGTTTAAGTAAAGGCTCGTGCACATGGAGTCTCACTGGTGAATTATATTGGACATTTGTTGAAGATTCAGATCCATCTTCTGTTCAAAGATTTGCTGTATTGTTAAAGCTTGTTAGTTGTATTCATGTTCCTAGTAAAAAAGAGAAAGAAATAAAGACTTCTTATTTGTTCTTCACTTTTCCGTTCTGTTCTTGTTTCTAATTTTCACAGATTCAGGGATGGTGATAACGTGCATAAACATTTGTCCTTGAACAGTGGATTTTCAAACAACACACACATGACTGTCAGTGATGAATGCAATCTTTCTTGCAGCTGCATGTCCATATTAATTCTGCTGCTTGCTACACAAAATCTGTCCACTAGATGTCAGTATACAAACCCTTAACTGAACTTCATGAAATGAACCTTTTGGTGAAAATATTGGCTGGAAAGTCTCGACACACGAATGAGGCTCCATCTCATCATCACTAATACAATGTAAATCAATAAACAAAAGTTAATTTGATTTTATGAATGTTTTGCCATTTTCGGTAACTTTGATGTAATACATTTCGCTTTTCATTTAATGTATTACTTAAAACTAGTACAATGATTTCTTTTTTTCAACATTAAACCCCAATACAGCACATTCATCACAAAACAACACTGAACAACACAATGAACAGTCTTCTGCTTTTCCAGATGAGTTTCAAGGTGTTGAGAGGATCGCCTCTCTGAGTGCAAAACTATATGAACTGCATTACAAGACATGATTATGGAACAATTTGCCCTAACTCTTTAGTTCGTGGAAGAGCTCTTGCTTGTGCGACGTGCAGTCTAACCTTTATAGGAACAAGAATGATCTGAGTTTAAGCTGCGTAGTGACCAGCAATAATGATTTAACAGTTCAAAATGTGCAGAAGTTGTGATAATTGCAGGGTCATTTTCAAGCAGGAGTTCTGCTGTTTCTCTTTAATGACACCAGCGTTGAAACGCATCAACACATCCTCGTCCCTGATCCATAACTGTCCACTGTCTGGGTTCATCCTAAGAGTAATTTTACCCTGAAAATTCAGAAAAACTGAATATTGTAAGAATGTTAAATTCTGTAATTCTGTTCAGCATTTCAACACGTGAAGGTCTTTTTTTTTTGTCATAATTTCAATGATTATGGCTTAGGGTTCAGGAAAATCTAAATTGCAGTGTCTCAAAATATATAATATACTGTATATGGAAGCCTGCCTTATCCAGAACAACGTAAACATGCTTTAAAGTTTGTGTCATTATATAGACTCTTACATGGGTTCACTAGGTTAATAACAAGTGGTAACATCAGTCATACAATGTTGGGAGGGTTTTTATTTTTTTGGGGTGGGGGGGGAGGGGGGGACAGGCATGCCTACAGATAGCAGATGGGGTCTAAACTCAGGGCTCAGGGGCTATATACAGGTTGTATGTTTGAGTAAATAAATGACCTGCTGAACACTAGATGAGTAAAGGAACAAACTTTAACATCCTGGCCAAGATTTTCTCAGTAGATTGAATTGTTTTTTTTTTCAGATGGTGATGAGGAATGATGAGGACAGACAAACCTGTCTGAACACCTCACTCTCACAGAGGAGATGCTGGTATGCTACGACATGATCTACTATAATTTACCCTCACATTCCAGAGAGACACACGCCAGCTTGACCAACTTTCAGGACCCTTGTAAACCTCTCTTGAATATTAAATAACTTTTCCCTACAGGTACACAGACAGTGAACTCCAGCAAAAGAAAGCTTTTGGTTCAGCAATGAAACCGTTATATACAGTGAACCTGAGCTGGACGTTGTGTTGTGTTACCCGGCGGCGGCATTAGGGTTTCGCGTTTGCCAGCTTTACGTCACTAAGCGGCGCTATAATCACAGACTGAGGCCTCAGGCCTTAGTTCATTCTGTCTTCCTTGAGATTTGCACATGACAGCAAAAAATGTCAAGTTAAACATTGTAATTAAATGAATGCATAATCACAGTATACGTGAACTAAAATACTAAAATTAAAGTACAAATGTAGAGTTGTAATTAAATGCAGGCGTTTTTTTATTTTCATCGAATTGAAGCAAAGTGAAGGTTAACACAGTGATTAGATTGTATCATGTGTATTTAGAAAAGACAATTTAGCTCCGACAATTTTTAGGAGGGGTGTGGGCTCTCCAAAGCCAGTACTATGTTAGTTCTGCGTACACAGTGTATGTTTAATATGTTGCTCTGTGCGTTACACTTTTTTTTTTTTTTTAAGGCCGACGCCGGGCATTTCAGTATTATTTATGTTTACCAACCCGCATCTTCTGTCAAGAAGAATGAATAGTTCTTTAAACTTTGTGAGCTGGAATGTTAAAGGTTTAAACCATCCGGTCAAGAGAAGGAAGCTGATAAGATAAGATAAGATAAGATAAGATAAGATAAGATAAGATAAGATAAGATAAACCTTTATTAGTCCCACAAGTGAGACATTTGTTTTGCCACAGCTGCAAGTGGACAGTACAAAGTTAAAGATTAAGAAAAAACAGAATAAAGTAAAATATAATAGAAAAAAAAAAACAGATTACTAACAGTATAAAATGTACACTATACAATCTGGATTTAGAATATGGACATCTGCGTAGTACAATATTTACATAAATATATTTTTAGACTATAAGTAAGTTGACTAAGTGACATGTCTGTACGCGATGAGTAAGTGTACATACAGATACTGTACATAGTGAGTGACGGGCATTTACAATAATGTTTTAACTGTTTTAAATTGCACACTTTGCCCAGTTATGCTGGTTCCCCCAAGACAGAAGAGAATTGCACTTTCCACCATGATATTACACATAACTAGAGATATGAACATGTTTCATCACAATATTGCACATGACTACCATGGTGTATTTGACGTGTGTGTTTGTTCGTTTGTGTGTTTGCTTGTGTGTGTGTGTGGTCAGAGTCTGAGTTGTCCAGTCTGACAGCAGTTGGCAAGAAAGACTTGCGGCATCTCTCCGTTCCACATCATGGGTGCAGCAGCCTGACACTGAAGGAGCTGATTATAAAACATGCATTAAAAGACTACATGTTTACTCTGTTTCCCTGTTTAAAATCAATAAAAACATTGTTGAAAAAAAAAGTACATTTCTATATTCCAGTAACTGCGGTGAAGTTGGTTTGATATTCAGACATTCGACAGACATTCGGAAGCGGTGTTTTAGGGACCGTCGACAAATTTCTGTCCAGTTGAAAAGTGAAAGTACTTGTTACTTACCGGGCTACGTGCCCCAGTTATTCTACGTTTTTATTAAACATACATTAGGGTTCATGAAAATCTAAATTCCAGTCTTACGACCCTTGCCATGCGACATTGCATACTGCTTTCGTTTATTATTACTTGTTGAATTAATAGATAATATTCATTGATTATTGTGAAGTAATATGCAAATATTATATATTTTTTTTATTAAATCACTATTTCTTCAATAGCTTTTTGGTCGTGTGACCTGGTGACCCCAAACTGGTCCCAAAATAATTTAATCTGAAACCCCCAAAAGGTACACCTGATTTTATCCCAAGATGTGTCTTCATTGATTTAAATTTTATTTTTTATAAAAATAAAAAAAAAACACTATTTCTTCAGTAGCTTGTAGGTCATGTGACCTGGTGACCCCAAACTGGTACCAAAATAATCAGATCTGACACCCCCAAAAGGTACACCTCTTTGTAGTCCAAGAAATTTCTTCAATTATTTTATTTATTTTTTTATAAAAAATTAAAAAAAATCTTCAATAGCTTCTAGGTCATGTGACCTGGTGACCCCAAACTGGTACCAAAATAATTGACTCTGAGACCCCCAAAATGTACACCTCTTTGTAGTCTAAGATATGTCTTCATTCATTTTTATTTAATTTTTTATTTAAAAAAAAAAAAGCTATTTATTCAACAGCTTCTAGGTCATGTGACCTGGTGACCCCAAACTGGTACCAAAATAATCAGATCTGACACCCCCTAAAGGTACACCTCTTTGTAGTCCAAGAAATGGACTACAAAGGGATGTGGGGGAAGGCATTCATAACTGCTTTGGCCATCTAAAAAGAAACAAACACACAGAAAGCCTTATATAACACCTTTTTAAATGATGCCATCTTTTGCTGTAATACAGATGCCATGGCGATTTATTAAAAAAAAAAACGTACAAAACGTACAAGTTACACACCGGAGTGATTAAGCCGTTTACTTTAATTGGAGGTGGATTGTATATTATTGGTGAAACAATAATTTCATTACCTTGACTACTATAACAAGACAGCTATTGCCATCCTGCTGGACTGGACGAGACATAACTCCCCCTTTCCATTTAACATCCAACCAATCTGTCAAGCCATGGCGTGTCCGCTGCATCTTTAAATACTCGCAGAAAAAAAAAAGTATTTACTCAATTTTTTTTTTTTTTTGTGTGTGTGTGTGTGTGTGTGTGTGTGTGTGTAGTAAATTAGTATCATACTGCAGTTTTTTAGCTGCATCATATGAGTCTTTCAGTTCTGATGAAGTGGATGCTGGGTCCAAGACAAACACAGTGCTGTTGATTGCATTTGCATACTGTGAAGAAATGTCATAATTAAATTAACAAAAAACAATCTAATTCAATGTAATTATTTTAATGATAATTATTTATTTAAATAAGTATCACTTACTATAAACTTCCAGTGATTGTTGTTTACAAGGAAAAATGACAAACGTGCCTGGTAGTTGCTAAATTTAACCTACAAAAAGATGTGAAAATACTGAAAAAAAAACTACTAATGTATATAAAATAACACATGGAATACACAATAGGGAAATTTAAATATATTTGATACTTTTTTTTGTCATTTTTATTTTTCTGAAAATAGATGTACAACAAAGGGATTTTCTTTAACTTCTATAGAATTAATAGAACACATTCAACAGGTCAACAATTTTTGAGTTACCTGAAAGTATTTCTATTTGTTTCTTTTATGAACTTAAATTAACATACCGTCCTATGAACCTGTCTGTGCCCGCCTCACAGACTACAGTGAGCTGCTTTCCTGACAACTGCACTTGCTTTTTCTTCATCAACTGCTGTGGTAACAGAGTCTTAAATATTTTAGTTATACCCCATCTGTTTTTGATTGGTTGTATTTGGTTCTTGCACTCATTCAATGTATAAAGTTCGGGATCTTCAGAAAGCTAAATTAGTCAAGTTAATTTAAGTAAGGTTTTTATTTATTTATTTATTTATCACCATTGTCCTAGTTGTTCCTATACACTGTATTCACAGTACATTGCTGAAATTACAATAAAAGCCACTTGACTTGACTGGCCTATTTACCATATGCCTGCTACCACTTTCTGTTAACGCTAATACTTTTTGTACACACACACAAACTCTTTTGACCCACCTTTGGTAAACTGTGGTGACCTAACACACTGAAAAAAAAAAGTGTTTCATTGGATCAAAGTTCAAAAAGAAAAAAATGTTACTTCTAATTACTTTGCTTTTTATCAACTTAAACTTTTTACTTTGATAAGGATTAACTATCCATTACTTAGGCAAAGCACAAAGTATCTTTAAATCAAATAAAGTTCACGTTTAATCAAATCTCACATTGTACTTTGTCTTAATGTTTTCTCTTTGTATTAACCTAATTATTTTACTTTATATATATATCCAAATATCCAACCAAATACAATTTAAAATATTAACGTAATATTAAGGAATTTATTTACTTTCATAATGTGTAATTATCATCCAAGATAAACGACTTCAAGCATCAAACTTTTGAGAATTTATTGTCATAATACAACATTTTGTACAATATGTACAGTATCCTCAAATACACATTTGTCTAACAATGTAAACATCGTTAACTTGAGAATTTTTGTCAAAACATTTCTACAATGTGTAGACAATGAACAAACAAGTTCTCCTCCAAAAACATTTATCCCCATCCTTGAAACCATACATTACCTTTTCTTTTTGTTGTACTATTAAATTATTTCTCCAATTAAAAGACAAATAAAACAAACAAACAAAAATGTAACAAAAAGAAAAAAGAAAACACAAAGGATTTTTAATAACGTAAGCTTAAAAACTGTCTAAATGTATTAGCTAACCAGGTGAAAACCTGA
Organism: Clarias fuscus; assembly: GCA_030347435.1. Lineage (NCBI taxonomy): Eukaryota > Metazoa > Chordata > Actinopteri > Siluriformes > Clariidae > Clarias > Clarias fuscus. The sequence continues at coordinate 30,589,878 of CM059219.1, forward strand.
CAATTGACAAAGTGACCAAAATTTTATATTTTCAGGTCAATACAGAATACATTCCCAAAATATTTGATTCAGGGCCACAAAAGTGTGTTTGAGCTTACAGGCTAGCTCAAGTTTAGCGCATAGATGAGGCCAAACAACATGGAACATTCATGTGCGACTGATGGAAACTCAATAAGTCACAATCCCGATTCCCTGTGGTGGCTGAAGACTGTCCTCTTCCTCCAGGAGTACAAACAGGGCCATCGTGCACCTCTCAACTTCTGCCTGAGCTTCATCTTTCTGAACAACCTAATAAAGGAAAGGACATGTGTTAGACAAGTTGCTCTATTTGGCAAAACAGTGTCTGATGTATGCATGTAAAAATGCTCTCTATGAGTGCAAAAAAACACCTAGGATTGTGGTGCATCAAGTTAAATTTAATTATGTCAATGAATAGACCAAAACAACTGACAGGCAGAAATTTTATTGCCAAAAGTATCCGCTCGCCTGCTCACATGCATATGAACTCGAATAACATCCACTTCTTAACCCATAGGGTTTAATATGATGTTGGCCCTTTGCAACTATAACAGCGTCAACTCTTCTGTGAAGGCTTTCCACAAGGTTTAGGAGCATGTATGTTACTAACATTAATACATACTATGATTTAAAAAAAAATGGCCCAGTGTAAACGTTGTGCTGCAGCTGGTAATGCCACTGACCTCGTATTTGTCAATATGAAGGGGCAGAGGTAGTTGTGTTGTTTTTGGAAGTTGGTCTACTGATTGGAACCTCACAGGTTCAAACCCCAGCACCACCAAGCTGCCACTGTTGGACCTTTTGAGCAAAGATAATTGATCAATTCAGTAACATTTTCAGTCCTAAGGTTGAAATGCTTCATGAACAAATGCTTACAGTGCTTAATCAGTTGGTCCACATCTTCTACTAATTACACCATAAGACATTTCAGGAGATACTCTCTTAATACGTTGCTTGTCCAAGGAAACCAAGAATCTTGCTAGAAGTGGAGCAGTTATAATTCTCAGAAACTCATTACTGATCTTAAAAAAAAAAAAAGATAAAAACAAAAATTAGACTGGCACAAGTTCTTAGCAAATCTTAATTACATGAATGTATAGAAATAATCACCCCCCCCCCCCTTACACACACACCTTTAAAATAACTGCTTTTTTTTTTTTTTTTTTGCTTTGCAAGTGCTCACTACTGATAATAAAATAAACCCATGAACATAATTCAGTTTTGCAGGATAATTGCAATTATTGTCTGATATCAGATAATTCAACTACTAATTTTCAGTGCTCCATCAATTTGAGGAAGTTTATTTTAGGATGACATTTATTAAATTCACGGCATTGCTATTGCATCATTACCATTTAAAAATTTATTCACATAATGTTTTTATTTGTGCATTCTGGGACTTCCCAATTTCTGCAGTATAGGTAAAATAATGCCCTTTCAGAAAAGCTAACAGACCTGTAAAAACCAGTAAACGCAAAAGTGAATAAAGATTTCATGTTTACTTTTAAACTTCATTCATGACATAGTAATGGCTAACCTCAGCTTGTTGCTCTGTGTAAACACTAGCTGATTTACTGTTACTGTTTGTGTTTTATTTGACATTTCATTTAATTTACATGGTTAATTCAACAGTAAATTAATGTTGTTGACTGATGTACTGTTACTTGTAGTAACGTTAAATCAACGTGTCAAGTGTTAGGGGTTATATACTGATAACGTTAAAAACTTGTCGGAAAGTGTTACCAGTATGTCAGGAAAATGTGCTAATGCCCCGTTTCATATGAGGGAATATAGTGTTAGCGATCTCAACATTATATTACTTACAGGTTAGCAAGTCCAGAAGGTTTTGTGTTATTCGGCACAGCGTACAATCTTAGCGTACAAACCCCGGCGTTTTTGACAATAACTGCGTTAGTTAGCTACTGCTTGGTAATATACACATGTGGACAAAATTGTTGGTACCCTTCGGTCAATGAAAGAAAAACTCACAATGGTCACAGAAATAACTTTAATCTGACAAAAGTAATAATAAATAAGAATTCTATGAATGTTAACCAATGAGAGTCAGACATTGCTTTTCAACCATGCTTCAACCTAATTATTTTAAAAAAATGAACTCATGGAACAGCCCTGGACAAAAATGATGGTACCCCTAACTTAATAGTTTGTTGCACAACCTTTTGAGGCAATCACTGCAATCAAACGATTCCTGTAACTGTCGATGAGACTTCTGCACCTCTCTGCAGGTATTTTGGCCCACTCCTCATGAGCAAGCTGCTCCAGTTGTTTCCGGTTTGAAGGCTGCCTTTTCCAGACGGCATGTTTCAGCTCCTTCCAAAGATGCTCAATAGGATTGAGGTCAGGGCTCATAGAAGGCCACTTTAGAATAGTCCAATGTTTTCCTCTTAGCCATTCTTGGGTGTTTTTAGCTGTGTGTTTTGGGTCATTGTCCTGTTGCAAGACCCATGACCTGCGACTGAGACCCAGCTTTCTGACACTGGCCAGCACATTTCTCTCTAGAATCCCTTGATAGTCTTGAGATTTCATTGCACCCTGCACAGATTCAAGACACCCTGTGCCAGATGCAGCAAAGCAGCCCCAGAACATAACAGAGCCTCCTCCATGTTTCACAGTACGGACAGTGTTCTTTTCTTGATATGCTTCATTTTTCCGTCTGTGAACATAGAGCTGATGTGCCTTGGCAAAAAGTTCCATTTTTGTCTCATCTGTCCATAGGACATTCTCCCAGAAGCTTTGTGGCTTGTCAACATGTAGTTTGGCATATTCCAGTCTGGCAAGTTTATGATTTGTTTTCAACAATGGTGTCCTCCTTGGTCGTCTCCCATGTAGTCCACTTTGGCTCAAACAACGACGGATGGTGCGATCTGACACTGATGTTCTTTCAGCATGAAGTTCACCTTGGATCTCTTTAGAAGTCTTTCTGGGCTCTTTTGTTACCATTCAGATTATCCGTCTCTTTGATTTGTCATCAATTTTCCTCCTGCGGCCACGTCCAGGGAGGTCGACTACAGTCCCATGGATCTTAAATTTCTGAATAATATGTGCAACTGTAGTCACAGGAACATCTAGCTGCTTGGAAATGGTCTTATAGCCTTTACCTTTAACATGCTTGTCTATAATTTTCTTTCTAATCTCCTGAGACAACTCTTTCCTTCGCTTCCTCTGGTCCATGTTGAGTGTGGTACATACCATGTCACCAAACAACACAGTGACTACCTGGAGCCCTATATATTGGCCCACTGACTGATTACAAGATTGTAGACACCTGTGATGCTAATTAGTGGACACACCTTGAATTAACATGTCCCTTTGGTCACATTATTTTCAGTATTTTCTAGGGGTACCATCATTTTTGTCCAGGCCTGTTCCATGAGTTTATTTTTTTAAATAATTCCGTTGAAGCATGGTTGAAAAGCAATGTCTGACTCTCATTGGTTAACATTCATAGAATTCTTATTTATTATTACTTTTGTCAGATTAAAGTCATTTCTGTGACCATTGTGAGTTTTTCTTTCATTGACAGAAGGGTACCAGCAATTTTGTCCACGTGTGTAGGTGTTTTTAGCTAGCAAACACGGACACAAAACTCAATTTACAAAGTAGTTGTTCCTGACATAAATCATAAATTTGCTCAAGGAAGAGATAACATAGAAATTACATGAGTTTGCTTTCTTACCAGGTTTAAAAGAGTTTTCTTTGAACAACTATAGGCCCTAGCAGAACGCGATTCAGTCCGTGATTGTGCTACGTCATGGGGTCATGTGACACGGCGAACTTTTGGTTTGAAGTAGAAATGTCCTTTGAGTAAACGGATTACATTTAAGCTTAACCCGGGGCTGTGATGTTTGATTTTAAGCAAAGTAAATATAACAGTTTCGTATAGGGAATCAGAAATTTCCATCAGATCAATGAAGAAACATACCTTGTATCAATGACACAGCATTTTCACTTTTTTCAGTAACAAAATCATACCCATCGTGTAATGGTTTAATATGTAAATAGTGTTCTCCATGTTAAATATTTGGACACCAACATGCAGTAAACCCTCAATTACATAGAACATGTTTTTTTTCTTTTTTTTAATAGGGCTTAATGGACTCATCGGACCACATGACCTTTTTTCATTCCTCCAAAGTCTTTTCTAATGACCACACAGCTGTTTAGTCCCAATTCTGAGAGGTCCCGTCACAGTGTGTATATGGAAATGTTCTTACTATAATTATTAAACATAGCAATGATTTTTACTGTCGATTTTACTGTTAGTGTTTAGGTGATTTCCATTCATGATTTTTTGTCCCAACCATATTTCTTCCACAAAGTTGATGGTTTAGCATTTTCCTTTTGATTCTGTGTTGAAGGGTTCTTAACCCAGTTCCAGCTATTTGAAACCTCTCCAACTGTTTTCGTAGTTTGATTCAGGCCGATCATTTGACAATTCTGAAATGGAATCACTTTTTTTTTTTTTTTGGCTGAGCACTATATGTTTTCTGTTCACATAGGGAATTAATCAGTAGACTGCGATAGAAAGTTACATGGTTGCATGCTGTGTACAATATGTTGATACACATCAGTGATAATCACTTGGTAATTTGCATTACACCAGATTTCATCTGGATTACTATAGTGAAAATAGCATAATAGAAAAGTTTATATAAATCATGGAAAAATGAAAAAGAAAAAAAACTACGTATGCTGACATTTTTATTACGTTGGTAAATTTGAACAATTTTTATACATAAATTATAGAGATGCTACATGAAAATGCCTTACCTCGCCTGTCAACCACTCATGAGGTCGAAGTGAACAGAGCTCACTGTGGTGGATAACCATGTTTCTTCCTTTCACCTGTAACGGGAGCACTGCGACAACCACCTCTGTGTCATGTTTTTGCCACAGTGAGTTTAACTGCAGGTAAAATTGTAAAATATTGTGAATTAAATATAATTTAAAAAAAATTATTATTATACACTTGTACACACATTGGATATTGGTACTTGGATATTAGACAAGGGATGCGTTCACTATATACATCTACTTTATATACTGTTAGAGCTGTTCAGAGCAGTGTGTTCAACTGATGCCCAATTTCCAAACAACATTTAGTCACCTGTTTTTAATTGGTAGGTAATGTCACAGCATTGCCATTTTTGCTAAACAAATTATTGTTCATTGAAAGTTGTTTCATTAAGAAAGCTATTTTGGGATATTGATAAAGAAGTTTAAAAAATGTACCTGTGCATCTGTGTCTTTACTTTGTGCAATAGGTTCTTTAACCGTAGTGTCATCAGTTTGCTTGGGGGTTGGCAGTTTTTTGGGTGGTCTAAAGTACTTGGACATGGACTTTTCCTGAGCAGCAGAACTGTCCCTTTTGGCCCACTGTTCTTCATCATCACATGTCTTGGAACTTGGCCAGGTTGTGTTTAGTATCGAGTCCATTTTCATATGAGGCAAACATTTTAGAAATAAAATCTGCGTACCTTTTTCTTGACAGGATATAGTCCTTCACCAGCCGAAACTATAGCTCGATATGGCAATTGGTTTCCCTGGTCTTTAGTTTAACATCTGTCTGATGTGTCCTAGACTTGGTATGCCGGGATATATCCCCGAGGAGCACACCACTCCACGACGGAAAAATACCCATCTAATTCTCCGTTAAGGCTTGAATGATTCCAGGGCAGTGGTATGGGTTTTTTTCCCCCCTACTTTACCCTCTGATAGGACATCCCACTCTGTTTGCTCACGCCTTGTGTTAAATATGCGTGTAAATGGTGACTTAGCAACTATTGTCTTCGCATTGGCATCTCCGTTCGCATATACTTTCTCTGTTCCTTGTGCACTGGCCCCCAGTGTCACGTCCTTCATTCCTAAAATACACTGGTCCAAGGTCGATTTGGATCGCTTGACTAAGTCTGTGTTCTCCTCTGCACTGACGAGGCCACACATGTGGTAAAACACAGACAAAGCATCCTGGACGTTTGTTGTATTGAGAAGTTGTGCAAAAATGAAAGTAGCATATTCTTTTACATTTCTGTCCATCACTCTTCTGCTGAAAGCTTGAGAAACAGCCTTAATAATATGGGCTGAGCCGAGATGCAGCACGGTGAACTGGAGTGATTTTTTGGGTGTATCACTTGAAGTGATGAGATCATGTGTCCTGTTCAGGTAAGCTGAACGGACGCTCTTTGTTGAAGGCTAAGAGAACACTGTTGATAAGTGCCCAGCTGAAGTCTGTTTCAAACAAAGTTTTCTTGTGAATTCCATCAGCCAAAAGCTTATTGTTGGAACTGATTCCAGGTAAGACAACCCATTCCAGGTAAGACAAGAGCATAGTACAGCACTCTTTTTGGGTGTGAAGAGTGATGTGTGGAGACTTTTTTTAAATGCTCAGCTACAATCCTTATCCCTGTGTATGTGTACAAATGCACAGCAAATGGATCGATCTGAAGATGTTGGACATATCCTTTTGATGAGGGATGGCTGGCAATTTCTTTGATTATTTTTTGTATGAGCATCAGCTCTAGCATGATCTCATTGTGTCGTCTTGAGCTTTTCTTTACTTCATAAGAGATGGTTTTCAGGATGTCGTTGGTCATGCTCCTTGTAATATTGACGGCCAAAATGTCTTGTGGTGGTGTGCTTTGCAACATAGCGTAATAATAATTACTCACCCCAGTGGTTACTTGGCAGGCCTGAATCTTCTTTCCTGTTTAAGGTGTTGGACTTCACCAATGCCAACGACTTTAAAGATTATTCTTTTGTCATCAGATTTTGGCTGGTCTCGTTTATAGAACAGATACACCGCCTTGCAACCAGACAATGTACAATGCGCTTGGGCATGGAAATAATGACAACTTCTTTTGCGGCTATGGGGCATCTTTACACGTTGATATTTAAAGGCCAGTGTGCAACATGGATTTTTTTAAAACAAATTCTTTACAAAAAGTGTCCGTCCATGGTGCACACAGACTGTTACTTCCATATTTAGGTTTGATTTTTTCCCACTTTTTTGCTGAGATGGAAATGGAAAAAACTTTTGGCCCTGGGTTGCACACCATCTTCAATTCCGCTTGCATCTTTTAGTTGTTCTGTTTTTTTTTTTTTTAGATCTGTACATAAAATGATCTGTCCATCAGCATCCATGATTTCAAAAGCAACATTTGCCAAGTCAGTTTGAGTGTCATCTTCATCTTCTTTGTCTGTTTGTGTAGAACAGACAAATGCTACACCATTTTTATTTTTGTCTTCATTCTTTAGTTCTTGCATTTCCAGATCAAGACATGGCATGATCTCTTCATCACATTTGTCATCACCATCTTTGGCATCTACTTGCGTCATTTTACAGGGAATATAGTCCATTTACTTTCCATTGCTCTTATCAATGTCTTCACCTTTGCTGGATAATGTTCGCTGGTGTCCTTTTCCCTCAGCTGTTTGTGTTTCCCCATTGTCAGAGTAATTTTTTTTTTTGTTGTTGCAATTTTGACTTAGCTTGACAAGGCTGTGTGCTACTGTAATTATCATCATCAATAGACATTGGTTCAATGTGTACATTTGACACTTCTTTCTCTTCATTTTTTCCATTTCCACACGGGATTTCATTTGCTGCATTCTCCTGTATAATGTTTGTTCTTCCTAAATTCATTGATATATATATATATATATATAAATATATTAATGTAAAAAAGTAATAATAAACATAGTTCTGTTGTCTTAATGAACATACTGACATATGATCAGACTGAATAAATGTAGGAAACGTACAATTATATAGTTATTATTAGCCCCAGTATATTATGTTATCAAATAACTTAATACATATATTTAAAATAAGTAATGACTATTACGTACTTACAGTTTATATTGATTAAGAGGCGGTAGTTGCTTATTTTGTCTATTTTACAATTAATGATGAAACACACTATGTTTTAATAACATTAAACACATTTAAACACAAGATGTAAGAACAGCTTAAAAGTAATGTGGGTCGGATGAACAAGCATTTAAGTGGAATTAATTTAGAGTGGGACAAAATTCCACCACACTAATGAGAGTAACCGCACTCATTGCCAGTTATTGCATTGTAACGCTTGATTGCAGTTGCTTTCGCCAAAGGTGGTACAACCAGTTATTAGGTTTAGGGGCAACTACTTTTTCACATAGGACCAGATAGATTTGGACACGAATAAATAATAAATAATGAATAAAATCATAATTTAAAAACTGTATGTTGTATATCATCAGGCTATGTTTGATGACCTGAATTATTTATATTATTATATATGTGTGACAAAAGTTTCATTAGATTGATGTAGCACCCTTGTCGCCACCACATTACCTTATCTTATTTTGTTTGTACACATACCTATAGAACTGACCTGTGTGAAATCAACCCCCTAACATGATCAGAAAATTATCAAAACCTTGTCAGCTTGTTTGTACATGCAAAAAAAAAAAAAAAAAAAAAAATTCAAAATTTTGGACTACTGATAACTGATAACCCCAGCACCACCAAGTTGACAGTGTTTGACACTTCAGCAAGGCCCTTAAGGCTCACTCACTGTTACTCACTCATTGCTAATACCACTTTATCCTGGGTATAGGGTTGTGGGGGGGCCTGGAGCCTAACCCAGGACACATACATATACACTCTCGTTCACACACTACTGGCAATTTGGAAATGCCAATTAGCCTAATCTGCATGTCTTTGGACTGTGGGAGGAAACTTAACAAGTTCAGGGAGGGAGACCAATTTGAAGTGATTTGGACGATATGGCGAGGCTGGGTAAAAAAAAAAAAAAAAAAACTAAATCAGTCCAAATATACACTTTGGACACACAAATGGGCACAGATGAACTGACAACTTCTTGTTAATTTTCTTGACATCATGCCGCTGTGTGGAGGTAAAGTCAATGTGACATATTAACAATTTACAGTATAGTAATAACATATTGATGTAGCTGTAATGAATTAATTACTTTTAATCTTCTGGTAGCTATGGATATATTTAATAGTCTACAGAAAATAACCAAGTCCTACCTGAAGAAAGGACTTCGAGCCATGACTGTAGTACTTTGCTGGAACTTTTGAAAATCGACAAAGCTAACATGGTCAACTGACCATGTGTTAATTCTGTTTGACTAATGCCATTAAGAAGGAAAGACCTGCATCTCTCCCACCAGCTTTAAGCCAGATGTCAGTGTTTATTTTTGGCTTTTGCCCTTTTTTGTATCGACCCATTAAGTTGTTGTTAATGTAAAATCTCCAAAAAATGGAAAGAAAATCGCACCAGTCCGCTTTTTATATGCTGACATTTGGTGACAAAATTATTTAATGGGTTTTTTATTTAAAAACGTTTTCACTTTTTTATTTCATTTCATTTTCTTTTTTTTTTTTTTTAACTTCTTTTTTATTGCACCACACAAAACAAGGAGTTTGACAGTACCCTGGCCCTGCAGGGGCCCATTAAAGAACCTGAAACTAATGCCTCCAGGTTTGTTAAGAAAGCATAGAGTGGGTGAGAGTCATTGTTTGCTATTATCTGTATTTTTTAAGTATCCTTTATTTGACCACTGTCTCTAGTTTATTCTGCAAATACACACCCAGGTATTTGTGGTTGTTGGCTACCTGCACACACTCCTTTCATGGCAACAGGAGACCAGGATTTGATCTTTCTGAAGTCGATAACCATCTACTTTGTTTGGAACTGTTAAGTTGCAGATGATTCTACAGTATGTATCTATATATTGCAGATGGCACAGTTCACAGTTGCATTTTAAAGTCAGAAGTGTATATAGTGAAAAGGAAAGGAGCTAATACAGGCTCTTACTGAACTTGTGCTGATAATGACCATGCTTGATACACAATCCTTAAACTGCACAAACTGGATATGATAGATGGCTCAATTTGCAAAGCACAGAGTTTATCCACAGCAGTCGTCAGTAAATGGTGTTAAAAGCACTACACTCTAAAAAAATGCTGGGTTGTTTCTGTAAACACATTGTTGGGTTGATCATGCTGGGTCAAAATTCCGGGGCTATTTCGGGGACTTTAAACACATCGTTGGGTTGGGTAATGCTGGGTCAAATGAGATGTAGTGGGTCATTTACAAATGACCACCTGGTTGGGTTATTTTGACCCAACAACTGGTTTATTCTTTATTTCTCCAAACGGCAGCCTGCAAAATGTTTGAAATATTACTGTTATTGTGTCACAAAGTGTAGTTTTAAGAGTTGTTTATGTATGTATGTATGCATGTGTGTACAGCTCAAAACATCAATTGGTTATTAAAGATAGCGTCTATTTAAAAAGTGCCCCAACGTTTTCGGAGATTTGAGCTCCAGGCAATCCTTAGACTTAGACTTTTTATTGTCATTGTACAGTTGCCTGAATAACGAGATTGGACAGCTAGGTAACAAAAGTGCAGGGAATAAATAAAACCATTGAATACACATAAGGGGGGGGGGGGTGGGGAGGGGGGGGGGGGGGTTACCAAAAACAGTCATAACCACAATAAAAAAATCATTAAAAACAGATAAGAAAAATTGCACATGATTAATGGCATCAATAAAATAACGGCGTGCTTATGCGCTCACTCACATCCACTCATGCCTACACTCTCACACCCACAGACACGCACTCGCACTCAAAATCACCATCATTCGTGAGAAAAGATTGAAAGAGTGGTGTCAGTGATCTGATGCATTAAGAGATCTGACAGCCCACGGATAGAAACTATTCTTTAGTCTATTGGTTTTGCACCTGATGGATCTGAATCTCTTTCCAGAGGGCAAGATGTTGAATAAGTGATGGTTAGGATGGAGGTGGTCTTTTATAATCGCCCTAGCTCTAGAGAGACATCTAGAGCTGGCAATGGAGTCCAGGGAAGGAAGTGAACAGCCAATCACCTTCTCTGCTGTTCTAATGACCCTCTGGATCTCTTCTTATCGGCTGCCGTACACCCAGCATACCACACGGGGATAGCGTGTACCAGCACACTCTCAATTGTGGCTCGATAGAAGGACACCAGCAGTTCAGTCTGCAACCTATTCCATCTAAGGACCCTTAGGAAATGGAGACGCTGTTGGACTTTCTTCACTAGGGCGGTTGTGTTTGTAGTCCAAGACAAGTCCTCGGAGATGTACGTCCCGAGGAATTTAAAGGAAGACACTCTCTCTACATAATCACCATTTATAGAGAGTAAGGGAGGAGCAGCTTTTATCTTACGGAAGTCACTTCCTTGGTTTTCCTGATATTAGAAGGATTAGATTGTTATGATCACACCATTCTATCACACGCTGAACCTCGTCTCTATAGGCGGAGTCATCATCATTTGTGATTAGCCCCACCAAAGTAGTGTCGTCTGCAAATTTAATTATGGTATTACAAGGATGCATGGTTGTACAATCACTAGTATAGATGGTGTATAAGAGAGATCTCAACACACATCCCTGTGGTGATCCAGTGCTAAGTGAAAGGGAGGATGATCTCCGGTTGCCAACCTTAACAGATTGTGAGCGATCGGTGAGAAAATTTCTAATCCAAGCACATGTAGCAGGAGGGAAGTCCAGATTTACCAACTTGGCTGTAAGAATGTCTGGAATAATGGTACTAAAAGCCGGGGTGAAATCTATAAAAAGCATCCTTACAGAAGTCCCAGGGTCCTCCAGATGATACAAAGCAGAGTGGAGGGCAGAGGAAATTGCATCCTCGGTAGACCTGTTTGCCTTATAGGCAAACTGGTGGGCGTCAAAGCTGGGAGGAAGGCAGTCCTTTATGTGCTTTAGGACCAGCTTCTCAAAACACTTTGCGACCACAGATGTCAATGCAATAGGTCTATAGTCATTAAGGCCACTGATGATGTTAGACTTAGGAACTGGGACTATTATTGCAGACTTCAAACAGTGAGGGACGATGGCATATGACAGGGAGAGGTTAAAAAGTCTGGTAAACACAGCAGACAACTGGTCAGCACAGGCTTTAAGCACACTCCCAGGTAGTCCATCAGGACCAGCGGTTTTCCTCTGATTTACTGCTCTAAACACGTTGCGAACCTGATGTTCTTGAAGTGTTAGTGTGTATGACCTGAGCTCAGAGGAGACTATGGGCAAGGCAGTGGGTACAGTAGGGGTATCTACAGTTCTCTCGAAACGGGCAAAGAAATAGTTTAATTCCTCTGCTAAAAAAATATCCATGTTATCTGTATTTAGCCCACTACCTTTGTAGTTGGTAATATGTTTCAGGCCATCCCATACTTTTCTAGGATTATTATCCAAGAGATAATGCGATAATTTATTTGAATAATCCATTTTTGCTTCTCTAATGCCTTTTTTGAGTTCTGCCCTTGCTCTGCTATACATGTGCTGGTCTCCAGATTTATATGCAGAATTACGTGCCTTTAACAATGCCTGAACCTTGCTCGTCATCCAGGGTTTACGGTTAGGGTAGATCCGAACTTGCCTTACAGTGGTAACAGTATCCATACAATGCGTGATGTAACCCAACGCTGCATCTGTATACGTCTCTAGATCATCATGTTCGAAGACGCTCCACTCTGTTAGGGCAAAACAGTCCTGTAACTGACCCAGTGCATCATCAGAAAAAGTTTTAATGGTTCTGATGATAGGCTTTGTCTTTTTCCTGAGTGGTGTATATGCCGGGACAACGAGCAGGGAAATATGATCAGACATACTCAGATGGGGAAGGGAAATAGATCTGTAAGCTTGCTTAATGTTTGTGTATACATGGTGCAAGATGCTGTTCCCTCTCGTAGGGCATTTCACATATTGAATACATTTAGGCAGCACAGATCTTAAACATGCTTTGTTAAAATCCCCTGCGATGATATGTACTCCCTCTGGATAAGTCCGTTGTTGTTCAGAAATTGAGTCGTGCAGGTAGGCAAGAGCTAAGCTAACATTAGCATCTGGAGGTATGTAGACTGCAGTTATTAGCACTACAGATAATTCTCTAGGCAGATAGAATGGTCTGCACATGACAGACATTGCTTCTATATCCGGGGAACAGACTGTGGTAATTACCTTAGTGTCTGTACACCAGTTGTTATGTGTGTAAATGCACAAACCTCCACCTCTTCTTTTTCCAGCTGTAGCCTTTCTGTCACTACGGTGCATTGTGCGTCCCGCTAACTGCATCGGGGCGTCGGGAATTTCCTCTCGTAGCCACGTCTCCGTGACAACCAAGGCACAGCAATCGCGGACAAGAGACTGCCCAGCGAGCAGTAAGTTCAGCTCGTCGATTTTACTGACAACCAATGTTTATCAGTTTTTCCTACTTGTCGGAATTTCCTACCGGTAGAAAAAAATAGATAGTAATACCGGTCTGTCCAACATTATCCAAATGGACAGAAGACTGCAAAAAAAAAATGCAATACTCAGTTTTAACATGGCCAGCAGATTCTGACACCTTAAGGTACTTCATCAGAATGTAAGTACTGTAGTTTTAACATGGGTACAAACGATAAAAAAATAATCACTCCTACCCTTCAATTCACAGGTCAACTGTTAAATATACGCATGTGAATCAAATCAAATGTCAATTAAAAGCACAAAACTATGAAATACCTCAGTAAATTCGCACATGAATGAATTTAAGCGTGACGTATTTTTACTGCGCATGCGCAGAAAGGCTGAGTAGGAAATAATGATGAGTAGGATGAATTGATAGAACACCGACCGTGCGTTGATCAGGAAAGTGGGGCAGTGGTGGCTAAGAGGGCTAAGGCACTGAGTTACTGATCGGAAGATCGGCGGTTCGACTCCCAGCTCGGCCAGGTTGCCATTGTTGGGCCCTTGAGCAAGGCACTTAACCTTAATCTGCTCCAGGGGCGCTGTACCATGGCCGACCCTGCGCTCTGACCCCAGTTACACTGGGATATGCGAAGAAGGAATTTCACTGTGCTGTAATGTATATGTGACAAAAATAAAGGCTTGACTTTACTTTAAAAAATGCTGGGAAGCGGTGGTTTAAAGGGCTGTTTTTTTAGCCTGGCTAGCAGGTCTGACCGGCAGCCCCGCTTTTGTTTGAGTTCCTTCTGCCGCCTGCGTCGCTTGGTAGAGCCGATGACAATCCACGGAGCTCCCGGTATTCTCGCTATCTCAGGGGGGATGTTATTGAACCTCTGATAATCACTTGTAATGGAGATCTGGCTGTTATATCCGATATTGCATAGTTCCTGATAGCTGTAAATGAATTTGGTTTTACAATAACATACTAATAAAACAAAAAACATATAAAAAGAAAAAAGTGGAGAGCCTAAAGCCGCTGCATCCGTGCGCGCTGCCATCTTGGCATCCTGCGGTGCTCCCCGGTTATGTAGCCGCAAAACATAGCCTCATCTTGGCAGAAACTTCTGAAAACGACCGCTGGCTGTGGTGTCTCTGCAGTGGTTAAAACAGCTTTTTTTTTATTTTATTTTGTGTATTCCTAACAGGTAATCTTTGGTATAATACGGTTATGGTATAATATATCACGGCTGTGAGACGCTTCCTGTACGCTGCGTTCTGTTTGCACTATCAGAAATCTGGGTGAAATGGTACTACCCAGCACGTGGGTCAAAACAACCCAGCGTGCGTTCTGTCCAATAGTGACCCAGCAGCTGGGTTATGGTTGGGTTGTTTTTTAACCCAGCAGTTTTTAGAGTATAGAGAAATCATAAAACATAATCCTCACCATGTTTCCCTGTTTTGTCCAGGTTTAAGTAAACTCTTTGCAACAGGTAAATCAACTACATCATACACCCCTATATGGTCCTGATAAGGAAACTGAAAAGAGTCAAGAACTGTTTTAACCAGGGGATGGCGGTGTGCTGTCAGGGCTATTGTTCTAAAGTCATTCAAGACTTTTGGTTGGCCTTTCTTGGGAACTGGAACCAAGCATGATTTTTTCCATATAACTGGGATCCTTTCCAGCTTCCGCCTTAGATTAAAGATCCTCTTCAAAACACCACACAGCTGCTCAGCACATACTTTTTAGAACCCTACCATCAGCACCAGCAGCTTTCCTTCAAATTATTTTACACTTTTCCTTAGTGGGTGGATGTTTGACCTAATCTCTGATGTGTGAAGACAGTGACAATAGCTGGGGGTTCAGATGTAAGGTGTAGATGGGGATGTGACATTCTCTATGATGGGTCAAGACAGGAACAAAGGCGTCGTAGCACATGGTCACATGACCTGGAAGGTATTGAAGAAATGTGGTGTTTTTTTTAAAGTAAAAAAATTAATCCAAACCAAAGAGCTTTAAACCATGGTCATTGTCACAAAGCAGCTTTACAGAATTAAAAAAAGGATAGTCAGTATAAAATGTGTAAGAAAATAACCAGAATTATAAGATTTGGGATACAAAGAGCTGTACTGTGTGGGGTGACCAAAAGTTTTTTTGGTACTAGTTTGGAGTCACAGGATGATTTAGAAGCTACTGAAAAAAATAGTGTTTGTTAAAAAATTAAAGTGAAATAAAAATGAATGAAGACATATCGTGGACTACAAAGAGGTGAACCTTTTGGAGGTATCAAGGACCAGTTTGGGGTCACCAGGTCACATGACCTAGAAGCTATTGAACAAATAGCATTTTTTCTTTTAATAAAAAAGAATGAAGACATATCTTGGGATAAAATCAGGTGTACCTTTTGGGGGTCTCAGATCTGATTATTTTGGTACCAGTTTGGGGTCACCAGGTCACATGACCTAGAAGCTATTAAAGAAATAGTGTTTTTTTTTTTTCAATAAAAATTTTATAAAACTCAAAGACATATCTTGTGATAAAATCCGGTGTGCCTTGTGTGGGGCTTCAATGAGATTATTTTGGTACCAGTTTGAGGTCACCAGGTCACATGACCTAGAAGCTATTGAAAACAATTGTGATTTTATAAAAATTATATTTAAATAAAAATGAATGAAGACATATCTTGGGATAAAATCAGGTGTACCTTTTGGGGGTCTCAGATCTGATTATTTTGGTACCAGTTTGTGGTCACCAGGTCACATGACCTTTTTTTAAAATTAAATAAAATGAATGAAGACATATCTTGAGATAAGATCAGATGTACCTAGTGTGGGGCTCCAATGAGATTATTTTGGTACTAGTTTGGGGTCACTGCATCACATGACTTAGAAGTTATTGAAAAAAATAGTGATTTTATAAAAATTAAATTGAAATTAAAATGAATGAAGATCGTGGACTGCAAAGGGGTGTACCTTTTGGAGCTCTCAAATTAAATTAGTTTGGTACTAGTTTGGGGTCATCAGGTCACATGACCTACAAGCTATTGAACAAATAGTGACTTAATGATATTAAAATTACAATAAAAATCAATGAAGAGATATATTGGGATAAAGTGAGGTGTACCTTGATGGGGGTGTCCAGTGATATTATGTTTGTACTAGTTTTGGGTCACATGGTCACACAACCTAGAAGCTATTGAAGAAATAGTGATATACATTGCAAATTAATTCACGATACTCAACTAATATTATCTATTAATTCAACAATTATTAATAAATAAGCAAAAGCAGCAATGACCCATGGCATATTTATATTTAATAAAAAATTTGAATAACTGGGGCACGTAGCCAGGTAAGTAACAAGAACTTTCACTTTTCATCTGGACAGAAATTTGTCGACGGTCCCTAAAACACCGCTTCCGAATGTCTGAATATCAAACCAACTTCACCGCGGTATTCCAGTAGTACATAGTGCATTGCACACAGTTTTAGTCTGAGCGCACACGCGCTGATTTGAACTTGAATAAATAAACAGACAGGATCAGCCGCTAATTTCCATCAACTTGTTTGTGGTGAAATTAATAAGTCTTCTTTCCAAAAAGTTTATTACCAAATAAACGTTTATTATTAAATTAATTTTAAAAATAAAAAACGGACTTATGTCAGATTCTCGTCTCCTCACAGGCTTAGCGCTCCATTCTCATTTCTCATACAAGTTTTATATGAAAGACTCGGATTCAGATGTGCGTGTGCGCTGATTGCTGTGTTGTTTTGGGGAGTGACGTGCTGATGCGTCCAACGGAACCTTTCCCTTAAAACACGGCTTCTGGCTTCAAATAACATCTTGTGCTTTTTTTGCTGTGTAACATTGAGTAATTATTTGGCCACTATGTTGCATTTCATTAGATGAAGAATGCATTGCCGAGCTTGGAAGCTGAGTTATGCGCAGGAGGAGCAGAAAACGCAATACTGTACAGCCTGGAGTGACTGGAATAAACCTTAAGGGGGGAGGGGGGGGGGGGGGGGGGGGGGTGAGCAAACGGTATCAAAACAACGACAGCCGAGAAACTGAGAAACTTACTGATTCTGCTTTAGTAAACCAAATCAATTATTATTACTATTATTATTATTATTATTATTATGGTTGTTGTTGTTGTTATCAAATATAAGACAGTTTATTTTGGTTCAGTGCCAAAGTGTGAACGATTAATGAATTAAGAAGCCCTGATTATACGACATAAACATTATTTAGTACAACAAAATAATGTGGTCCAGTACGCGTTCCGTTACAGACAGACCATTAACAGCTGTGATATACAGGACCAGGCACGTCTAAACGCTCGCCTATCATTAAATCCCTCAAATATGGATACTCATCTGAAACATGCAACCCTACATGGCCACTTGCTCTTTGCTTGCTTTATGCAGAGTGTCAAAGCTGAATAGTAGTGATGCGCTCACTGCATTACAGGTGTGAAACATTATGATTTTGTCAAATAATGAAAGCAAACAGGGTGCGCTATATTGTACTGGTTTCTGTGAACAGCGTGGGAAAAAAAAAGGGAAAAAAATCAACCAAAACCATGTTTGTGAAATATGACAGGTCCTACTTGAAATACATTTAAGGCAAATAGGTGAAACTATCACAAGACTCAATATTCGTTCAAAACCTTCATGCTGCATTGTAGAGGGGCAGCAAAAGCTGAATATCAACGAACATCAAACAGCAAACAAACTTTACCGCAGTGTGTATACTCGCCTCACAGACGTGAAAAATCCATACTAACGCAAAATGTCCGCTTTTACATAAACTAATGAAAAACAAATGATGTAATTCGTATGAAACGTGAATATATCCTCTGTGGCGGAGATTTCAGATGTTTAGCAAAACGTCTCTTTGCGCCACCTAGTGGTCATTTCAGGGATGACTTTAAAATATTAAAATCGCCGCTGTCGTCCTGTGTACCATTTATATGATCACTTAAAATAAAAGAGTGGGATCCTTATTGATGCCTGTTGGATTATGTTCAGGGTGTACACTATGCCTTTGAGAATAGTGCTCCGTAACACTATAAATCTTCTGTTGGTGAGATACGAAGGCTGGTCTGGAAACAAGGTCCCAAACAGTTGAAAACGCTGGAACCTTTCCAATCAGCCATATTGGTTTTTAGAAATCTGAGAAAAAGTGTGTATACAATCCTCGTGAGTGCGACTAATATACCACAGATACAGCAGCAACACTATTGGTCCCAACAATATGTTGTATCAAAGAAATACTACAGTGATGGTAATTTCCACATCTAAGTACTTTATACAGCAAACATGAAAAATCTGAACCAGAGATATTGATATTTACTGTACAACAATAAGTTCAGTAAACATTGGTTAAATGTTGTTTAGACAGATGATCAAGTTCACTAGCTAACAATTTTATTTGTACAAAGAATGAACTGTTATATGAGGCGTCGGTCTATAGTTATATAGCGCCACTCGACGGTAAACACCAGCAAACGCACAAACCCAAATGCTCTCTAGAATACTGCTCGAGTACCATCTGTAATACACAAAAATGGCATCCATGGGAAATTCATTGCCACTTGATCGTAGTTGCTGAACTTATTGAAATGCATTTTGTCAGTACTGTTTATCTTTGTGTAATAATACAATTTGTTTGCTGATCTGAATAATTTAATTGTGACAAATATGCAAAAAAGATTACTTTTTCACAGTACTGTAATTTCCTTTTGCACTTTGCAGAACAAGGGTGTAACATTTAAAACAAAAAGCTGCAGTTTTGCAAAACCCCTCTCAAACTACCAGCAATCTAAATCAGCCAAATAACTTTTCATTTGTGCTTAGTGTGAAAGTCCCCTAAGTGTGTGTAGTGAAAAAAAAGTCAGTATATGGGAGAAGGAGGAATCGGGACAGGCCGGCAGCACGCAGTAGTTTTCTCTAATTCAAACAGTCGAGGAACTTGTTACAAAACACTACTATACCTTGAAGGTGCTTTTCTTAACCTATGACCTTCTGCCACATGCCTGCAGCGCTCGAGAATGCAAGGGAGGGAGAGGCGTGGTTGACTTGTTTGGCGACCTACATAAATGCTTTGAAGTTTTCATCATTATATATACCCTTACGCTGGTTCATTGGTTAATAACTAAGACTACCATCGGTCAAACAGTGTTGGGAGGGATTTTTTTTTGCCAGGAAGAAAAACTCACATGTCTAAGATACAGATGATATACTTTAATGAGGCCAGGAAGTCTTGGGTGATCAGTTCTGTCACCTAATTTTTTTAAGTTAAGGTAGCCTACAATAATACAGTCTTTGGGAAACAGTGGTAAAGAGGGTTGCAGTGTGTATATATATATATATATATATATATATATATATATATATATATATATATATATATATTTTTTTTTTTTTTAAAGTATCTGTAAATAGGCAAAGAGCGATAAATTTGAATGGCAGTGAAAATGGAAATACATTGAAATGTCCATGAGTGTCTGGGGTATGTGCAGCTGTGCATGAGTGAACAGATGAGTAATGTCCATAAGTCACCATTACTGTGAGGTGTGCAAAAAATGTAAAAAATTACTGTGATGTAAATTTTTAAATGCAGAGATGTTTTTAGTCCAGGGTAGTGATCTGGTTGAGAGACCGTATCGCCTGCAGGAAGATAGAGCTATATACAGTACAGAGTGTGTGTGTGTGTGTGTGTGTGTGTGTGTGTGTGTGTGTGTGAGAGAGTTACTGTTTAATGTTGGGATTGAATAATAGAAGGAAATGTTAGAAAGGTTAAAATATAGATGAAAAAAAAACGCATTTTGTATTTATATGGGTTTTCTTTGTGTAATTTAAATGTGACAAATATGCTTGGGTGTATATATATATACCCAAGTTCCCAGGTCGTCCATCGCACAGACTTTGACACGATGTTCCTTCTGCTCCTGGGTCAGCAGCCTGGGGATAAACTTAGCAGCAACACGGCTCAAATGTTCAAATCACATGAGGGATAGTCTGGACCATTCTGTAGGACACATCGACAATGACAGCTGTGTTGTGGATTCTTCTCCGGCGTATCATTATGCACAAGTTGCAAAACCAGCGCAAGCAAGTGACTACATGCACTGCACAAACTGTGAGACATTGTGAAAAAAAAGAATGTTAACAGAGACCCAGGTCCAGATGCAAAAGCCAGGCAAAAGTCCAGTTACTCCGTGTCTATGCCCAGCCTGGAAGCAATGATACATATCAAGATGTAGATGAAGTCACAAACTTTATCAAAGAGGAAGAAACTATTTGAGAACATTTGTATGCCAAGCAGGGACATGAAAAGACAAAATAGGAATACAAATAGACCAAAACTTATTTTTATTTTAACTTTGTGATTAAAGTTTTAAAGGATGTTGTTGGCTTTGATAGAGAAAAAAAAAAATCAACAAAACACTATTTTTGGCTCTAAAACTCTTTCATACTCTCAAGAAGATATTTTATATTGTGAAGCACAGATGGCAGAGTTGTGGAAGTTGAGGAATTGAGGATGATGAGGCACAATGAGGACGTTTTTGGGACTCAGGGTCTTTTTGAGAGAAAGTGAGACGTGTGTGTATCATTCCGTGTCCTATAAAAAAAAAAAACAACAACAATAAAACGAACTGTCCGAATGTGAGTCTTTGTGTGGTGATTCTGTTCAACTGCAGGCAGGGTGAATGTCAAAACTGTCACTTAGTACATTCACAATCAGAAACCCTTCAAGCAGATTGGCTGTTTGAACAAACCCCTTGCCAGCATTTTTAACATACTGAAATAAAACAGGAATGTTTTAACCTGACAGATGGGGAGATGGACATCTGGCAGATTGTCTCAGCCATGACATCCATGTCCACAGGCAATACAGTAAATCCTTGAACTGTCGCTTAGTCTGTGAACGAGCAGAATGTTTAATACATTTGAACTTGATGAACGAGCGAGGTGATGCGCGCGTATGTATGTGATTTATCTGCCGAGTGTCATGTGATCACTACTGAGCCAGTGGCTCTCTCTCTCGCACACACTGTGTGATGGCTTCATTTAATGCTACTCGTTCAGTTGAATATATCCCTCAGGGGTCTGCAGCTGTTTTGGGGTCTTGAAGAAGCTCTGACATGTCCTGACATCTGTGCTTTTTTCAGCTACTTCTAAACATATGAAGAGCTGAAGTTTGTATTTTGGAGAAAATGACAGTTATGTGTGTTTATTGTTAACAAGGGAAAAAAGTCACTGAAATAAAACCATAAAGCACATTCATAACATTTGTGTACAAGACTTTTGTTACCTGGATCTTGTAGTCTGGAGTTTTAACTTGGAAATGATGTGATGATCATCCTGCTCACTCAGTCACAGAAAACAATATAAATCATCTACATTTTCTAAGACACGTTTGGTTTATAAAGGCCGTATGTGAGAAGGCGTGAATGATCATGAATAATGCTGTAATTCACACCAGAGACCCGAATAATGAGCTGCATAATGAGTCTCTCAGTCAGAATAGAGAGTTTTTCAGTTTGATTCCTCTTATAGTTTTTTTTTTTTATTTTTATTACTGCATTATTATTGTTCAAATAGGTCTCCCTTTAAACCAGCTTTCGCTTACGGCCTACCAGTCAAATTCTCATTCTGCCTTTTATTGTTTGCTTGTTCGTTAATGTCCATTATTTGTTCAGTAATATAACATCCTGCTTTCCCGACTCTGGCTTCCTGTCCCCTTCACCTTTTTGTATTGAAGCCACTACTTGAAGCAGACTGAAATGATATGTTAAACAAATAAGATTGCTTAGACAGAAAAATTCTAACCATGGTAACAAATCTGGTACCAAAATATCTGCATTCCATAAAAGCATTGTTAATTTTCCATACAAAGAAAATATGATAAACTGCTAATCCTGACTTCAGAATTCAGGATGGCAGCTGCTGGAGTCAATAGTATGAAAGGTCTGTTCATTTTACTCTTTATAGCTGTCCTGTTTTTGTTTCGTATGAAGTCAGTCATACACAATAGTTCAGTTCAATTTTATCTGCTATGTTTCTATACTGTTAATTTGTGCAAAATACCACATAGAGTTTTGTTATCAACAAGTATTGCTAATAGTGGCTAACAAACAACGACAACTTATGTATTTACGTAAATTGACTACTACATAAAAATATATTTTCAGCTGACATTTTACAATGTAATTTATTTTGAAAGTGTATGAGAGTGACAGAGCAAGATGACATCCTTGATTTAATGATAAAAAAAATATGTAAATAATGCAGTAACTTTCAGTGGTACAGTGTCTTACAGATGTGTGAAGACGAGAATGTCTATTACCGCCGCGCTCACCGCCGCGACAAAACGACAGCGGCCAAAAATAAATCAGTTGCATTTCAAAGTAATTCGTGAAATGACCGCCAGGTGGCGCAAAGTGACATTTTCCATCATCTCGGTTTAAAAAAAAAAATGAAGTCATAAAAAATCAAAACAATATGCTGTATCGAGGAAATACTACAGTAATGGCAATTTCCACATTTGTGTATTTTCTACAACAAGCATGAAAAGTCTGAATCAGAGCTGTTGATATCTGCTGTACAATAATGAGTAAAAAAACATTGAAGTTGGACATTAAAACAAGTAGACTACACTGTAAACCCTAATGCTCAAAGTAATCAAACACATTGAGTACTGTTAACCTAAATAATTGAATGAGTAATAATTTTGAGTACGTAAGTAACAATAACTTAAGTAAAACCTATAGAGCACCCGTGGCGCAGTGGTAAGTGCTTCGCCTCCCAAGCGGAAAACCCCGAGATCGATTACCGCGTTGGATGGTTTATATGTATATTTTTTTTATCTGGTCAACAAACTCAAAAATTGATAGTTCTGTTTACTTAAAATTGGAAACATCATTCATTGAAAAAATTTATGTAACTGATTACTTCAATTATTTGGAGTTTTGCCAACTTAATCGGGTTTACAGTATAGGGTTTGGGGTCATCTTAAATTTTGTGTTCCTTAAATTTGTAGTAGATAATACCGAAATAAATTAAACTAAATGACTATAAAATTAAAACATTGTCAGGACGTGCTATAGCCGTTTCTTATTTGCTTCAAATTTATGCAAAGTAAATGTATAATAATTGTGTGCGTATACCTGTGATGGGACGTGCGTCCAAATCAATATCGCTCCTCACTCACTCTGAAGCTCACTAGGTAGGCGGCCTAGGTGCACTCTGCAGGTATACGAAGAAGCGGGGCCGCCTAACTAGGCACAACTGGTGAGCTATCGGCGCTAATGATCCCGAGATTTTAATGAGCTTTTTGATTCCACATCTACATCTACATCTAGGCATTTGGCAGACGCCCTTACCCAGAGCGACTTACATTTTTTTTTTATTAATTTATTTATTTTTATCTCATTACATCTGAACAATTGAGGGTTAAGGGCCTTGCTCAAGGGCCCAACAGTGGCAACTTGGTGGTTGTGAGGTTTGAACCTGGGATCTTCTGAACCGTAGTCCAATGCCTTAACCACTGAGCTACCCATGCCGCGTTGCCGTACTGGATGGTCTGCAACATTTTTTTTATTTGTTCAAAAAACTCAAAAATTGATAGTTCTGTTCACTTAAAATTGGAACATAATTAATAAAAAAATGTGATGTAACTGATTACCTCAAATATTTGGAGTTTTGCCAACTTAATCGGGTTTACAGTGTAGCAGCCAAAAAAGACTCATTGTTGGGTTGTTCATGCTGGTTCAAAATTCTGGGTTATTTCGGGTACTTTAAACACATTGTTGGGTCGCTCATGTTGGGTCAAATGAGATGTAGTGGGTCATTTACAAATTAACACATGATTGGGTTATTTTGACCCAACAATTGTTTTATTCTTTATTATTTGTTTCCTCCAAATGTTCGAAATATAATTGTTCCTGTGTTACAAGTCAAAATCAATATCGCTCCTCACTCACTAGCTAGGCGGCCTCTCCTTCTGTTGGTGCGCGAAGGAACAGGGCCACGGAATTAGGCACGGCTGGTGAGCTATCGCCGCTAATGATCCCGGGCTTCTCCCCAGGCTATAAAATACAGCGGGGAGTGTAACTCGGGGTCTGTTGCACTGTAAACCTGATTAAGTTGGCAAAACTCAAAATATTTGAGGTAATCAGTTACATCATAATTTTTAAGTTTGTTGAATTTGTTCAGCTAACGTGGAAAGTGTCAGTTCTACAAACTCATAAATGCCAAAACGTTCCTAATACTCAAAATTATTACTCATTCAATTATTTAAGTTTACAGTACTCAGTGTGTTTAATTACATTGAGCATTAGGGTTTACTGTGTAGTGATGAAGATGATCATGTTTTAGGGTTAGTGTCTGCTTTACAATGTCAGAAACATTCAAATGCAAATAATTTCCCCCTCCCCAGGTGTGAATCAGCGGTTCTCACCTATACATTCAGAGAAACTAAAATGCACCCCTCCCCACTTTAAGACCCTCTTGGATCTGAGGCTCTTCTGAAGACCCGCAGTGCTTCAGGCCTCTTTTTAATCTTCATCTTCTGGATTCCAGATTCTAAAATTCACATTGTTACCGTTTTTAATCCCTGGAATGGAAGACTTGAGATTCCTTATCATAATAAGGAATTGTATTGTTTTAATCATTCAATACACAATTTTCTTTGGTATTTAAAAAAAAAAATATTAAAATTGACTGACTGATGTGCCTCACTTTTGTCAGCAGAGCCTCTGTTTCCCTGAATAATCCACAACTTTTCAAGAATATGTAAGACCTATTGGCATCTCTCAGGTGACGCCCTACCACCCATCCCCCCCCTACCCACACACACACACACACACACACACACACACACACACCAAAACACACAGACTAAAGCAGACTACTATATACTTACAAATTTATAATTTACATAAAAGCAGACATTTCGCTTTTTATAAGTATATATTTTTCACGTCTGTGAGGCGAGTATACACGGAGTTTCGGTTCATTTTCTGACGCGCTCAAGTTAGCGCACCCTGTTTACTTTCATTATTTAAAAAATCATAAGGGTTTTTCGTCATTGTCAGTGCACTTAAATAAAAGTGGAGTGTTATAAAGGCTTCAAAGAGCGACATTCCCCTTTTTAAAGTCTCTGGGGCGCGTCACATCACCCCGCTCGCGTGCCACTCTCCTTAGTAAACTCCACAGCGAGATGCTTTTTAAAGTCCAGTTTCCCCCAACAGACCCCGAGAAACACTCCCGCTGTGTTTGATAGCGCGGAGAGAAGCTCGGGATCATAAGCGCCGATAGCTCACCAGTTGTGTCTAGTTAGGCGGCCCCGCTTCTTCGCATACCTGCAGTGCACAATATATATATATATATATATATATATATATATATATATATTCATAATATATATTTCACAAACGCAAAACACAATTCACAGATGTACAACTGTGTACAAAAGCTTTGAATGTTTCAAATTCATGAAAATTTTGTTTTCCTATTAGTTTATATGAAAGCAGACATTTCGCTTTCAATAAGTAGGTATTTATCATGTCTGTGAGGTGAGTATACACAGAGTTTCAGTTCATTTCCTGATGCTGTATCTCTGTTTACTTTCATTATTTAAAAAAAAAATCATAATGTTTTATCGTCATTGTGAGTGGACTTAAATAAAAGTAGAGTCTTATGAAGACGATATATCGTATATAGTTTTTGCACATTAATCTGACAAGACTTGGGCCACACCCACTTTTTCTGATGGACACCTAGAGTTTTCTGGCTGCGCGAGTGTTACACATGATAAAATCTACCGGCTCACTGTGTTAACATTTACTTTGCTTAAATTCCATGCACATAAGAAACGCATATATTTAATTTAAATTCTACATTTGTACTGTAATTGTTGTACAGTGATTACGAAATCGTTTAACTACAATGATTAACTACAAATCTCATCAGCATAACCCTGCCTTTCAAATGCATCGGTGCTAATCTAATCAGCCTGACAGTATCGCCCAGACCTTCATATAATCATAGAGACAAAGGCACAGCCTGGCCTTGAGATTAGCATTCACATTGACCTTGGGACCCGACCCAGTGGTCAGAAAGTACATAAAGACAAAAGGTTAAATGTCTCAGACCCCTGGGCTACCAGACTAGATGTCATTAGAATGTCATAACCTTTACCTCAAAATGTAAAACCCAATGTACATAACTTTTCAGTTTATATACTATTTTCTTGGAACCTAGATTTAACATCTTATAAATTTGTAATCATACAATGTTTTATAAAAATCCCTTAGTCTGTGTTCCAGTGTGTCTTCAGTTCTTTTACGTGCTGCTACTTTTTCACTTCATCTCTTTTTGCCTCCAGCTCATACATTTCATCACTGAGAGCAACCTGATGAACTGGGTTAGCAAACTGATTGATGGTCTCTGGCTCAAGACCAGTTTCATTACAGAGGGTTTGGTCTTTAAGTGCTCAGGCTTTCATTGGTTGGAAAAAGTTGTAGGAGGTGGAGTTAATGTTTGTTGTACAGAATATATAGAGAACCTCTTCTCGTCTTCCTCTGCCTAGTTTTGAAATATTGTCCAGTCTGACTTGTTCAAATCAACCTTTACAGTCCAGCTCGTTGACGTACCTGTAAGTATCCCTGTGAAGATTTCTGCCGTTTTTTACTACTTCTCCTTAATTCTATGTTCCATTTCACATTACATTTTTTTTTCTTATGATTAATATATTTTCAGAATATGACACGTTAATGTTTTCTCACTTAATGATAGACTCATGTATGTCTTGTTTACGTGTTTCCGTAACTGGTAATATTTTTCGACTTTATATTATCTGGATATGTAAAAAGCACAAATTACAGTATGTGATGCTATTGACAACAGCAACACTATATATATATATATATTTTTTTTTTTAGAAAAAGATGGCAGGGATCCTCTCAAAGAGCCAAACAAAAGGTGATGACTTCTTGGGCATGGGTACAAGTAATTATATTGTTCGCTCTGATCTCGGCTGTTACATGTACTCATCGAACATCCATCAAGGCCGCAATCTTGAAGTTTACAGCCTGCACCCCTCCTGTCAGGGTGGAGACAGCTATCTTGCTCATGAATGCGGTTTATTTTATATCATCAAAGGCAATAGTTTTCGGAGTGTGACAAATTTGTCCACAGATGTCAATGCTGAAGTGTATGACCTCCACCCAAACTGTCGGGGGGGTGACTTCTATCTGTCTGCTCATAATTTATTCTACATAATCTTTAAAAGCAGAGGTGTGTTTCGCCAAACCAGCAATATGCACACAGATTATAAAGGAATTGAATACTCACTGCATCCCTCCTGCAAAGACGGTTTATACTACTGGGGCACAAAGCATGCCATTTATTTTGTTAAGCCAAAAGATAAGTGGGGGAACCAGTTTTATCAAACTAATAATATTCACAATCCTGCTTATGGAGAAACATACTCGATTCACCCAGATGTAATGAACTTCCTTCCTGGAGGACTGACTGAGACACAGGGCCCAGCATTTGGGAAATGGGAGCTCATTAAGACGATTTCCAATGATTCAGAAACTCCCGTGACCTGGGAAAAGGCGATTAGCCGCAAAGTGGGCTACTCCAAATCCATATCATCCAGTATAGAGCACAACTGGAAAATATCGATGAGCAGCTCGTACCAGTCAGGGGCTCTGACTGAAGCTATCGCCAAATTCCAGTTCTCTCTGTCAACAGAATACGGAGGATGCAGTGTCAACACGGAAAACGAGAACTGGGAGGAGGCAACTGAGGTGAAAGAAACCGTGAAGCTGACAATGCAGCCCCACACAAAGATGTACTTCTGGCAGTACAAGCTCGGCTTCGGCAAGACAGACGTCCTCTTCTGCCGTGACATGATATTTGATGATGAACCGAAGCCGCCTACTACAATTCCTCTGCCACGAGCTAACAATTAGTTCATTATCTTGCTGCTGATTTTGAGGTTGAGGGTTTTTAATTGTTTGTTGTAATGATGAGACATGCCATATTTTAGCTTCATTTTAAGTCTTGAATCAACAACAAATATTGTTTTTTTTTTAAATACAGAGGCTTGGGGAAATTACTTTTGATTTGGTTGGTTTATTTGTTAATTTTATTATTTTAGTTTAGTGATTTGTTAACAATATGGCAATAATGTTAACGAGCATTAACTCACTTCTATAACCAGATGATTTATAAAATCGTTTTATATAACGATATTCTTATAAATATTGTACAGTATATGAATTTATTTAAGATCATCCAAATGTTCATTAATTTTTCAATAAATTTTGAGTGCTATAAAATATTTTCTCATTTTTTAAATTAATCATTTAGATTTATGTGAGCGTCATGTGATCACTACTGACCCATGTTGTGGATTGCTCTCCGGCGTATCATTATGCACAAGTTGCAAAACCAGCGCAAGCAAGTGACTACATGCACTGCACAAACTGTGAGACATTGTGAAAAAAAAGAATGTTAACAGAGACCCAGGTCCAGATGCAAAAGCCAGGCAAAAGTCCAGTTACTCCGTGTCTATGCCCAGCCTGGAAGCAATGATACATATCAAGATGTAGATGAAGTCACAAACTTTATCAAAGAGGAAGAAACTATTTGAGAACATTTGTATGCCAAGCAGGGACATGAAAAGACAAAATAGGAATACAAATAGACCAAAACTTATTTTTATTTTAACTTTGTGATTAAAGTTGTAAAGTTTTAAAGGATGTTGTTGGCTTTGATATAGAAAAAAAAAAATCAACAAAACACTATTTTTGGCTCTAAAACTCTTTCATACTCTCAAGAAGATATTTTACATTGTGAAGCACAGATGGCAGAGTTGTGGAAGTTGAGGAATTGAGGATGATGAGGCACAATGAGGACGTTTTTGGGACACATTGTCTTTTTGAGAGAAAGTGAGACGTGTGTGTATCATTCCGTGTCCTATTAAAAAAAAAACTTCTTAAAAAACCTGCACATCCTCCTTGATACGTGCACAGAAGAATACTACAAAAAAACAATAAGACGAACTGTCCGAAGATGCCTAATATGAGTCTTTGTGTGGTGATTCTGTTCAACTGCAGGGAGGGTGAATGTCAAAACTGTCAAAAATAGCACTTACACACGTGGACAAAATTGTTGGCACCCTTCGGTCAATGAAAGAAAAACTCACAATGGTCACAGAAATAACTTTAATCTGACAAAAGTAATAATAAATAAGAATTCTATGAATGTTAACCAATGAAAGTCAGACATTGCTTTTCAACCATGCTTCAACGGAATTATAAAAAAAAAAATAAACTCATGGAACAGGCCTGGACAAAAATGATGGTACCCCTAACTTAATAGTTTGTTGCACAACCTTTTGAGGCAATCACTGCAATCAAACGATTCCTGTATCTGTCAATGAGACTTCTGCACCTCTGTGCAGGTATTTTGGCCCACTCCTCATGAGCAAGCTGCTCCAGTTGTTTCCGGTTTGAAGGCTGCCTTTTCCAGACAGCATGTTTCAGCTCCTTCCAAAGATGCTCAATAGGATTGAGGTCAGGGCTCATAGAAGGCCACTTTAGAATAGTCCAATGTTTTCCTCTTCTTCGTTTTCCTATTCTTGGGTGTTTTTAGCTGTGTGTTTTGGGTCATTGTCCTGTTGCAAGACCCATGACCTGCGACTGAGACCCAGCTTTCTGACACTGGCCAGCACATTTCTCTCTAGAATCCCTTGATAGTCTTGAGATTTCATTGTACCCTGCACAGATTCAAGACACCCTGTGCCAGATGCAGCAAAGCAGCCCCAGAACATAACAGAGCCTCCTCCATGTTTCACAGAAGGGACAGTGTTCTTTTCTTCATATGCAATTGTAGTCACAGGAACATCTAGCTGCTTGGAAATGGTCTTCTAGCCTTTACCTTTAACATGCTTGTCTATAATTTTCTTTCGAATCTCCTGAGACAACTCTTTCCTTCGCTTCCTCTGGTCCATGTTGAGTGTGGTACATACCATGTCACCAAACAACACAGTGACTACCTGGAGCCCTATATATAGGCCCACTGACTGATTACAAGATTGTAGACACCTGTGATGCTAATTAGTGGACACACCTTGAATTAACATGTCCCTTTGTTCACATTATTTTCAGTATTTTCTAGGGGTACCATCATTTTTGTCCAGGCCTGTTCCATGAGTTTATTTTTTTTAATAATTCTGTTGAAGCATGGTTGAAAAGCAATGTCTGACTTTCATTGGTTAACATTCATAGGATTTTTTTTTTAATTATTACTTTTGTCAGATTAAAGGTATTTCTGTGACCATTGTGAGTTTTTCTTTCATTGACTGAAGGGTACCAACAATTTTGTCCACGTGTGTGTGTGTATATATATATATATATATATACACATACACACACAAATCTGAAAAGCAGGATTTTTGCAGTGGACATTGTTGGTAAACAGATTTAAGAGAAACAGGAGGTGAGCCGAGAGTAACTGTAGATCTTTTAAAATTAAACAATAAAACTGAATTCAATAGCAAAAATATAGTTGCAAGCAACGATGACGGGCCCAAGCAAGGGGCGCGGTCCCCACCCCGGGCGCACCGCACAACCTGCGTGTTATTCGAGTGTGTCAAAACCTAGAAAAAGTCATTGGCACCCGGTTGCACCGCAGAACTTGCACACAGAACATCACACATCATACTGGGCTAATATCAGTTTGGGCCCTAAATATTTGTGTGTGTGTGTGTGGTGTGTGAGTCTGTGTGTTAACATTAGTGATGTGTTTGTTAGTATGTCTAAGACATGTGACTTGTTAGTGGATGTGTGTGTTTCTGTGTGAGGGTGTGTGAGACAGAGATGTGAGTGTGTGAGTGTTATATCGCCGCGCTTGTCCACCAGACTGAATGTTGTACAGTGGGCAATTTAAATGTTTGTATTGTTTATTTTTTATGATTTCTGCATATATTTAAATTGTAAAGATGAAGCCATAGTAAAGGAGAAGGGGAAAGACCTGACTGCAGAATACCTGCCTACTACTGCCATCTACTGGACATA
Source organism: Clarias fuscus (assembly GCA_030347435.1). Taxonomy (NCBI): domain Eukaryota; kingdom Metazoa; phylum Chordata; class Actinopteri; order Siluriformes; family Clariidae; genus Clarias; species Clarias fuscus. Next base: position 30,621,259 of record CM059219.1, read on the forward strand.
TTTTATTACTGCAGGAGTCAGTACAGAAAGTTCAGGACAAGGATGATAAATATACTGTAAAAAAAATGTTGGGAGCTGTATGAGCATCACAAAAACATGAAACTCAAGAAATCTACTCAGAACCAGTTGTTCTTTCTACCTAAAATGTTTGGGCACATTATGATTTTCCACTTGGTGGATATAAGTATCTTATATTTGCTCAAAATGATATGTTGCCATAGCAATACTATTCAACGTATCAAAAAGTCCTTTACAGTGTGTCATCAGCCGTGTCTTCCAATTATTGTGCCTGATTTTGAAGCCAATTTGCTGAAAATTAGCCACAAAAGAATTTAATTTCTGAAAGTAGACACTTTCTGCTGCCAGTTGGTGGCGCTATGACTGAGACTCACGGGACCCATGTCACTGTGAGCAGGACTCTTCTCTTAACCTACTGCTGAGGTTTGATGAACGTCACTCAATTAAGACAGAAGTTATTAGCCACTTCCTGTTTCCTGTTATTCGCCGTGGCCCTTAAAGCTACGGGCCGTGTTTCAAATGTGTGTGTGTTTATAACACGAAATAACAACAGCAAAAGATAATAGTGACAGTCACAATCACATATTGATTCTAGGCATACTTACTAAGAATACACACACTCACACACACACACACACATATATATATATATATATATATCGCGACCTCGCGGGCATAATAACTTGTTACCGGAACAGATAAAATGTCCATTGTTAATATAGTTAAAGACTTCACACTTACTGTTGCATTCACGCACAAAACTTGATCCAAAGGGCGATTTGTAAACAATTAAACAGTCCATAAACAACTATTCAGCGGCAGCGTTTGTGTCAGTCCGCTTCACCAAAACTCAAATCTGTGAGGGAGGGGGAGGTCACGTGTGTCTGTGTCTCTTCGTGTGTGTGGGATGTGTGGTGTGATACCTCCATCTAGTGGCCATAGTTTAGTACTGCAGGAGTTAGTTTATACACTTTTTTAAAACAATGAGTTAATAAACATAAAATATTGTTGGGAGGCGTATGAGCATAACAAAATCGTGAAACTCAAGAAATTTACTCAGAACCAGTAGTTCCTTCTATGTAAAATGTTTGGAGACATTAGGACTTTCCACTTGTTGGATATGAGTATCAAAGTTTTCCTTAATTTTTTAACTTGCCATAGCAACAGTATTCAGCGCAGCAAAAAGTTCTTTACAGTTTAACATCAGCCGTGTCTTCCAATTATTGTGCCTGATTTTGAAGGCAACTTATAGGGGAATGGCAAAAGGACAGACGTGACAGTATGTTTCTCATGAAAGAGATTATAAGAATGTCCACTGATGGCAAATGGGACTCAGCATCTAATCTCTAATGTCTCTACTGTGCATGTATATGAATATTTATGTGCATGTGTGTGTGTGTGTGTGTGTGTGTGTGTGTGTGTGTGTGTGACATTATTAGCCACTATTCGGCATGAGACATCTCCATGGCAAAACTGTTTGAGATATCAGAAATCCCATTGCAGTATTCCATCCTCAATTAGATTACATGGGCCGGTTTTGTGAAGATGATAGTGATGCAGTTTGTGTGTAGCGGATGTGTAATGTGTGTAGAGAGTGTTTGTGTGTGTGTGTAATATGGTAAGTGTGTGTGTATTGTGTATGTGTGTGTGAGTGATGTGACTGTGTGTGTGTGTGTGTGTGTGTGTGTGTATATGGTGTGTGAGTCTGTGTGTTAATATTGGTGATGTGTGTTATAAATAATTTATCGGTGTAAGTTTAAGGATGTTCCTGAATGTGATGTCACTGTCTGTGTCACTGAATATAATGAGTGTGTGTGTGTGTGTGGTGTGTAAGTCTGTGTTAACAGTAGTGTGTGTTAGTATGTTTAAGATATGTGACTTGTTAATGGGTGTGTGTGTTTCTGTGTGAGGGTGTGTGAGACAGAGATGTGAGTGTGTGAGTGTTATAATTTGTGATGTTATAATGTGTGTGTATGTGTGTGATGTACGAGTTTATTTGTTTGTGTGTGTGCATGCATGTGTGTGAGATATCTTTGTGTTTGTGTGTGTGTTTATTTAGTGTGTTAACATTAGTGATGTGTGCTTGTGTTTGTGCATGTTTGTGTGTATGGTGTCTGCATCTGTGTGTTAATATTAGTGATGTGTGTGTTATTAATAATTGTGATGTGTGATGTGTGTGTGAGAGTGAGGGAGAGAGGTGTGTAACAGTGATGTGATGTATGTGTGTGTGTGTGTGTGTGTGTGTGTGTGTGTGTGTGTGTGTGTGAGAGTGAGGGAGAGAGGTGTGTGACATGTAGATGTGTCAGTCTGTGTGTGACGAGTAAATGTGCTTGTGTTTGTGCGAGTTTGTGTATATGGTGTGTGTGTGTGTGTGTGTGTGTGTGTGTGTGTGTGTGTGTGTGTGTGTGTGTGAGACTGTGTGTTAATATTGGTGATGTGTGTTATAAATAATTTATCGGTGTAAGTTTAAGGATGTTCCTGAATGTGATGTCACATATAATGTGTGTGTGTGTGTGTGTGTGTGTGTGTGTGTGTGTGTGTGTATGTGTATGTTGTACAGTGGGCAAATTAAATGTTTGTATTGTTTATTTTTTATCATTTCTGCATATGTTTAAATAGTAAACATGAAGGCATAGTAAAGGAGAAGAGGAAAGACCTGACTGCAGAATAACTGCCTACTACTGCCATCTACTGGACATATTTTATTACTGCAGGACTGAGTGGAGACAGTTCAGGCCAAGGCTGATAAATACACTGTAAAAAATTGTTGGGAGCTGTATGAGCATCACAAAAACATGAAACTCAAGAAATCTACACAGAACCAGTTGTTCTTTCTACCTAAAATGTTGGGGCACATTAGGATTTTCCACTTGGTGGATATAAGTATCTTATATTTGCTCAAAATGATATGTTGCCATAGCAATACTATTCAACGTATCAAAAAGTCCTTTACAGTGTCACATCAGCCGTGTCTTCCAATTATTGTGCCTGATTTTGAAGCCAATTAGCTGAAAATTAGCCACAAAAGAATTTAATTTCTAAAAGTAGACACTTTCTGCTGCCAGTTGGTGGCGCTATGACTGAGACTCACGGGACCCATGTCACTGTGACCAGGACTCTTCTCTTAACCTACCGCTGAGGTTTGATGAACGTCACTCAATTTAGACAGAAGTTATTAGCCACTTCCTGCTTTCTGTTATTCGCCGTAGGTTTAAGGGCTCGCCACGGCCGACCCGTTTAAGATATCAAACAGCCCTTCGCAATATTAGATCCTCAATGTCTTGAGATTATATTAGACCCTGTTTGGTCAAAAACCTATGAATCCTGTAAGAGTAGTATATCACATTCCAATGGGTGCGTTTTTCAATCAACGCCAAATAACTGACTTCCTGTTCAGCGGATTCCAGTATGGGATATGCAAGTTGTTCACCTCAATGAGATCTAAATTTCTACTGGGTCTCATGCATATATGTGAAAGTGGATATGAATTATGCATCTAAATCTTTTACAAAGTTCCAGGGGGCGCTGTCCAGGCCCTGGGCCACGCCCAGGCTCCAGGCTCTCAGGCCTTCCTCATAATCAGTTTCAGTGTATAGCCGTAAAACTTTGGAACCGTAGGTCTTTCCACTCGTACGATATGAAAAGATTTATTTTTTTGCACTTCATTTTATGTTTTTTCTCTAGATAAATCGTCGCCATAGCAAGACGATTCAAATTATAAAAAAATCCTTCATGGTCTCAAATCATCCATGTCTTTTCATTATTCTGACTGATTTTGAACCAAATCAGGTGAAAGTAAAGGCCAAAATATTAGTGATTTCCAAAAGTGACACACTTCCTGCTGCCAGTTGGTGGCGCTATGACATAGACTCATGATTGTCATTTGATGTGATCATCTTCCTACTCTTAACACACCTGTTAAGTTTCATCTGCATAACGTAATGTACACAGAAGTTATTAGCCACTTCCTGTTTCATTTTATTCGCCATAATTTTAAAGCGTCGCCACGGCCGAACCGTTCGAGGTATCAAAAAGATCTCTGCAATTTTGCATCGGCAACTTGTTTAGATCATATTTGCCTGGTTTGGTGGAAATTCTATAAATTTCCTAGGAGGAGTATTTCAAATTCCATTGGGTGCGTTTTGCAAATACCTCAAAATAACTCACTTCCTGTTGATTAGCCCTGATGAAATGCATTGCAAAACTTGTTCAGCTTGATGAGATCTAAATGTACACGGAGTTTTCTGAGTGTGCGTGCATGTGTCTTTGAGCTATGAGGCACGATTTTCTAGGGGGCGCTGTGACGGGCGTGTGCGACTCCCCGGGCCGAGCCCCACTGAGGACCTGATGGCCGCAGATTCCAATCTGGATGCAAATTTTGATGAGTTTTTGAGTATGTTAAGGACCCCAAAAGTACCAAAAGTGTGGAAAAAAAAAATCATCCTAAAGAAAACAATAGGGCCTTGCGCACTCAGTGCTTGGGCCCTAACAAGTAGCAACCATAATGTTAGCATGATTATGCAATTATTTATTTTTACTTGGATTTGCTAAATACCGACAGCACATTCTGTCCAAAAAAAAAAAACAAAAAAAGGGAGAAAAAAGATGACACCATGGCAAATATTGTTCAAGAAGGATATTTGGGATAGTTATTACAGATCCATTAGACACTTAGCTAAGATTAGCATCTTGTGCGTGTAGCGTTAGTGCAGTCCACATGGATCACTTGTGCGAGTTCATCTATGACAGGGCAATATATATGGAACTGCGCTTTTTTTCTTTTGCCCACCTCTAAAAGCTCCTACAATGAGCATATGAGCATCAGAACTGGGCCATACAGCAATGGAAGAATGTGGCTTTTTTTCCCAGATCTCAAATCCACTCAAGCATCTGTGGGAGGTGCTGGACAAACATGTCCAATCTACAGATACCCTATGTCACACACATTAAAACATCCCATTGCACCCAGTTTATATCACAGGCCTTGTGGAATCCATGGCTTGATTGGTCAGTGCTCAATGTGATGCAAAATTTACTTTCATCTAAAAAGAGGACTTTGGTCCACTGAGAAACAGTCCAGTCCCTTAGCCCAAGTAAGACACCTCTGATGTTGTCTCTGGTTTCAAGAGTGGCGTGACACAAGGAATGAGACAGCTGTAGTCCATGTCCTGGATATGTCTGTGTGTGGTGGCTCTTGAAGCGCCGACTTCAGCTGCTGTCCACTCCTTGTGAATCTCCCCCAAATTTCTTGAATGGGCTTCACTTCACAATCCTCTCAAGGCTGAACTGAGGTAGCTCATTAGATATTCTATAAATAGCTGTTTGTACTGGGAAACTGGATTGAGCATTAGTTATGTTAGGTGGGCTTTTGTTTGGTTATGTTCTGTTTTAGTTTGTGTGTGTTTTAAGTTGGTATATGTTTTGTGGAGCTGTCTTTGTTAAATGTATTACTTTGCACCTTAGTACCTCTGTTTGGGTCTCCCTTGTGTAAGTACCACTGTAGAATGTTTAGTTCTTAGTCTGTCTTGTTACTAACATGATACTAACCTGCTGTAACGGGTGCTGTGGGTGGGTAGAAGGAAAGGCATTTATGCAGAGGTGACATGCGGGTTAAAGTCTTTTAATGAGTACAAACACAAGAGAAACAGAATGGGAACTTAACCGGGAGATAAACAACACATGACAGACCAAACAGGAGATAAACCATATGTGACAGACTAGGAGCTAACAAAAAGGCTAGGAGCTAACAAAAAGGCTAGGAGCTAACAAAAAGGCTAGGAAAAACATGGAACTAGGAAAAACCTGGAGCTAGGAGAATATACATAAGGCTAGGAGAATAAACAGAACTTAACAGGGAAACAAACAAACCACTTAATTTTAGACAGCCAAAACCCAAAATGAACAGCAACCCTAATCCAACTGATGCAAGACATAGACTGGTGAAACTCAAGAACATTTATAATCAAACTAATGAGCCAACTCGGTTCAGGTGAGCGCTCGCATCACCTGACCGAGGTGCATTCTGGGACATGGAGTTTTACACAGAAAAGAACACAAAGAAAACAGAAAATCAACGGAAGTCTCTGGGCGCTTTGGCACCCTCTAGGGGTTATCTCTGACACCTGCCAAGCTCTTAGTCTGTTTAGTCTCCTAGTTTGTTTAGTCTCCACGTCTGCATAGATCTTAGTCTGTCTAGTTACTAACCTGCTAGTTCTTAGTCTTTCCCCTACCTAGTCTGCTGTGTACCCAGTCTGTTCATCCCTTAGACCTTTGGCTACTAGTCTGTTAGCAACTAGTCTGATTAGCTATCATCCAGCTTAGCAGCTAGTGTGCATAACAGCTAGTAGGCTAGGTCTCAGTTAGGCTTAGTTAGTCCTCTTGTCTGTATTGTATATTAGTCTGTCCAAGATCTTTGGTTAATGTTGTGTGTGTCATTATCCAATTAGTTAGCCAAAACCCTTTGTTTAAAGTCTGTTCTGTTTTTGTTTGTTTGAATAAAAAGGACACTTTTTCAAACCCCCCTCTGCGTCTATGCCCGCCCCTTTTTCAAATTTATAAAATGTTAAATCTACGTTCTAACAAAATAGTGTATAAACTGAAAAGTTATGTACTTTGGGTTTTACATTTTGAGGTAAAGATTATGACATTCTAAGGACATCAAGTCTGGTAGCCCAGGGGTCTGAGACATTAACCTTTTGTCTTTATGTACTTTCTGACCACTGGGTCGGGTCCCAAGGTCAATGTTAATGCTAATCTCAAGGCCAGGCTGTGCCTTTGTCTCTATGATTATATGAAGGTCTGGGTGATACTGTCAGGCTGATTAGATTAGCACCGATGCATTTGAAAGGCAGGGTTATGCTGATGAGATCAGGGCTGAGGAACTTCTGTTACCAGGCTGATTCCTGTACTACACTATGCTTTGTTTCGATTGTCTCCACCTCTTTGTATCCCTCCCCCTTGTAAAATATAAACTCTCCAGAGCTGAGTTTACTATAGAGTTGGATGACTAAACCGATGCTATACAGAACCGCTTCTCAACATCCTCTGCCTAGTTTTGGAATATTGTCCAGTCTGACTTGTTCAAATCAACCTTTACAGTCCAGCTCGTTGACGTACCTGTAAGTATCCCTGTGAAGATTTCTGCTGTTTTTTACTACTTCTCCTTAATTCTATATTCCATTTCAAGTTTCATTTTTTCTTATGATTAATATATTCTCAGAATAGCGCACGTTAATGTTTGCTATTGACAACAGCAACACTATTCTTTTTTTTTCCAGAAAAAGATGGCAGGGATCCTCTCAAAGAGGCAAACAAAAGGTGATGACTTCTTGGGCATGGGAACAAGTAAATATATTGTTCGCTCTGATCTCGGCTGTTACATGTACTCATCGAACATCCATCAAGGCCTCAATCTTGAAGTTTACAGCCTGCACCCCTCCTGTCAGGGTGGAGACAGCTATCTTGCTCATGAATGCTGTCATGCGCACTCCTAACACGACCGGCACTAGGACCTGGAAGTAGTACGGTCGTTATTCAGGAAGCATAAAAGGAGACAAGATGGCTGCACACATCGCTCAGTCATTGAGTTTGCCCATGCTATCGCCGACGCTCTGTCCGTCTAATCGTGAGTACTCACTTTCTTGGGTTTTGCTTTCGATTGAGTGTGTGTTATTAGAACGCGGGTTTATTTGTGTAAGCTCTTGCTCTCGTTCCGAGAGAGTTCTAAAAATAAACAGCGTCTTTTAGATTTCAAAGTGTTTGTTAAATTATGCATCTCCATCTTATTCACTTTGCTGTGTTAGATGCAGTGGTTAGAGGAATTAATTAATTAATTGTTGAATCCATTTTAAGATTAAACTGAAACCTACTAAAATGTGGAAACCTTGAGAAGGTCTTTCTTAAAACATCTTTTTCTTAGTGATGGCCGTTCTTGAACGATTCGTTCTTTTTGAACGAGTCTTTAACGTGACTCAGAAGAGCGAGTATCTCATAGAGTGATCCGTTCATGTTCTACTGGGCCGCATGCGCAAATCATCACAAATGTTACCACTCGAGTCTTTGGTCTGAGTCGTTCGTTCTTTTGTCACGTGACTCCCATAGACGCTAGGAAGTGCAATAGATTGAAATGAACGAACGACTCGGAGGAGAAGATATGATGGTGAGCTGCTCATTCTGTTTATAATATGTCCTTAACTGCATTGTAATATTTTCATTACTTGAACTATAGATTAAATGTGTGCATGTAGACGTGTTAGGGATCTGTTTACATATTTATATTATAAAAAAAAAACATTTTCTGGTCAAAAGAAATAAATGAACTAAATGATTCAAAGAAAAAAAAAGATTAGTACATTTTTTAAGAACCAAGTCACTAAAATGATTCAAACTTCCCATCATTTTACCTTGTTTTTCGCTTTTTAAGTTAATTTTCAATAACTCTAAACCGGCAAATTCATCGCCATTGAGTGCATTAAATACGATTTCTATTGGTTTACAATGTACTCACAATTCGACGTTTTTAACTCCGCATCCAAGTTGGCTGAGTGAGATCCTGAGGGAGAACAAAGGACGCAACGCGAAGCGGCGGCCCCCTAAGGAAACGAGCCGGCGTCAGGAACATGTTAAGGAATTATGTTTAAATGCTCTTCATCGACTACAGCTCAGCATTTAATACCATAATTCCCTCCACACTCACCACCAAACTGGAGCACCTGGGACTCAGCTCATCTCTGTGTCAGTGGATCTCCAACTTCTTAACTGGGAGACCACAGGCAGTAAGGATGGGCGGTCATGTCTCAGCCTCCCTCACTCTCAGCACTGGAGCCCCACAGCGTTGTCTTCTGAGCCCTCTACTGTACTCTCTGTACACACACAACTGCGTGGCCTCTACTAACTCCACCACCATCATCAAGTTTGCTGATGACACCGTCGTGGTGGGCCTGATCACTGACAACGATGAGACGGCCTACCTGGAGGAGATTGGGAATCTGGAGCACTGGTGCCAGAGGAACAATCTCCTTCTAAACGTGACCAAGACAAAGGAGTTGATAGTCGACTTTAGTGCAAAGCAGAAGAGGAACTACCAGACCCCCGTCATCAACAAGAGCCCAGTGGAGAGAGTGGACAGCTTACGCTACCTCGGTGTTCACATCACGCAGGACCTGTCATGGTCCTGTCACATAGGCCCGGCTACCACCGCAGACGCCTGAGAGACTTTAGACTGCCCTCTAAGGTGCTTAGGAACTTCTACTCCTGCACCATAGAGAGCATCCTGACGGGAAACATCACGACCTGGTTCGGGAACAGCACCATGCAGGACAGACGAACTCTTCAGAGGGTGGTGCGATCAGCTGAGCGCATCATCCACACCGAGCTCCCTGACCTGCACTCGATCTACAGCAAGCGGTGCTGGACCAAGGCCATGAAGATCCTCAGCCATCCCAGCAATGGACTGTTCTCTCTGTTGAGGTCAGGAAAGCGATTCCGCTCTCTGAAGGCCAACACAGAGAGACTGAGGAGGAGCTTCTTCCCGCAGGCGATACAGTCTCATCACACAGTACTGATCCATTTTGCACATCTACATGTTTCTGCACTCACTCTGGACATTCAGGACATCCACTGACACTACTGGTCACTGCACACTCATGGACATATGCACATAAGTCACTTTAAATATGACACTTTACAGCATATTTGCACACCCCTGGACATTCCGTTCTATTCTATTTATGTTCACTCCATTCCCACATAAATTTACACAATTCAAATTTTTTTAAAGGTTTTTCTTATAACTTTCTTATATTGTATATTTGTATTTTGTATTATACAGATATTTTTATTTTATTCTTTTATTCTTTCTTAGTTAAATTATTATTTTTTAATTTACTTTCTGTTTTGTTCCTAATATTTTTTTTATTTCCCATTAATAGTCTTTGTTTTAAGGTCACGGGCAGTTGTCTAAGCATTGAACTGCATAGCATACTGTGTATGCGCGGTGCGGCAGGGAAGCGAGTGTGGCGTGTAGAGCGCGTGAGAGCGATTTTTTTTTGCCAATTTTCTTTTTTTTTGCCTATTTTTCGCCATTTATTACATCTTTGGCTAAATCTATCTTTTTTTGTGCGAATGGCTGTGTGTGTGCGTGTGTGTGCGTGCGTGCGTGCGCACGCGACTGAGTGAGTGTGTGTGTGTGTGCGTGTGTGTTGCTGGAGCATGGCGGCTCAGAACACACAGCGGTATGAAAGTTTAACTCGCCGGCACGGTGTGCGCGTGGTGTGCACGGCGAGTTTAGAGGAGTGTGTGTTAGCAGTTGGTGATGTGGTGGGACACGAGAACATCGTCTCTGCTTCCTGCATGAACAGCACTGTGGTTACGTTTGTAAATAGTGTTGATAAAGTGGCTAAACTTGTACAGAATGGTATCACAATTAATAACGAGCACATCCTGGTTTCTCCCCTGAGCTCCCCAGCCAAGAAAATAGTTTTGTCCAATGTCCCTCCCTTCATACCTGACAGTGTCATCGCTACAGAACTGTCCAGATATGGAAGACTGGTCTCCCCTATAAAGAAAATCCCCCTGGGCTGTAAATCCCCTCTGATTAAACCTGGTATCTTTTAGGAGAGGTGTTTGTTGTTTTTATGATTTTTAAAGAGGGTGTAGAAGAGCTAAATGCTGTTTTTAAATTCAGAGTTGAAAACTTTGATTACAGTATATTCGCCTCCTCAGACACTGACATTAAATGTTTTAAATGTGGTGCGATGGGACACCTGGTCCGTGCTTGTCCTGAAAGACAGAGCGATCCTGGTGCTTCTGAGCGACCGGGTCACGACGCGACCGTGCCGGGCGAGTACAGCTCGGCCGTCTGCTGAGGGACCCGGTAATGCTGCCGACCCAGAGCCAGAGGAGACCGAACCCCAAGCCCAGCCTGCAGTCCAAGAGTCTACTGGAGCTACATCGACACCAGAAACAACATGCTCGGCCAAACCGGACCGAGAGGAACCCAACGTGACCCAACCGGCGCCAGAGAGGCCGAGTACAGCTGATAAGGTCACAGAGGGTTCAGGTGGAGTGCTGGAGCTACCTGTGCTCTCTGCGATGGGTACAAGGGCGAGGAGCCGCCAACTGGAAGCATCAGCCTCCACACTGTCACAAGGAGACGAGGCAGACATAGAAATGGAAGAAGAGCCCTCCTTCAAAGCACCAAAAAGGAAAAAAGACCGTAAAGGAGGAGGAAAAAAACTCCCCAAAAAAGACCCCGAACCGGAGTCAGACAGGGACGGGTACATCTCAGACTCTGTGCTGCTTCTCACCGCAGAGGAAGAAAGAATGCCAGTCATCTACAGCGAGGAATATATACATGTTTTATTAGAGAAGACAAAAAGGGGCTCAAAAATCAAAATAGAAGACCACTTCTCAAGCAAGAAACAGTTCATCCATGACGTTAAGTACTACAGAAGACAAAAACTTTTCGCCGAACTTGAAATATTCAGATTAAAGACATGGATTACGAAAATAAACAAGGAACTCGCTGAAGAGGACTTTTTAGAATGATTTTTACTCCGTGCTGGACACTGGTATGTCTTCTTTTATATAAGACTGTCTTTTTATCTATATACCTTTTTATGAGTGAAGTAAATATTGCGAGCTTGAATATAAATGGGGCAAAAACATATGAAAAAAGAGCCAAACTATATGAACTACTAAAACAGAAACATGTTGATGTGGCTCTACTTCAAGAGACGCACAGCGACTCCAAGAACGCAGTGGACTGGTCCAAAGAGTGGGATGGGCTCGCGATCCTGAGCCACAATACACCACTGAGTGGTGGAGTCGCACTGCTCGCTGCTCGCAGTTTTATACCGAACTCTTACACAGTAGAAGAATTTTTAAATGGGAGGCTTTTAAAAGTGAGAACGTTTTATGAAAATGAAGTTTTTGTTTTTATTTGTGTATACACTCCCACCAAGGCAGTAGAGAGGATGATGTTTTTAGACAAACTAAACAGAATAATTAATGACTGTAACTCTGCTGACATTTTAATTCTGGGTGGAGATTTTAACTGCACAACCGACAACCTGGACAGAAACCATAGAGAACCTCACATGGCCTCCCGTAAACGCATGTGGGAGATGATGGAGGCCCAGGACTTGAGTGACATATGGAGAAACCTAAACAAGGAACAAAGACAGTACACCTGGGCCCATTCCATAGAGAACACACTTTCACTGGCAAGACTCGATCGATTTTATTGTTTTAAACATCAACTGTCTTATTTTACTAAATGTTTTATTGTCCCAGTAGGCATCTCCGACCATAGCATGGTGCAGTGCACTGTCAGTAGGAAAAACCTCAAGCCTAAGAGCGCCTACTGGCATTTTAACACCCTGCTTTTAGAAGATGCCAATTTTATTGAGTCTTTTACCTTTTTATGGACCAGTCTTAAATCACAAAAAGCAGATTTTAGCTCTCTACAGCAATGGTGGGATCTAGCTAAAGCACAAATAAAAGTTTTTTGTCAACAGTACACACTCAATGTCACAAAAGACATCGTTAGATCAATGAGAGCGCTAGAGACTGAAATAGTGGAACTCCAGTGTCTAGAGACCAAAGAAAATAGAAGAAACACTGAAAACCTGAAAAACAAAAAAGCCTTAATGAACGACCAACTGGGCACTGCAGCACAGGGGGCGCTGGTCCGCTCACGGTTTAAACACGCAACAGAAATGGATGTTCCTTCTAAGTTCTTTTTTGGTCTGGAACAAAAAAATGGACAGAAAAGAATCATACATGCTGTGCGATCAGAGTCAGGAGACACACGGCTTCTACTCAAAGCTGTATAGTAGTGAGTGGTCAGAAGCACATGCAATGGAGGAAACCTTCTTGAAAAATCTGCCCAAGTTGTCAGAACAAGCTGCCACTGACATGGCAGCTGAATTGACACTGGCAGAGATTCAGAAGGCTCTCCAAGGCCTGAAGAACGGGCGGGCGCCGGGTATAGACGGTCTCCCTGTAGAGTTCTACAAGGCGTTTTGGTCAGTAATAGGACAGGATGTACTAGAGGTGTTGCAGGACAGCGTGAAAGGAGGAAAGCTCCCGGTGAGCTGCAGGAGGGCTGTCCTGACCTTACTGCCAAAAAAGGGAGACCTGACGCACCTGGGGAACTGGCGCCCGGTATCACTGCTGTGCACTGACTACAAACTACTCTCAAAAGCATTAGCCTCAAGACTGACAAAGGTACTGGAGCAGATCATTCATCACGACCAGACGTACTGCGTGCCTGGTAGGTCTATTTTTGATAATATACACTTAATATGTGATATTATGGATGTCTCTAGACTCCTGGATCTAAAGACCGGTCTCATTTTGTTGGACCAGGAAAAAGCTTTCGGCTGGGTTGAACACAAATACTTGTGGAAGGTGCTGGAAAGCTTCGGGTTCGACCCAGGCTTCATAACAATGATCAAGACATTGTACAGTGACATTGAGAGTGTACTGAAGGTTAATGGTGGTTTATGTGTCCCTTTTAAAGTACACAGAGGTATTAGACAAGGCTGCTCTCTGCCAGGCATGCTATATTCTTTAGCAAGCAAACCTCTTTTATGCAAACTAAGAGAGCAGCTTTCTGGTTTTAATATACCTCATTTTAATAATTCAACCTGTCTTTCAGCTTATGCCGATGATCTAGCAGTAATGAGATGAAAAAAGACAGATGTGAATCTTTTAACTGATGTGAATCTTTTAACTGATGTTTTAGAAGATTTTAAGGTTTTATCATCTGCTAAAATAAACTGGACTAAAAGTGAAGCCATTTTAGCAGGAGAATGGGGAGACGACCAGCCCACACTACCAGGGGGTTTAATGTGGAAAAAGACTGGTTTTAAATACTTGGGTGTCTACCTGGGCAGTGCTGAGTTTTTAAACAAAAACTGGGAGGGCATCATTGAAAGCATAAAAGGCAGATTAAACAGATGGAAGTGGCTGGTCCCAAAAATGTCTTACATTTCACACCAAGGACTTTTACTGTTGCATTTGATGGAACAGAAAGGCCATCTAAAGTTACAGTGTGATCAGAACGCTTACTTCTAGCTACTTGTGGTCCTATGACTAGAACTTCTGTCTTATCAATATTAAGCAGAAGAAAATTAATTAACATCCAATCTCTTATGTCCTGCACACACTGCTCGATTTTAGCAAACTGGTTTTTCTCATCTGGTTTTGCTGAGACATATAATTGTGTGTCATCAGCATAACAATGAAAACTAATACCATGTTTACGAATTATGTTGCCCAGGGGTAGCATGTAAAGGGAAAAAAGCAGTGGGCCTAAAACTGAACCCTGTGGAACACCAAACTCAACTTGAGAACATGAGGAATGGTCACCATCTAAATCTACAAACTGATAACGATCAGTCAAATAGGATCTGAGCCACGAGAGGGCAGTTCCCTTAATTCCTACTACCTTTTCTAATCTGTGTGTCAGGGATAACCCCTAGAGGGCGCCAAAGCGCCCTGAGACTCTTTGTTGTAGTTGTTTTGGTTTCACTTCAGTTCCCATTATGCACCTCGGTCAGGTGACGTGGGCGCTCACCTGAACCGAGTTGCTCATTAGTTTTATTATAAATGGCTTGTTTTAGTTCAGTTTAGCGTCTTGCATCTGTTGATTTTCACCCAGTAAATGTCAGTGAGTTTAGCTTGTATATTCCGTGTCCTTCTACGTGTTTTGGTTTGTTTTATTATTAAAGTATACTTGTTTGTTTAATTTCCCTGTTTTTGTGAATAAAACATTGTTCCTTTAAAACACCTGGACCTCTGTGTTTATGCCTCGAACCCACAAGTGTGACACTGTGAAGGAGAATACTATGATCAATGGTATCAAAAGCTGCACTGAGGTCCAGTAACACAAGTATAGTGACGCAACCCTGATCAGAGGCCCATAGGAGGTCGTTTACTACTTTAACAAGTGCTGTCTCTGTGCTGTGATGAGGCCTAAATCCTGACTGATACAGTTCATTTATGCTATTTCTGTGTAGATGTGAACATAGCTGCTGTGATACTACCTTTTCCAAAATCTTGGAGATAAAGGGAAGGTTTGATATCGACCTGTAATTAGAAAGCTGACAGGGGGTCAAGGTCAGGTTTCTTGATTAGCGGTTTAATAACGGCTAATTTAAAGGATTTGGGGACATACCCACTACTGAGTGAACAGTTAATTACTTTCAACAGGGGTTCTATTATTGCTGGTACTATCTGTTTGAGAAAATGTGTCGGTATAGGATCTAATATACAGGTTGATGATTTTGAAGAAGAGATGAGTGAAATTAGTTCCCTCGCTTCAAGGGGAGTAAAGTGTTCTAAGTTCTGATGTGATGTGGTTAGTCTATCTGTATTACTTAAATTGTTTCAAAGCCTGAATTTTTTTTTTTCCCCGATTTTTCTCCCTAATTTAGTCGTGTCCAATTCCTTCCCGTCACTAGGGGGCTCCCACATTAAGGCTACTACTACCACTCAGCCGGGAGGGCCGAAGACTATCACGTGTTTCCTCCGAACCACGTGATGCCAGCCGACCGCATCTTTTCGAACTGCTCGCTCGCGCACCGTTGGGGGCGGCGTAACACACTCGGAGGACAGCGCTATCCGCTCCCTCCGTTGCGCGAGCTCACAGACGCCCCTGACTGGCTGTAGAGCCGTGATTAATGTGGGAGCACTAAGTACCTCTCATCCCTCCCCTCTGAGAGAGCTCGGCCAATCAGCTCTCTCTAGACCTCCGGCTGCGAGAGGTTACAGCACCACCCGGGATTCGAACTAGCGATCTCTGGATGATATGGCGAGCGCTTTAACCACTGCGCCACTCAGAGGCCCCAAAGCCTGAATTTTTTGCCTAATATTTATGATTTTGTTATTGAAAAAGTTCATGAAATCCTCACTACTGCATGATGTTGTTGTGGAGATTTCTGCAGTGGTCTTGTTTTTAGTTAATTTAGCTACGGTATTAAATAAAAATCTCGGGTTGTTTTTGTTATTTTCTATAAGAGTGGAGAGATACGTTGATCTAGCATCACTGAGAGCTTTTCTATAGTTCAGGATGCTCTCCTTCCAAGCTATTTTGAATACTAACAATTTAGTTTGGCGCCATTTATGTTCAAATTTTTCGAGCAGTTTGTTTTAAAGCACGTGTGTGGTCATTATACCATGGAGCGAGTTTCTTATCTCTAATCATTTAATCAGTCATCTGTTGATATTTTCGTTTAAAACAAATTTTTTGCACAACCTTATTTTTCACCTACATATGAGGACAAACATTAATTTCATCATTTTCCAGGACATAAAAACACACACACACTGATGTCTAAATCATACCTACATATTGAGACCATGGTGAATACGGAGTCCACTACACACACACACACACACACACACACACACACACACTGATGTCTAAATCGTGCCTACATATTGAGACTATGGTGAATACTAAGTCCACTACACACACACACACACACACACACACTGATGTCTAAATCGTGCCTACATATTGAGACTATGGTGAATACTAAGTCCACTACACACACACACACACACACACACACACACACTGATGTCTAAATCGTGCCTACATATTGAGACCATGGTGAATACGGAGTCCACTACACACACACACACACACACACACACACACACACACACACACACACACACACATACAGGTATGGGTGGTTTGTCAGGACATTTATTCGTAAAAAGTACCCACACTGATTTATGGGGACACACCTTATCCTTTGTCATAGAGATTAGTAGGTAATATTAGACTGCTCCGTGTGGCATGGGGTAAAATTCTGTCTGCTCAGAATTTAATTTTAATGAAGCAGTCTAGAAATATAAAGACCAGACATTCTACAGCACTGTAAGGACAGGGCGGGAGTAGGCGGGTTCTAATTTGGACATTTAAACTTTACACACACAGTCAATAACCATTAATTATGAGGACAATTTGGGTTTCACTGGACACCACTCATACACACACACAAGACTAACAAACCCTTAATTATGAGGACAGTCTGCTTTTCACTGGACATCACTCTTACACACAAGCCTTACTAACTATTGATTATGAGGACAATCTGGGTTTCACTGGACATCACTTATACATACACACACAAGCCTAACAAACCCTTAATTATGAGGACAAGCTGGGTTTCACTGGACATCACTCATACATACACACACACACAAGCCTAACGAACCCTTAATTATGAAGACAATCTGGGTTTCACTGGGCACCACTCATACACACACACACAAGCCTAACAAACCCTTAATTATGAGGACAATCTGGGTTTCACTGGACATCACTCATACACACACACAAGCCTAACAAACCCTTAATTATGAGGACAATCTGGGTTTCACTGGACATCACTCATACATACACACACACACAAGCCTAACGAACCCTTAATTATGAGGACAATCTGGGTTTCACTGGACATCACTCACACATACACACAAGCCTAACAAACCCTTAATTATGAGGACAATCTGGGTTTCACTGGACATCACTCACACATACACACAAGCCTAACAAACCCTTAATTATGAGGACAATCTGGGTTTCACTGGACATCACTCATACATACACACACACACAAGCCTAACGAACCCTTAATTATGAGGACAATCTGAGTTTCACTGGACATCACTCACACATACACACACAAGCCTAACAAACCCTTAATTATGAGGACAATCTGGGTTTCACTGGACATCACTCACACATACACACACAAGCCTAACAAACCCTTAATTATGAGGACAGTCTGGGTTTCACTGGACATCACTCATACACACACACAAGCCTAACGAACCCTTAATTATGAGGACAGTCTGGGTTTCACTGGACATCACTCATACACACACACAAGCCTAACTATGTCTTGATTATGAGGACAATCTGACTGAAATCTGAGAATCAAATGTTGAATTTGAACTACTAAGTCAATCTAAATACAGTACCAAACCAAAGCAGATATTGTACAATGAAAAGTAAATTCACAAAAGATTGTGCATCTTTTTCCTGACACAAAAACCTGTAGAAGAAACATCCACACTTGTGGACAGTGCTCCACTGAGCTGCTGCCATATCATGCGCCATGCATATATTTAGTGCAAAATTTTAAAAAGATCAATTAAAACCAAACCAAAACTGAAAAAAGAAATTAAGTGAAAGTGACCTTTATGGGAATAAGTTGAATCAGGTTCCTTAAAACATGGTACCAGTGGAAATAAAGACAGCTTTCTGTATTCACCAATAAAATACATTTATTTAAAATGTTTTTTGTAACAACGGCCTTTTAACAGAAGTAAATACGCCAATATTTGCAGACAGAACTAGTCTGATCATGAGTAACATGTACAGGATATATATACTGTATATATACTCTGTTGCCAAACGTATTCGCCTGCCTTTATATATATGAACTTAAGTAGCATCCCATTTTTAATTAATATAATGTTGGCCCACACTTTGCAGCTGTAACAGCTTCATCTAATCTGGGAAAGCTTACCACAAGGTTAAAGAATGTGTCTATGGGATTTTTTTTTTTTTTTTCCAGAAGTACATTTGCTCACAGTCTCTGCTCCAATTAATCCCAAAGGTGTTCTATGGGGTTGAGGTCAGGACTCTGTGCAGGACAGTCAAGTTCCTCCACACCAAACTCACTCATCCATGTCTTTATGGACCTTGCTTTGGTCACTGGTGCACAGCCATGTTGGAACAGGAAGGGGTCATGAAATTGTCCAAAATGTCTTGTATGAACTTGTAATGTATGAAGCTGAAGCATTAGGGGCCGAGGCCAACCCCAGAAAAACAACCCCACACGAGTTCCAACATGACTACACACCAGTGCACAAAGGAAGGAAGGTCCAGGATTTAGAGTAGGGGTGTCCAAATCCAGTCCTGGAGGGCCAGTGTCCAACACAGTTTGGTGATTCTTCTTCTCAAACACAGCTGATTTAACTAATCTGTTAATTACTAGGTTCAGTGGGTGTGTTTAGGTGTTGGTGAATTACAAACTGTGCTGGTCACTGGCCCTCCAGGACTGGATTCAGGACACCCCTGATCTAGAGGAATGGTCAAAAATTCCCATAAATCCACTCCTAAACCTTGTGAAAAGCCTTCCCAGAAGAGTTGAAGCTGTTATAGCTGCAAAGGTTGCAGCATATTAAACCATATTAAACCCCAAGAATGGGATTAACTCAAGTTCATGTGCATGTAAAGGGAGGCGAGCAAATACTTTTGGCATATAGTGTATCTACCTATGGAGCTGTCAGCCTCATCCATGGACATTTTTCTTTTACCTATTGAAAAAAAAAAAAAAAAAACAGCACTTTATTACTTCCTACTAAAAAGCAGCACTATAACTATTACATACATATATAAAATGTACAACAAATACCTTTGGGACTTCTTTCTTCTCTTTCCTCATCCTGAGTCAACTCAATCCTTTTGTTTCCTGAATTAAAAAAAAGCATACTTAGTTACTGCTTACTAACTTAGTTACTGCTTAGTTACTGATCTTCAAAAATCTGACACTTTCAATCAGTAAAACAAAATGTTTATAAAAAAACATTGACTACCATACCTTTAAATAAAAATATGACAAAGTAATAGAATTGACAGTAAAAACTATACAAGCGTGTACAATTAAATTTAACAGGCATACAGTACTTGCGCACAAACATAACTGAAGAAAACATTTGCAAAATGAAATAACTTGTTTATACTGTATTTTGGCAACTCTTTAATATTTGTAAACATGACTAATGTCTAAGCTAGTGGCAAAAATGATTTTATCTGTACCAGCCTTGTTACAACATTAATCATCATTAATCTGAGGCATTTAGGCTAATAAAATAATTTTTTTCATAAAGCCATATTGACAAGGAGTCCACTGAAGTGGGCCTTCAGTGGAAAGTTCTTTGTGAACACACTATACCACTAATGAACACTGGAATAAAAGTGATTACATACCCCCTACTTCATGGACAGGATCCAATTCTTCATCTTCATCGCTTATTTCTTCCTCATCTAATTCCACATCTATTTCATCTATACAAAAGCATATTTGACAAACACCCACATGTGTGCATCAAGTACACATACACTATATTGGCAAAAGTATTCGCTCACCTAACCAAATATTCAGAATCGGGTGTTCCAATCACTCCATGGCCACAGGTGGATAATGTTTACAAACATTTGTGAAAGAATAGGTCGCTCTCAGGAGCTCAGCGAATTCTGTCAGCTGTATTATAATAACATGTAAAGTGGGAACGACAGTAACTTAGCCACGAAGTGGTAAGCCACGTAAACTGACAGAGTGGGGTCAGCGGATGCTGAGACGCATAGGGCGAAGAGGTCGCCAACTTTCTGCCGAGTCGATCGCTACAGACCTCAAAACTTCATGTCAGATTAGCTCAACAACAGTGAGCGGACAGCTTCATGGAATGGGTATCCATGGCCGAGCATCTTCATCAGAGCCGTACATCAAGTGCAATGCAACGCGTTGGATGCAGTGGCTGGACTATAGAGCAGTGGATACGCGTTCACTGGAGTAGCAAATCGTGCTTCCCTATCTGGCGATCTGATGGACGAGTCTGGGTTTGGCGGTTGCCAGAAGAACGGTACTTGTCTGACTGCATTGTGCCAAGTTTAAAGTTGGTGGAGGGGGGGGATTATGGTGTGGGGTTGTTTTTCAGGAGCTGAGTTTGGCCCCTTAGGTCCAGTGAAAGGAACTCTGAATGCTTCAGCATACCAATACATCATTGTTTGGAGTTGGCCCCTTCCTCTTCCAACATGGTGCACAACCAGTGCACAAAGCAAGGTCCATAAAGAGTCTAGTGTGGAGGAACTTGACTGGCCTGCACAGAGTCCAGATCTCAACTCCATAGAAAACCTTTGGTTTTAATTAATTAGAGCCAAGACTGAGAGCCTTCTCAGGCCTTCTCGTCCAACATCAATGTGTGACCCCACAAATGTGCTTCTGGAAGAATCTTCCCAGAAGAGTTAAACCTGTTATAGCTGCAAAGGGTGGACCTACATCATATTCAACGGATTCACTTAACTTCATATGCGAGTCAAGGTAGGTGAGGGAATACTTTTGGCCATATATTGTATATTTATAACAAATTTCCAAAAAAGACTTGAATAAAATCTCAAGTTTATTATCAGTATTTGTGTCACAATACTTCCATCTTTTTGTTTTTCCCTTCATGTTTTTCAATGTTTTCAATGCCCTTCTTCTATTTACTTTAATTCAATGTTTATTGTACATAGTTATACATTGCTTACCCAAGTCTCACTGCTTTAATGCTATTGACCAATTTAAGGTATTCATGTTAATCA
Organism: Clarias fuscus; assembly: GCA_030347435.1. Lineage (NCBI taxonomy): Eukaryota > Metazoa > Chordata > Actinopteri > Siluriformes > Clariidae > Clarias > Clarias fuscus. The sequence goes on from CM059219.1 coordinate 30,642,674, forward strand.
CTTTAAACATCATAGTATGAATTCATTGACGTACCTTGGATTTCAATTTCATCAAGAGATTTTCCTTGGAAACTTGTGAGAGTTCCTTTCTCCATTGCCAGGAGCAGCTTTGAGATTTTTGCAATTTCTATAGTTGCATCTGGTAACCGATAATAGTCTCTATGCACCCGAATGTCAGGGCCCAAAAAGTTGGCTAGCTGATCCAGTTCATTATCCTTAAGATTAAGAATCTGGGACATTGTTGCCACCTGCTTACGGAGTTGTGTAGACCGGAGATATTCAGGGTTCTTTGCACCACACGGACTTGCAAAAATCCTGATGCAGTCTTGTCCTCTAAAGAAGCTGGTTGCTGAGCACTTTGGTCTTCCAAACAGGAAGGGGTTGTCCCTGTCTACTTCGCATGCATCTCTTTTGTCTACAAGAAGCTGTATTGCACTGGCCAGTTCATGGTTTAACAAAACAGCAACTTTTCTCCCTCTTTTACCCATTGTTTCTACCCTGCTGAACTGCTTGGACATTTTTTGCTCAAATGGTGAAAGACCGACAGCTATGTCCTCATGAAGTTCAGTCTGGTCTCTTTTCTTAAAGGACTCAAGCATCATTTTAGAGACTTCTCCTGCACGACGTCTGTTGAAGACTATTACTTGTGCAAGTGTCACTTTGGCAAGTTCTGCATATGTTTGTGAAGACTCATTATGTTTTAGGCTTTCAAAAGCATCAGCAGATTTCTTCTCTAGGTATTGGTGCAGAAGCTGCACATCCTGTGTGAATGGTATAGTAGATGGTTTGTTGAACTTTGATTTGCTCAAAGTAGCAAGAGCTGCATGGGAAATGTGTTCTGCCCATTCACTTGAACACAGTCTTTTGAATCGCTCTGCTGCTTTAGTCATATCATCATTCTCTGCTGCGATGGCCCTGCAAAGAATAATGTCACCAATCTTCTTGAGCGAATGCCCTAACTTCAGTGCAAGACTTGGCGTCTTATACAAGTCGCTCTTCTCATCGTAACCAGCAACATCTTTCACAGCCTCTACGAGTTTGTAAAAATGATTTGGTTTCACAGCATCCTCAAAACTAAATATGGAGTATTTTTTTTCTTAAGCTTAGCAAGAGTCTGCCCATTTCCCGGACCTTCTGTCTGACGTATTCAAATTTTGTTGGATCACTTCCATGCTTGTTGTAAAGACACTGACTCAACTGCAGTATGAGAAAATCATTTCGAACCACAGATGAAATGTCATCATTCTTCATATTTCCCAAGATCTTCCACACCTCAGGAGATATTGCTTGGGAAAAAGTAGACTCTGAAAGATCAGCCAGAGCTAAGACTTTGGCTTTACCAGTTGCTTCAGATTCTGAAGACGTCTTTGAAGGACATCGCCGTGTATGGCGCCACAGCTCCTTGCGAACAAAAAGGCCTTTACAGTATACACAATGCACATATGTTCTGGCTCCAACTTTAATCTCTGATCTTCCTGGCCTTCTTCTAACTTTAAGTGGTCCACATTTATTTTCCATTACCTCTTGATTATGTTCATAGTTGCCTCGGTTCCATAGCTTCTCAAGTAACTTTCTTCGGTCCAAGGAGTGTTTAGGGAGCAAGAATGCAGCAGCAATCTCTGCCTCACTGTCTTGATGCTTTTTAAAGTGCCGAGCGATTTTTGACTGAGGTTTTTTGCATACATAACAGTAATTTTTTTGGGTGGAAAGCATTTCTTGGGGACATTCTGTGGGACTTGTCATATTGTCAATTGTTGACTGTTTATCAAAAGATTCTACTGGCATCTTCTTTAAATGCTGACGTGTCTCAGCATTTTTTGTAGTATCAAGATCATTACCGGCTGCATAGTCACAAAAGAGTTCTTGAGTGGAGCTGGATTGACCATTCACCATGTCTTGCTCAGTGGATGAAGAGTAAGTGAGTTGTGGAACACTTTCTGCCATCTTGGACTTAGATGGTGTATTCTTATGAGATGGTAGTTTCTGTGCCTTGACAGACAGACTGTCATCACTATCGCTGTTTTGTTGAGAGTCTGGAATGAAGTCATCAGAGGATTCATTGTTTAAAGATTCAGAGCATGGAGAATACTGTTCATCAGAGCTGGTTTCTTCACAACTGGAAAATTCAACCTCTGGCTAAAAAACAAAAAATCAGTAATAATAATAATAATAATAATAATAATAATAATAATTCAATAATTATATTAAATTGTTTCAGAAATAATGTACTTTTAGTCTAGTGTTTTAATCTACCTCTAAAATATGAATGTTATAGGTAAAAAATAAATAAATAAACAAACAAATAAATAAAAGACAACAAAAAAGAAGCAATTACTATACCATTTTCATATTCTTCATGAAGCAAGTTTTGTGCCATGATCTTGAACATACTGAAAAAAATTACCATGTATTTCTTTTAGAACAACAGAAAGAGCAGGAAATATGACAAATCCATTTGGTTTTCGAAAGGGTCAAGAACACACAAAAATTAATATATTTACAACTGTATAATTAGATGATTACATTTACAACTTAAAGCAAGCCATTTTCGACCTGACACAGGTCCAGTGCACTCTTCACAAGAATGCAAACTGGAGATAACAGCACTGTGAACTTCATGGTGGCACTGTAAATGGCAAAAATAATTTTTCAACACTTCTAATACTCTACAAAATAAACATTATTGTGAAAAACTAATCATGATTACCTATTGTGTTAAAAGTTACATTACACAATTATATTTACCTTGTGGGTCTATTGTTATAGCATCCAATCCTTTACCCTGGAGTTCCGGCAGTTTCCCTTTCTCCGTTGCAATCAGGAGTTTACTGATCTTTGCCAGCTGTAGCGTGTTTTCAGGGAGGCGGTAGAACTCCCGATGAACTCTGATGTCATGTCCGAGGAAGTTGGCTAATTGATCCATCTCATTGTCCTTGAGGTTTAATACTGTGGGTAATGTAGCTACTTGCTTGCGCAGCTTTGTTGAACAAAGGGCATCCGGATGCTTAGCTCCACTGGCTTGGGCATACTGGCGAATGCAGTCAGCACCACGATAATGAGACAGGGCACCCGGACGGGCAAACAAATGCTGGTTTTCAACAGGAACTTGACACTTTTTTCTCATGCTTACAAGGAGATCCATGGCCACAACCATATCAGGGGTCAGCAAGACTGGTACCTTCCTTCCCCTCTTACCACGTATTTCCACCCTTTGGAAGTACCCGCAAAGCTTTTTCTCAAAGTCACTGAGTCCCACAGCGATATCTTTATTCATTGGTGTCTGATCTCTAGACGTGTACAACAGAATATTCATTTTGGAAACTTCACCCTCTCTTCGTCTATTAAAAATCACAATCTGTGTTAGCATGACTTTGCAAAGATTGGCAAAGTTCTTGCAATTCGGGTTTTCTTGTAGGGCATCCACATACTCCAGCTGTTTTGAGTTTAAAAATGAGTGCAGGGTTTTGACATCCTCTGTAAATGGTAGGACCTGGGGCTTATTCCATTTAGCTTCACTCAGAGTAGTTAGTGCAGCTGCAGATACTACCTCATTCCATTTGCTTTCATATAACCGTCTGAAGTTTCGTGCAGACTCTGCAACCACTTCGCGTCCTGACATCAGTGCATTGCATTCAACAGAGTTGAATCTTCATCGAGCTGTGTCCGAGCTTCAGTGCCAGTGATGGAATCTTGTAGGTGTTGGTCTCCTCATTGAATCCTGCCACTGCTCTTACTGCTTTAATAACGTGAGGAATATTGCAGGGTTGGATGAAGTCCTCCATATGATGAAAGGGTGTTAGTGATCTGGCAGTAATGAGAAACCTTGCTACTTCCCTCATTTTCTGCTTGATGTAATTGTTTCGTCCTGAATGTGACTTCAGCCTGTTGTACATCTGCTCGCCTAAAAGAAGAATATATCTATCATTTTTGACAACATCTGAAACTTCATCAGTCACCATCTCACAAGCAATGGTCCATACACTTTTGCTTATATCCACTGGAGGAGGAAGGGCCAAGCTGTTGAGTGAAAGAACTCTCTTCTGACCAATTCCGTGGGTTTTATTTGTGGTGTTCTGGGGGCGCGTTCGAATGTGTCTCCACAGTGTTTTTCTGTTGTACAGACCTTGACAATGGATACAGTGAATAAAGTCTGAGGTGGATTTTACTTCTTTGGGGCGCCTGCAGGCAACCATTTCCCCAATACCAGCTTTTGAAACTGAAGCATTATGGGCAAAGTTCCCCCTACTTTTCAAAAGGCGTAATCTCACTCTTCTTTCCTTTGACCCTTTATTGAAGCTAAATGCCTTAGCTACCTCAGGTTCGTTGCGATGAACAAACTCCAAGTGTCGTGAAATTTTAGAGTATGGCTTCTCACAATACACGCAATATTGTTTCTTCTTGTACCTATTTGTTTGCTGGTTAGTAGGCATTGGCGTCACTGATGTGGAACGGTTATAAGACGAGCTTGTACTCGTGTCTGTTGTACTCTTAAACTCGGCAGCACCTCTCGTCTCTGGCTCAGGATGGGAGATCTTTAGTTCTTCACTTTTAGCACTGTTGTCTGATGAGCTACAGTCTGAATCAGGGACATATTCTTCGTCATTGTAGTCAGAAGCGGACTCCTCACAAGATATCTGTGGGGAACACACAGCATTAAATGCCACTAAGACAAACATTAAGCATATGAATACTGAAAGGCATTTTGATGCCCCACCAACAAAAAATAATAGTGCCTACCTCAGATTCATCATCCTGCGTGCAACCAGTCACCCCTGGTTCACTTTCACGTGTTCTTAACAGCTGTTCATAGTGTTGAGCACATTTTTCATGATGTTCTCTTTGTCTGTTTAACCGAGCAGTAAACCTGTTTACCTGTGGTTTATAAATAAGTAGTTAAGAATATGAAGAATGTTGAAAAAAAAAATTATTATTATTATGTACTTGATTGGAGCTTGGTTAATGTAACAAATGGCATTACCTGTTCAGTTGGCTTGGTAGGAGGGCGTGTCTCGTCCTCTGGTGCTGTGTTCTCACCACTGCCAGTGACTGCTCGGGTCATCTGGAAAGAGAGAACAGCAGCTACTGTGAGGAACACACTATATTAACTTCATAGTGGAGAAGCATCAGGGCATCCACACACACACACACACACACATGTGGCACGTTTCACACCACATCAATGTGAGTACAGTGGACAGGCTCTCATCACACACACACGCTCGAGGAATCCTCAAACGACGTCACGGTTAAAAATCAGGACTGTCTTATTTTGGTAAAAATAAATCTAATAACCAATTCTTAAATACAGTGGTGTGAAAAAGTATTTGCCCCCTTACTGATTTCTTATTTTTGTGCATGTTTGTCACACTTTAACGTTTCAGATCATCAAACAAATTCAAATATTAGTCGAAGATAACACAAGTAAACACATCGTGCAGTTTTTAAATGAAGGTTTATATTATCAAGGGGAAAACAAAATCGAAAACTACATATCCCTGTGTGAAAAAGTGTTTGCACCCCCTGTGGAAACACAACTTAACTCTGGTTTATCAAACCCGAGTTCAATTTCTCTAGCCACACCCAGGCCTGATTTGGAAGGCCTGTTTGCAATCAAGAAATCACTTAAATAGGACCTGTCTGACAAAGTGAAGATCATCAAAAGCTAGACATCATGCAAGGATCCAATGACATTCAATCCAATGAGAAAGAAAAAATATTTGAGATCTTTCAGTCTGGAAAATGTTATAAAGCCATAAAGGTTATAAAGGTTATAAAGCTATAAACTTCCAAAGAACTGCAGGCCACACGTGCCTCAGTTAAGGTGAGTGTTCATGATTCCACTATAAGAAAGAGACTGGGGGCAAAAATGGTTAGCGTGGCAGAGTTCCAAGACGAAAACCACTGCTGAGCAAAAAGAACATAAAGGCTCGTCTCAGTTTTGCCAGAAAACATCTTTAGTTAAAATACTCTGTGGACTGACAAGACAAAAGTTGAACTTTCTGGAAGGTGTGTGTCCCATTGTGTGTGGTGTAAAAGTAACACCGCGTTTCAGACAAAGAGCATCATACCAACAGTAAAACATGGTGGTGGTAGTGTGATGATCTGGGGCTGTTTTGCTGCTTCAGGACCTGGAAGACTTGCTGTGATAAATGGAACCATGAATTCTGCTGTGTACCAAGATATCCTGAAGGAGAATGTTTGGCCATCTGTTTGTGACCTCAAGCTGAAGCGAACTTGGGTTCTGCAGCAGAACAATGATCCAAAGCACACCAGCAAGTTCACTTCTGAATGGCTGAAGAAAAACCAAATGAAGACTTTGGAGCGGCCCAGTCAAAGTCCTGACCTGAATCCAATTGAGATGCTGTGGCATGACCTTAAAAAGGCGGTTCATGCTCGAAAACCCTCCAGTGTGCCTGAATTACAACAATTCTGCAAAGATGAGTGGACCAAAATTCCTCCACAGCGCTGTAACAGACTCATTGGAAGTTATCGAAAACGCTTGACAGCAGTTGTTGCTGTTAAGGGTGGCCCAACCAGTTATTAGGTTGAGGGGGCAAACACTTTTTCACACAGGGCTATGTAGTTTTGGATTTTGTTATCTTTGACTAACATTTAATTCTGTTTGATGGCCTAAAACATTAAAGTGTGACAAGCATGCACAAAAATTTGAAATCAGTAAGGGGGCAAAAACTTTTTCACACCACGGTAGATTACATTTTAAATCTACCGATGGTCTAAATGGATCAATATGCCCGTTGTGCCTTATCAGAAGATCAAGAGCTTGACCAAGAATATTTACCTGTTCAGTTGGCTTGGTAGGAGGGCGTGTCTCATCCTCTGGTGCTGTGTTCTCACCACTGCCAGTGACTGCTCGGGTCATCTGGAAAGAGAGAACCTGCTCTGAAAATTGATTGGCCATTTCAACAAGAAAAAGTTTATGTCGGCACTATGTAATGCTGTGTCAATTATCCATCATTAATATTGAATAGACAGACCAGAAACCAATTAAGTTGTTCCTTTCTGGTCACTAGGCATCACAACACAGAACAACTAACAACTTAACAATACCAACCCAAATTAAACAGAGTCCTAATTACCAGTGTACGCCATGGCCAGTCTGAATCCCCATAGCTGTAAGTTATTTCTTGTCCTGGAGCTATGTCCTTAATTGAAAACAGGCACAAATGTGGTTTGCCTTTAACACCTATTATTTTCATTTTACAATTAGGGGTTTTGTGTTCATCGTTCACTAGTCTGCCAAGTGAACCATCTTCTTTTGAAGCATCAACACTAAAATTGGATAGAGGAAAAAAAACATTAAATTTGTTTCAAATAAGTAATTTAAATAAAGTCAGCCAAAATGATTCCCAAAACTTACCACCGTTGTCTTCCACTCCAATCAAAATCAAATAAGAAGGTATTTTCAGTTTCACTGTATCTAGTCTGTCTTGTCCGGCTCTCCTCTTGGGAAAGTAACTCTCCACGGTATTCAAGAACGAAGCACCCTTTGTCAACGGAGATGCTAGCAAACACACCTCTACCTAAGATAGAGATAGAGATGGCATGGTGTTGAATATTAAGTGTCTCTGTAGAAACTAAGTGGTTCTTTATTCAAATGACCTGGCCTTTTAGGTAGGGATGCACCGATACAACTTTTTTGGAAAACGAGTACGAGTACTTGCATTTCAGTACTCGCCGATACCGATACCAAGTACTTAATAAAAACATGATTTTTAACAATTTCGCTGAGTACAATTTGCACTCCGCCTTTGTTTTGTCGTCTTCATTCACTTTGAAATAATTCCACACGGCTGACATGTCTCGTTTCGCCTCGCCTTCTCCCCGCTCTGAGCTGCATCCGGGGTCTGGGGGCGGGCACTCGGCGCTTGTGATTAACCCCTTACACGCCGCTCAAACATAGACATTTCTCAGACCGTGTAATCGGTCCCTGGTATCGGGGGACTTTTAACGAGTACCAGTACTTTAGAAAATGTGGTATCGAGGCCGATACCGGTATCGGTGCATCCCTACTTTTAGGGGACATGCACACATTAATTACAGGACATACAAGCTTCTCCCAACATCTGGTCAGTTTAAACCTATGTGAAAAGCTGCTCATTCGGTTGCACAGCCCACAACAGAAACTCTACTAACAATAATCATCTTAAGAATACCTGTAAAATACTTAATGAAATTAGATCATTCCATGTATTTAGGGTTGGGTGTTATAAGGAACTTTCAGTTTCAGTTGTGGCTAATGATTCCTGGTTCCAACTGCATAATTTATTTTAATAAAATAAATAATAAAAGAAACCTAAAAAATAATTCTACATCATTCTGTACATCTGAAATGTAATGTTACCAGTTCTGAATATGTTCGATACCCAACCCTAAATGCAATACGGCTTTAAAGCACTTTAAAGCACACTTGCATCTTATGATGTATTACTGTATTAGCCTACTGTTCTATATATCTGCTCCGGTATCTTTCTGTGGAATGTGATGAAAGAGGCATTGACATGCTCACACTAACCTTTATGAGTGTTAATGAATTTCTTCTCCAGGCCTGGTTTGTCTCGGCCAGACACAATGTGTGTAGTGGCATCCTCCATAGGTGCAATTCTCTTCCTTTTCGACATTATATGCAGTCATCAATTGAAATTCTGTAAAGGATAGTAAGAAGGCAAATAATCAAAAGTGCACTGATTCATATTCCAATGTTAAATTGATGACGCAGCACATTTTTATTGTGTCCAATCAACTTTACACCTGCTACGAACTTAGGTCATGCTTGCTAGTTACACATAATATCATGTATGGCTAAATAATAATAAAATAGACGAAAAAACATTATTAATTATTATTATTTTGAGGTGCGCATGCGGTTGTTCTGTCGCCATCTTTATCCGCTTGTGTGCAGCGCGCGAGCGAGCAGGCATTAGGCCACACACCGCCAAATGGCGCACAGTCAGCAGATAGACCAACTCTTATCATCATGCCTTTATATTCACTGCCATAAACTGTCCTAAAATAACAGTAATATTGTTTCACGGAATTATTTCTGGGACGAGCTCTCTCACAACAAAAAGTATCAACATGTTGTAATTTGCTGTCCTGTAGGGAGCTATTAATAATTAGTTTAATTGGATAACGTTTCACAAATTGAAAAGATGATAGTTTATAAAAGAAGATAGTAAACTTACCTTTTTTTTTTTTTTAACAATTTGTCCACTCGTGTATGAACACGGGGTCTCGTCGCGCCAAAAATAAATTCAGAAATTTCGATGAGCGCCTTCAACCCGCGTCTGACGTCACTAGCTGCGCAGTCTTAATTACGGGACGCGCCGGTTTTTTTTCTTATTTAACTTCAAATCTTAAGTTCAGGGTTCTTTGGGGATGTCATGCACACTCGCAACACGACCGGCACTAGGACCCGGAAGTAATACGGTCGGGTTTCCAGGAAGCATAAAAGGAGACAAAATGGCGCTTCACATTGCTCAGTCATTGAGTTCGCCCATGCCTTTGCTGACGCTACGCCGACTATGCTGTGAGTACTCCCCGATTCCGGTTGCTTCTTTGATTGAGTGTGTGTTGCTAGAACGCGGGTTTATTTGTGTAGATCCTTGCTCTTCGTGTGAGAGAGTTCTTAAACTAATCGCGTGGTTATCCTGCCTACTCGCGCTGCTTCCGCGTTTGGGTTTACCATCCACGCTACACGGGCTAACTGCTAAGGCTTTTCTGTTCATCCCTCGGTTGCTCGTGACAGAATGACTGAGCCAAAAGCAGTAAACCCAGCGGAGTTCGCTCGCCTCTGTCATCTGGTTGACCAGCATGCCGGTTATTATTCCATCAAATACTGATTTCTTAATGTTATTTAGCCAAAGCACTAACACCATTTGTTTACAAAGTATTAGCATTTTGTTTTATTTGAGTTATTAAAGCTCTGCGAATACTGCATGATCTTGGGTTATTTTGATGTGTTGTGATGTCATTTCCTTTAATTATACACTATAAATAACAATAGTTATGTTTTGAATTCAGGAGAAATATTGTCAGCAGTTAAAAAACGAAACAACATTGCTCACCAACACATGCACCTGTAAGAAAAAAAACCCTAAGAAACTGTTTTTTAATATAAAATTTTTGACATTCTTTTTTCCAGAGCTGGGGGAAATAAGGCTGTCTGTGGTTTTTTTAAATTGATTTGGGTGTATAGTATGGCCTGGGTTGGTGTGGGATGTCCCGGGCTGAAATCGTGTCCCAGTCCGGCCTGCTTTCAAGTTATTTTGAAAACATCAGTCACTGCGTGCTGAATACAGGATTAAGCGGTACAGATGATGAGCGAGTCACCGCGTGCGCCTGTGATGGGCTGCGCCTCAACCTGTTTTCGTTCCTCACTCACTCTCCAGGCTCCCTACGTAGGCGCAACCCCCTCCCCCCTCCCCCCACCGCCATGTGCGCGAAGCTTTCTCCGCGTTAAAAATTCCTTCCTCCCTCCTTTAACGCTCTCCTTCCCCGTTTTTTTTTTTTTTTTTTAATAAAATCAGTCCTTTTCCCGTAAGACCTCGCCTCGTGTCCGTGTGTCTGAGGTGCCGCGCGTGCACACAGTGAACCCGTTACAACATCAAATGTAAAAGTCCGAAGCCCTCCGACGACTGGTTAACGCGCGTGCTCATTCACTCTGGTTTACAAACGTGAGTAACACATTATACACAACTCTGCTCGTCAATCTATTGTAAAATTTTGGGGCATTTTCTCTCTGCAGATAATGAAGTTAGAATATTCCACAGCATCTGAAATACACAAATCAGTTTAAGTTGACAGTGTAGTTTCATAAACAAGTATGTTTATGAAGGCCAAAAGTAGTCAAAATAGACAGTATGTAATACATTTATGTGTTAAAAAGAGGGGAAAATGACGTCATGGGATATCTTTTATATTTTTGTGACTGTTTATGCATAAACCCAGGTAATAATTAAGAAAAATATTGATATGGATGATATTTCTGTTATTTATCTGGTGGAAAAGGGGCATCCTAAGCTTAACTGAGCTGCTTCTGTTAAACTAAGAACAGGGAAAGTATTGGTAGGAAAGAAGTTACATTTTGAAAGATAGAATGTACAGACATTTTAATAAATAATGAATGTACGTACCTGTTGTGTAGTTGATGCTTGAGCTCCAGAAATCAGTAATGAGGCGCAGGTGTTTTGTCAGTTTCAGATTTTAAAAACAAAAAAAGCAGGAAATAAAGAACCGTAAAGTCACACAAAGAACCTGCTCAGCATCAAAGGGTTGTTCAGGACAGTTTCTACTATGTAGAAACATTTTTTTAAAGTGGAAATGAACCGCACAAGTCCTCTTCTGCACAAATACTTGCAGAAGAAACTCTTGGTTCCTTCAACAAGTGTGGAATGACTCTGAGTATGAGTAGTTGCAGTGTGCTCAGTCAGCAGGATGTAATGAGCCAAAGCCAACGGATCAGAAAGAAACATGCTCTGACCTGGGGATCAAGACTATTGCTCTTCAAGCTACCTTCATGGACAAAGCCCTCCATATATTTAAGTCAACAGAAGCGCCAGCCACTTGTGGGTTCACCTTTATTAGCTGGTTTTGCTTTCAGTCTTGGAAGTCACACTTCAATTTTGTGTTACATTTAGATAGTGATATAGCCTACTGTATATATTGGTTGTTTCGGCAAACCTTTAGGTTGAGTAGATAAGACTGTGGTAGGAGAACGCAATTTGTTTTCCCATTTTATTATTATTATTATTATTATTATTATACCAAAGTGTCCTTGTATTTTGACTAGACTGACTCATCACTGAACCCTCAAGCATACCTGAATCAATATGATTCTGGAAGGGCCCAAATAAACTCAATCAAATGACACATGGTGCGTATACATGATGCCATGTAAGCCCAGATCAGTGAGGCTTGCTAGCCGTAGTGGAAGGCGGGGTGGTTGGAGACCTATAACAAAATTTGTGCAAGCCCTTTAAGGATTTCTTACACGAATATGTGAATCAGGGCATAAGAGCTTTACAAGTGTTTTAACATTCAGTGGAATGTTTGTGGAATGTCTATATATATATATATATATATATATATATATATATATTTATGTGCATGTATGTATGTATGTATGTGTATATCAGCACACAGTGAAAATTATTAATATGACTTGTGGTCACCTGAATGTAGCGTAACATTGAGTTTGTCAATCGTGGGTCTCCAGTGAAGCTGAACTTGCATGGACTGTCCGTAACACATATTACACACATTCATGCAGGCTACCAATGAATACTTCAGAATAACTGACTGCTGGATTCAATTAAATTTAAATGTTTGTGAAATAAAATGTTTTTTAGATATCCATAGACTTGTTTAAACCATATAAATGTACATGTTGAAAGTAAATGAGACAGTATTAGTGTTTGCCTTGCCTAATAATATCAAAGCACATGCATTATTGCATACAGTTTACTCTCTTTATTTAACCTTATATATTATAACATATTAGATATAAATTGATTATTACATGGAGACTGTAAAATATGAACACGGAAAATATGAGCACTGTAATATTAAAGGTCCTGCTTTATTATGTGGTCATAAAAGATCGCAGTCTTTACAATTCGGTAGAAAAGTAGATGGTGGTTATCTTAATGATCGATCACGATATAAAATTGCTAGACTGCCCACCCCTGGTTCAGTGGATGTGGTTAACCATGTATTTTGCATATTAGCCAGCTTGTGTATTAGTTAACAAGAATCTGTTACTTTTAGCTAGGGAGTTTGCAAGAGTCTGCTAACGCGAGCTAGCTTGTAACAGCATTCTTCCAAACATCACATTCCTAACTGATTTTTTCTTAAATGAAAGATATGAACATCTCTGTCACATTTTGTTATTGTGACATATCAGAACAAAATTATGAATACACACCAACAAAGTCAGGACACGCAAGTGTGTGTGTGTATAAACGTTTAGCGCAGTACCTCACACTTCCCATAGTTGGTGCATCAGTGAGTGAGCAAAAATGTGATACACACTTACACAGATGATTTCAAAAAAATGTGAAAATCAAGGCCTAAGGAGATTTTTGCACCAGGGGTATATTTGAGGCTGTAGAACACTAGTACATGCTCAGGAAAAATGAGGACATCGATTTTGGTCCTGACTTTTACATGTGTCCTGACTTTGTTGGTGTGTATTCATAAATTTGCCCTGATATGTCACAAAAACAAACACACACACACACACACACACACACACACACACACCATTTTAATAACCGGACTTCATAACGTACTAAGAATGATAATGAAAAACAATGAGGATGACACAGTGGGAAATCTTTCAATCCCCACACACTACGTTTGTACTGTACACTGTAGCTGTGTTTGTTAATGGAGAGGTGTGTCTGTGTGTGTGTGTGTGTGTGTCTGTGTGTGTGTGTGTCTGCTCCTGGATTTATCATTTGGCTTTAACACAAACGCATTTGTGCGCCGGCGAGATTCTTGATACATCACAGATACGTGCTGTCTTGGTCACAGATTCGCCAGCAAGACGCGCAATAACAATTTGTCTATTACTCTGTTAATGAAACCTTCACACTCCGCTCTTACTGGTGGAATGTGCAATCAGTGAAGATCGGCCACCAGGCTGGGCAAATTTAGCCATGAAGCACTAAACTGGCCAGTGTTTCAGTTTCATTGTCCAACCCCCGTATGTCGTTAATAGTTGCCGCCCCTCCCCCAGTGTGTGCGCTGCGGAGGTGTGTGTGTGTGTGCGAAGCGTCACATCTTATTTAAGCGAGCACTTTGATTTCAAGTACTATACTGCAGTTCGCTCCCCCCCCCCCCCCCCCCCCAATTGATGTAGTTGGTTCAAGTAAAAAATCTATCAAAACAAATTGGCCTAACAATACCCCAACAATTAAAACGCACAAACATGATGTAAAAAAAAAAAAACTTTATTCTTCAAAGTTAAAACAGTAATTTGTATAAAAACAGGTGAATAGAAGTTGTATCACCAACTGCTTATCAGTCTCTATCTGTTTTTTTATTATTATTAAAGTATCCAATTTATAAAAACTTTCAAACACTTCCTTTGTTTCCCCCGATGTGTAGACTCCAGGTCGTTCATGACCCTTCAGTAGCTCCAAAAGGCCAGCCGTCACACCTCTGAGCCAATCCTCCACTGCAGAGCTCTGGTTAAAGAGAACAAGATAATTTAAAATGGGCATTGTCTCAAAGTAGCTTTACAAAATCAAAAGAAAATTATAAGAAATTAAAATTATACTATATATAATTCTATACAAATGAAAGGATATTATATAAGCGAAGCATTGTAAATTAAGTTGTATTTCTTTATAAATATCAAACAAATATTATAGTATTTATTTTTTATTCAATGAAGTATTAGTATATACTAGTTTCGTTTGTCCTTTGTGTGTTTTTATTTACTTATTTAATTATATAGCTCATCGTTGGACTAAATGGACTAAAATTCAAATCGGGCAACTCGGTCGCTTTACTTATAAACCTTTATTTACAACGCTTCCGTTATGCGGTCGATAGTGCCAGCTGATAGAGAAGGAACAGCCATTCAGAAGTAATGTGTGGAAGTCTGTGATTGGTTGGTTTTGTGGCAGTTTTGTTACACTGGACTATGGGAAGCCAAACACATCAAAAGTGGGACGATTGAGCTGCCCTGGACTGACCAAATATCTGCGCGGCCCAACGGACAGCGCAACGGACAATCCGGACAGCGCAGAAATGAACTGGTTTATTTGCGCAGCCCAGTGGATCGCGCAGCGCGGATCCGCTGTCCGTTGGGCCGCGCAGATATTTGGTCCGCCCAGGGCGCCTCAATCGGGTCCCGCGGTTTCGTCCCACTTTGACGAAAGCGCACAGGCAGAGTCAGGCTGAGAACATGTTGAGCGAGCAAGGGAGACACTGCACGTGCAGAATTGAGCTGTTGAACGCGCAGTGGAGGCACTGCACGCGCATAGAGTGCTTTGTCTGCTCTCAAAATATCAAACCACGCGCTCAGAATTGTGACAGGAATATAACGCCATAATAAGACAAACATGGTTATGAGAGTTTAGCTTGCTAGCTCCGGTACACCTAATCCCAACTGCAGATTAACTCACCCCCCCCCCCTCCACCCCCCCAAAAAAATGCTGAATTTATCTATATCCAGAGAACACTCAGTCAGATTCTCTCAGTAATTTTCAGAGGACACGAACACTCTTTTTATAAAAATACACTGAGCTCACAAAACTATATTAAATCAGTTTCTCGGGTAGTGCAGCCGAAGCTAATAGTATTTCCGAAGTTTTAGGGTCTTTGTGAGTGAGAGAGTGACGTTGTGAGTTTTGTGACACTGACAGTAAACTGTAACTCCAGACTTGGTAAACAGATGATTAAGTTACCTAAAGTTACATCTGACTGTTGCAGGCGCTGACAGTGATTTTCAAATCGGCCAATTAAAAATAATTATTAAACTGGGAACTAAACTAAAACCCAAATTTTATATAAAAAAGCCACCACTTACCCTGGATAAGAAGTCCATTAAACTGTCATCTTCATCTCCATATTGCAGTTTGCTAGCGTCAGTCCGGCGGGGGGGGGGGGGAGGGTTAAAATCACGTGATTGCTACTCAGCAGCTAAATTGCTGGCTTCTGTTAACGTCTTCTTGAGAACAAAGCGCCATCTAGTGGTGGCGGACGGTAAATGAATAAATATGGCTTCAATGGGCGTGTTTACTGTGAAATCTGGACACGCCTTCTGGCAGGAGAAGGAGGGGGGATTCACGACAGCCACACGTCAGCCATAAGCCATTCACACGCCAGTTGCCCGACCCTGGCTGTTTTGAGTTGCTACATCTGTATGTGTGTGTATATATATATATATATATATATATATATATATATAGTGAAACCTCGGATTGCGAGTAATGTGGTTTACGAGTGTTCCGAGGTGTGGGAGGGAGAAGGAGTTTTACTGTGTAAGACGAGGCGAGGGGCTAATTCCACACACACATACAAATACACCGCCTGTGCACACAAAAGGAAACACCTAAATGTCTGGATTTATTTCTACTTTTTTTAAAGGTAAAGTGCAGGTTAATTTGTTTTATTTTTACTTTATATGTTGTAGTAATTATCTTTATGTATTTATTGTTTTGGGCTGTAGAACGAATAATTTGAGTTTTCATTATTTCTTATGGCAAAATTAAATTTGGTTTACGAGTATTTTGGAATACGAGCCTGCTTCCGGAACGAATTATGCTCATAATCCAAGGTTCCACTGTATATAACACCTCAGCAGTAAAAAAAAAAACAGCCTGTTATATAAGAGTACCTCACTTGAGATGGTTGTTTGGCTTCTCATCTTCCACTTACTCCTCACTGCTTAATGTGTCACTGTCTACATTTTCTAACAAAGCAATACTACATCAGTAATATTATACTTTACAACATTAACATAATGTTGAACTTTTTCATTATTTGAAAATGTGACGCTTCTCTTTCTCTCATTTTATTAAAGAGGAGAGAGAGTGACTTTTGATAGCTCAGAGTAAGCATCTGTTTAAAGCAAAGCTTCTATCTGTTAATTTTCCAAGTACAGTATAACTTGCTTTTTCTTAAGGTTTATAGTTCCGGTAGAAATTCATTCATTCTGCCATGTAAAAGCTTTCATTATTATTATTATAGTATTTTTTGCTGCAGCATCTGCAAGATGATGATTTCCATTAATGATGGACTCCATAATACACCTTATTTTTTAGGCGGTGGATATGTTTGAGTTTCAGTGATGGAATGCGGTAATAATGATTCTTTTCATCATACAAACAAAAAGCTTTTACAGCAAGTATAACATGGAAAGTTTGAAGTCCTTTATTGTCTTTAATGATGTAGTCGTTCTTTCCATTTAAATTAGTCTTCAAAGTTCACTTAACTTCTGTCTACTGTACTCATCTTAACTTTAGTCAGCTCCCATTCCACTGAATAAATGATCCCCTAACACCAAAATACATCTGATATGATGAAATCTAAATGAGATCTTGATGTATCATCTACTCAAGTCAAACCCTACTGGTGAGAACACACAAACTTTATTTCACCTTTAGATCCTTGGTAATGCTTTGCCTCCAGTGGACAGTTCTTAACATTTTTCCATTTTTGCATACAGATCCTGACTGATGTATTTATTTGGCTTGGTCAATAGCATTCAGCCATTTCTGCAGATTCTTGAACAATTCCTTCATGGTGTGCAAAGTTGTCTCGCTATTGAGGGTTGGTTTAACTGTAACTGACTTTCTTTGGAATTTTTTTCAGATGCATGGTTTTCTTAGCAACATCATGTTCATTTTTTTAGTGTCTTTTGACAGAAAAGACAATACTTCTTTTTGTCATATATTTGTCTTGTTGCTGGAGTGGATGTTTTGTGTGTAGTAATGCTACTGCTGTATGAATTGGGTATGTCAGAAAGTGTTGAAATTTGTTCCCATAGTGGCTTTTTCAAACAAAGTGACAAAGATACACTGGCATACGCTGGGAAGGCTTTCCATGCTTTTCCAGATGATGGAGCAGGTCCGAGGGGATTTCTATCCATTCATATACAAGGGCATTTGTGAGGTCAGGCCCTGATATTGGATGAGAAGGGAGGGGTGCAATTGGTATTACGTTTTATCCCAGAGGTATTTAGAGGGGTTGAGTTGAGTCAGGGATCTGTGCAGGACACTTGAGCTCTTCCACTGCAACATTAACACACCATGTCTGCTTGGAGCTCGTTTCTGCACATGGGAAATTGTAAAGTAAAGCCTTTATTTTGTCACATATACATTACAGCACAGTGAAATTCCTCCTTCGCATATCCCAGCGTAACTGGGGTCAGAGCGCAGGGTCAGCCATGGTACAGCACCCCTGGAGGAGAACGACACGGGGAGACCTAGTGAATGGCCTGCAGAGAGCTGGGACCAAAGTAACAAAGGCTACCATCAGTAATGCACTGCACCGCCAGGGACTCATATCCTGCAGTCCCAGATGTGTCCCACTGCTTAAGCCAGGCCCGTCTGAAGTTTGCTAGAGAGCATTTTGATGAACCAGAAGAGGATTGGGAGAATGTCATATGGTCGGATGAAACTTTTTGGTAAAAACTCAACTTGGAGGAGAATGAACACCATACCTACTGTGAAGCATGGGGGTGGCAACATCACGCTTTGGGCTGTTTTTTGCAAAGGGACCAGGACAACTGATCCATGAAAAGGAAAGAATGAATGGGACCATGTATCATGAGATTTTGAGTGAAAACCTCTTTCCATCAGCAAGGGCACTGAAGATAAAACATGGCTGGGTCTTTCAGCATGACAATGATCCCAAACACACTGCCCGGGCAATGAAGGAGTGGCTTCATAAGAAGCATTTAAAGGTCCTGGAGTGGCCTAGCCAGTCTCCAGATCTCAATCCCATAGAAAATCTTTGGAGGGAGCGACAGCCACAACACATCCCTGCTCTAGAGGAGATCTGTGGAGGAATGGGCCAAAATACCAGCAACAGTGTGTGAAAACCTTGCGAAGACTTACATAAAATGATTGACCTCTGTCATTGCCAACAAAGGTTATATAAGAAAGTATTGAAATGAAATTTTGTTATTTACCAAATACTTATTTTCCACCATAATTTGCTAATAAATTCTTTAAAAATCCTACAATGTGATTTTCTGATTTATTTTTATTTGTCTCACATAGTTGAGGTATACCTATAATGAAAATTACAGACCTCTCTTATTTTTTTAAGTGGGAGAACTTGCACAATTGGTGGCTGACTAAACACTTTGCCCCACTGTATATGCAACAAAAATGTAGCAAAAAGCTTAAATAAAGCTTAAAATGTTATCTATGATAATGCCCTTAATACAGGGTTTGCCTCCAAACTGTCCGTTGGACTAGTGGTTTTAGCCAGGAGTGATGATTGTAATTGAGCCTTCCTTGAGTGGCGCACCCATTTTAAACACACACACACACACACACACACACACACACACACACACACACACACACACACACAATAAATAAAACTTAAAAAATTGATTTACAATATAAACGTATCAGACAGAGCTGCAAAAGAAATATCTAGGCAAACTTCAGGCTTTGAATCCAGACAATATAATATACATTGACTCAAATAATATGCTAACCATATCAAATCAGCACCTATTTTACTTCGCTCCAAGAAAGTGAACCAACTAATGTATCTCTTCTGCATGCAAACTCACCAACCTGTGTAAACCGACATTCAGAGGTCGAAAGTAACGAATGACATTTACTTGCGTTACTGTAATTGAGTAGTTTTTTTGTGTACTTCTACTTTTTAAAGAAGTTTTTAAAATCTGTAATTTTACTTAAGTACAGTGGAACCTCGGATTGCGAGTGTTCCGCAAACCGAGCAAAGATTTTAAATAATTTTTTATTCGGAAACCGAGCAAGTATTAGTTTACGAGCGCCGAGTATCATGCTTCACACATGCGACTCTTATTTTGACACCGAGCGTCACTCTCTCACCTTCCCCCCTCCCCCTTCCCCCTCCCACCCTCCCCCCACGGCTTCGCAAACACAGAAACTCTGCTCGTGCGTGCGCAATTTGACACTGAAACACACACACGCACAGACGCTCTCTCCCCTTTTCACCCCTCCCGGCTTCACAAAGACACAGAAACTCTGCTCTGTCGCGATTCTTTTCAAAGGTGAGGCGCTGGTTCATTTTTTTTTTTTTTTTTTTTTTTACTTTACAGCAGTGATTCCCTTAGTATGCGCTCTCGGCTGGTCAGAGAGATTTCATTTTTTTTCTGTTAAAACGGTGTTTCCGTGTTTGTGTCTGTGTCCGTTTGTTGTGAAACTTAAGTGATTCCTTTAGTATGCGCTCGTGCCAGTCTCGCTTTTTTTCCGTTAAACCGGTGTTTCCGCTGTGTTTATGCGCTTGTTGTAAAACTTAAAAAGTGTCTGTTAATATACGCTCATGTCAGTCTCAGAGAGATTTCTTTTTTTCCTGTTAAAACGGTGTTTCCGTTGTGTGTGCGTGCGCGTGCGTGTGTTTGTTGTGAAACTGTTGTGAAAAAGCGAGGTGGGGAGAGGGAGGAGGAATGTTACTGTGTAAAACGAGGCGAGGGAAGGGGCTAATTCCACACACACACACACACACACACACACACACACACACACACACACACACACACACACACACACACACACATGGCGCGTGCGCGCACCAATGGAAACACTTATCTGTCAGGATTTATTTGTACTTTTTTTAAAGGTAAAGTGCAGATTAATTTGTTTTATTTTCATTTTATAGATTGTATTAATTATTTTTATGTATTTATTTTTGGGGGCTGTGGAACGAATACTTTGAGTTTTCATTATTTCTTATGGGAAATGATGATTTGGTTTAAGAGTGTTTTGGAATACGAGCCCACTTCCGGAACGAATTATGCTCGTAATCCAAGGTTCCACTGTATGTTTTGTTTGGAGTATTGTACTTTGCTACATTTTAAATCATATTTGCTACTGAGTAAAACAAATGAATGAAAATGCAAAAATAATAAAAATATTCTGCTTTGTATAAATGCTTGGTTGCGCTGGCGTGTGTGTATCGTCCTGGTCGCGCGTCACTCCAGGTTTTCTGACTGTCCCCACATCGGCATCTACCTGACCTTCCACACGGTCGCTTCCGCCCTGAGAGTGACGTCATCAACCAGCGCCACCATATATAAACCGGAGAGAGATGCGGGAAAGAGGAAAGAGATTGTGATTTTGCTGTTTTGATATTTGGTTGTGTTTGGTTTTTGGTTTAGGGAGTCAGGGAAGGTACCAGTATTTTTGTTTGTGGTGTTTTTTTTTTTTTTTTCAGGTAATCTAGCTACTAAATATAAATACCATTTTGTTTATTATTTTGGCCTGGGTCCACCCTGAAACTGATCCTCCTCCTGTGTGTGTGTTTGTAATTATCACATTATGGGGACATCACTCTGGATACAAATCAACATTATGGGGACCGAAACCGTTATGGGGACAAAAACCCATGTCCCCATAATGGTGAAGCATTGTAGGGTGTTGGGGAGGCTGTAAATAAGTGCCTCACCAATTTTTAGCTTTGGCACATAAGTGACCTTCTGGACAGGTGGTTTTGTGTGAACGTTTGCTCCACGTCGCCCCCTTTAGTCTTGAGCCGGTATTTATTTCGGGGGCGGGGTTCAATCTGCACATGCGCAGTAGGTAGAGCATATAATAAACACGTGTGTACAGGAGGACTGGCTGCCTTTACAGTGATGTGGTGAGTCTATTAATATTAAATGTGTGTTCAGTTAGATATTAAAGTTTTTAAGGGTAAGTTAAAAATAAAAAGAAACCGTAGGTGTGAAACAAAATAAGTCACTTAATAGACCAGTAAACTTGTCAAAACAATAATCAAATTATTATTAAATGAAGTTAAGTTACAGATAATTATCATGTTTTATTTATGGATGTATTTGATGGAAATCCAATATTTTACGTTAAATTGCTTTTTATTTATTTATTTATTTATTTATTATTAAAACGGTGGAATAAACCCCATAAGCGGTGTCATGGCGGATTTGTAGTCTTTTTCAATATCAACCTGTTTTGGAAACATCGTGTGGGAATTAGAAATTAACTACATTTCCCATCTGCCCCAGTTGTTCCCGCCCACCTTTTCAACGCGCTTTCGGTTTAACGCAGACGTCAGAGAACAGTGGTGTGCGCTCAGGTAAGTGTTTCTGTCAGTATATACACGTTTTATATATACAAGTTTGTTTTTGTGTATTAGTGTTAATTATAAAAGTAATGGCGATGTTAGAGTGACTTATGCTAGCGGACATGCCGAGACAGTTTAGCACACGCTTGTAACAGGGTGAGGTTTAAAACAGATTAAATCTATTAAAGTGGCTCCTGTAGTTGTCAGTTATTAGTGTTTAATGTAACACCTGTCCATTTAACTAGTTATTCCTCGTAATACAGACGGGCCATCACAATGTCATGGGAACCTCGACCACGACTGGGGTCTGGATTCGGGACGGATCTCTTGTATTTTTTTAAGCGGTTGACCACACGATAAGGCTTCACCTGTGACTGCACACAACCAGCAACCAGCAACCACAACCACTGCTGGTCACAGGGTCTGTGTGAATTGCAGATCAGTTTATGGTAAGCAGCCATAAACACCATGGAAATGCCAGGTATGCGAGGTTCACTTGTGTCTTGAGTTAAACAAGAACTGCTTTTTGAGAGAGACACAAAGATGTATATGTGTATACAGATGACTGTGTTTAGGGTGTAAAAGTGGGTTTTTACAAACCGAACACCGTTTCTTCATAGTGCACTGTTCCTGTTCCCACTGTTTTACCCTGAATGTCTGTTTGCACGGCCATATTTACAGTATGCCAGAAATGTGCCTTCTGTGTATAAGATCATCTGTGTCCCTCTTCCCTCAATCCTGGACATTTACTTTGCACTAGGTGAAAGAGGTGACATCTATATGTTTATAAGTAAGAAAAATACACAAATGTCAGGACATGTCAGAACTACTTCAGGACCCATAAACCTGCAGAGCCCTAAATAAAGAGTGAGGGCCAAGCTCACTCATTTACACTCCTGTGGTGTGAAAGTAACTGGTGTGAAAGTAAGATAACATTGGTTATCTTGGTCTCATGTTTTGTTTTTGTTATTATTTTTTATCTAAACTTATTTGCTGTTCATTGTTAAATTATCATTATTACATGTTACAAATGTGCATATTGTATATATCGTTATATATTACACAATGTTAATATTGTTTGTGTTGGCCAATAAAGCTGATTTTATACTGATTCTGTTTTATATTTTACACATTGGATTACAATCTTCCATGTATATTGGCTTTTATACCATACCAACATTAGATGGGGTGGTGAACAGCATACCATCAAATGTTGGTATTCTGGAATGCATGGGCCGCATATGTTGTATTTTGGTGCCCCCTGTGTTTGGTGGGTTTTCCCCAGGTGCACAGGTTTCATCCCAAAGGCGTTACCAAATTGCCTGTATTGTGTGATTGTGTGAGTGCGAGATTTGACACTTATGAAGAATCATCACACATCTTGTTTTCCAGATCTTGTACTTCACTATAAATGTTATTAACCAATATAAATATTTGAATGAAAAAGCGATATTGTATGGATTTATTTTTAAATGACCTACCAAATGAATAACAAATTATATCCAATTCAATTTTCTCTTGTACTCGATGCCAAATCTCTTCTGAGCGTGAGCAGTGCATCAGGAGGTGTTTGATGGTTTCATCTTGGACCAGCATCAGTGACCAGAAAAATGTAGGCTGGTCACCAGCACACAACATATGCTGGTATAATGGTCTATGCTCTTTTTCAGCAGGGAGATTCCACTGTTTTTATTTAACATGCCACACCTTCATCATTTGTCACTGTCGTAGACTGCCAGTGTCTTTACCTTTTAATCAATTACTGGTATCTAAAATGAACATGGTTTTCCTGAAGGCCATACAGCACTTATTATATAAAACTTGTTATATATTTTGTCCTGTTTTGAAAAGAAAATGGGTGGAGCTTCATTCCGGTGCACTGCAGCAGCACTACAGTTGTAAATATATTGATTAACTGTAAATAATATATATTTCCAAATCTACATGTTTTGGGTTAATTATGTGGTTTTTGGTTAGTTTTGAGAAAACTTTGGAGCTCAGTAAAGGTCCAAGTCAGAAAGGCATGACTCACTAGTTAAGTAAAGCCTTTATTTTGTCACATATCCATTACAGCACAGTGAAATTCCTCCTTCGCATATCCCAGTGTAACTGGGGTCAGAGCGCAGGGTCAGCCATGGTACAGCGCCCCTGGAGCAGTTAGGGTTAAGGGCCTTGCTCAAGGGCCCAACAATGGCAACCTGGCTGAGCTGGGAATCGAACCGCCGATCTTCCGATCAGTAACTCAGTGCCTTAGCCCTCTGAGCCACCACTGCCCTAATGAATGAGAGTGTCTTAAGAGATTATACAGGGTGGGCCATTTATATGGATACACCTTAATAAAATGGGAATGGTTGGTGATATTAACGTCCTGTTTGTGGCACAATAGTATATGTGAGGGGGCAAACTTTTCAAGATGGGTGGTGACCATGGTGGCCATTTGAAAGTCGGCCATCTTGGATCCAACTTTTGTTTTTTCAATAGGAAGAGGGTCATGTGACACATCAAACTTATTGGGAATTTCACAAGAAAAACAATGGTGTGCTTGGTTTTAACGTAACTTTATTCGTTCATGAGTTATTTACAAGTTTCTCTTTGTTCACAGCCATTGACATGTCGAAGAGGTTAACACGTGATGAGCGGATCGAAATTGTGTCGATATCTGGTGAACGCAGTAACCGGGTCATTGCAGCAGATTTCAATGTAAGACACCCTACGAGACCACCCATCTCCCATGCTACAGTTAGCAAACTGCTTGCTAAGTTTCGTGAAACTGGTTCAGTGTTGGATTTGCCAAAATGTGGACGCATGAAAACTGTCACTAATGAACAAACATCAGTGGCTGTCCTAGCTTTATTCAGCAAGAGCCCACAGCGTAGCACTCGCCGCATGTCACTGGAGAGTGGCATTAGTCGAACATCCCTTCGGCGGATATTATCTACTCACAAATGGCACCCTTACAAACTCCAGCTACTGCAGCATCTCAACGAGGATGACCCAGATCAATTTGCAGAATGGGCAAAACAAAAATTGGAACAGGACCCTCAGTTCACGCAGAAGATTTTGTTCAGTGATGAGGCAAACTTTTATGTGAATGGTGAAGTTAACAAACAAAACCACCGCTATTGGTCTGACACTAACCCACATTGGATAGATCCCTCCAAGACTGTTGGAACAAAAAAAGTGATGGTATGGTGTGGTATACGGGGTCAAAGATAGTGGGGCCATTCTTCATCAATGGAAACCTCAAGGCCACTGGATATTTGAAATTGCTACATGATGATGTGTTTCCCTCTTTATGCACTGAAGCTGGCACCTTCCCTGAGTTTTTCCAGCACGATGGTGCACCACCACATTATGGGTGTCAGGACCGAGCATTCCTAGATGAACAGTTTCCTGAAAAGTGGATTGGTCGTCGTGGGTCAGTTGAATGGCCCCCAAGGTCTCCCGATCTGACCCCCTTAGACTTTTATCTTTGGGGTCATCTGAAGGCAATTGTCTATGGTGTGAAGATACGAGATGTGCAGCACCTGAAACTACGGATACTGGAAGCCTGTGCTGGCATTTCTCCTGCGGTGTTGCTATCAGTGTGTGAAGAGTGGGAGAAGAGGGTTGCACTGACAATCCATCACAATGGGCAGCACATTGAACACATTTTATAACTGGTCAGAAACTTATAACTCATGAAAGAATAAAGTTATGTTAAAACCAAGCACACCATTTGTTTTTCTTGTGAAATTTCAAATAAGTTTGATGTGTCACATGACCCTCTTCCTATTGAAAAAAACAAAAGTTAAATCCAACATGGCCGACTTCCAAATGGCCACCATGCTCACCACCCATCTTGAAAAGTTTGCCCCCTCACATATACTAATGTGCCACAAACAGGACGTTAATATCACCAACCATTCCCATTTTATTAAGGTGTATCCATATAAATGGCCCACCCTGTATATATTACTTGTCAGTTACTATAACAACTTATTTATAACTTAAGCAGGAAAAACTCAAAAACATACTGAATACATTTGTGGGCAGACAGACAATGTAGACAATCAAATTAAAGCCAAATACAGCCACAGAAATAAACTGAAATAAAAAACTGTAAGTTAGATTTGCAATTTTCCATTCCTTTAACTATGAACATTAAATTTCACAGAGTCAAATGAAAAATCGCTAAAAAATTGTACTTCACTATAATAAAATATTTTACATTATGTAAATGTTAGGATAAAAATGTACAAGAAAAACAGTTAAAACGTATTTCATTTACTTTCTTACTTACTTCAAAGTATCTGCTCTCAAAGACTCTGTATAATACAGTAAATCAGAACATTTAGTAGGCTCAAAACATCCAGTGATTTCAGTTCAGCCTCAAATCAAGTGGATCTAGGCCAGCCAAATCTTTTTACACAGTGTATTTTATTATTACATTATTAATATTTCTTCAAAGCTGTGTGTGTGTGTGTGCGTGTGTGTGTGTAAGAGAGAGAGAGAGAGAATACAGACAACCGTAGCTAATAGTAAATATCTGTTGTTTGTGATCCCCAACATATTATCTACACTTACACATTTACTTAAGAATAACTTCTCAGTACTGTTTTTGCCTTTGCAGGAATTTAACATATTACTCACAATAAAATAGCTAATTTAATTTCAATTTAAAGACACACAAATGTGTATAAATGAATTAGTATACAGTGAAACCTTGGATTGCGAGTAACGTGGTTTGCAAATGTTCTGCAAGACGAGCAAAGAATTTTAATAAATTTTGACTTGAAAAATTAGCAAGTCTTGGATTTGAGTACCGAGTATCATGTATCACGCATGTGCTCTTGTTTTGACACCAAACGTCACATAGTCTGAGCCAATGGTTTTTCTCTTGCACTGCGGAATTTTGGGTAATCGCCTCCCCTGCTGGGTCTTAATGCAGGGGAGGCACCCTCTCTGTTTCAGAGTGTCGTGATTTGACACCGCACCCCACACACAGCGACACGCGCACACACACACGCCTTTACACCCCCCCCCCTTCCTCCCCACTTCACACACACATACAGACACACACTCTCTGCTCTACACAGAAACTCTGCTCTGTCGCGATTCTTTTCAAAGGTAAAGTGTTGGTGTTTTTTTTACTGTACAGCAGTGATCGTTAGTATGCGCTCACGCGAGTGTCATTAGCTATGTTCCTTGCTATTTTTTCCGATAAAACAGTCTCTCTTACGCGCATAAACGGAAACACGCATCTGTCGGGATTTTTTTTTTTTTTTTAAAGGTAAAGTGCAGGTTAATTTGTTTTATTTTCACTTTACTATATATTGTATTAATCATTTTTATGTATTTATTTTTTTGGGCTGTGGAACAAACAATTTGGGTTTTCGATTTGGTTTACGAGTGTTTCGGAATATGAGCCCACTTCCGGAAGGAATTATGCTTGTAATGCAAGGCTCCACTGTACTTATTTTGTGGTACACTTAATTTTTTTTTTCCTTGTGAAACACCATTCCATCTGATTGTACTCTCCATTTGATTGTGATGTTCTCTGTCATTCCATGATTATTTACATCCTGCTTGATCTGAAAAGCAGAGACACCTTAGGACCAGTAAAATGTACATTATAAGAGTGACTTGGGGAGGATGAGACCTACCTGCTCCAAGATGATCGCCATGACTGCAGGATCGTTCACATCCTGATTAGACTGCACCTTCACTTTCATTATTTGTTGTTGTCCTGTAATTACTTATTAGGACATAAAAAAAACATGAACACAACACAAATATAGTTTAAATCAATCTAAATACATAAATGAAGGAAACCTCACCATTGTAACAGAAGAAAGGCCTTATTTCTGAGCACAGTGCATCAACTGCCTGAAGGTTATATATATAACCACACTTTCCCTGGGCATTATTAGGCTTTCCAGGCATCCAGCTGATGGTAGAAAAACCGGTTTGGTCTATCCATTTCCAGGTGTCTCTGAACAGACCAAACCAAGTCCAGCCAGAGACCAGTGCCTTAATCTCCGTGTTGTCCGATGTGTCATTGGCACTGGCCAGATCTGTGTAATGTGTCCTGCAGTAATCCTGAGCTCCAAGCCATGTCATCGTATTACTGATGTAAATGAACCTTTGAGTGAAATTTTTTGTGTCTGTGAATATGTAAAAAAAATTAAAATACCACCTGTGAATGTTGTAATGGTTCGATTTAAAGGTGTAATGTGAATTGTAATACACCATCATCCCCTGTAAGCAAGACATGTATTTTGAGAATTCTTGAAGAGGTTTTTAGAATAGCAATTATAAATGCATTAATTGTGACAAGAGGGGGCAGACAGGTAGGACCCAAAAGAAGGACACATCAGTTTAGAAGGTGTTTTTTTTTTGTTGAGAATTTTACTTGAAGTTGTAACAAACAGATGATGAAATATCCTTAAAAACAGAGAAAATCTACTGACTGCAAGAAGGAACCTTTAAGCAAAGGTATTCTTGTGAAAGCTGCTTTTTAATCAGGAAGTGCTCTAGACAGGATGGCCACTGACCCGGAAGACCCAATCATGAGCCAATCACTGATTGACCAGGCAGTATTAACAGATGTAGCAGGAATGCCGGAAAGGCTTAGGCATGCGAGTGTAAACAGAATCAAGCGAGGAAGTGAGTGCTCAGTCATGGGGAAATCCTTTTTGGCAGACGCAAAGCACCAAGCACCATTCTAGACCAAACCTGATATCATAGGAATGAAAATGAAAAAAAAAAAAAATGAAAGGGGTGCACCAGACTCAAAGAAGATATGAGACACGAGATATGAGACTTTCAAAGGTCGCTCCCGATGCCTGATACCCTTCTGAAAAATGGATTAGCATGCAGAAAAGCCGATCCAACACCAAGGCAGGATGAACTTTAGGAAGAAGAAGAAGAAGTAATTCTCTAAAGCTACAAGTACCCACACACTATATGATAAATTAAATGCATCAAATGTAAAGTCTACTTATTATTTGTATTGTCTTCATTAAGATGTCACATTCATGATTTTTTAAAGCACAGTTTAATTTAAAGAGAATAATGACACACTGTCATGTTGGTTTATTACAACAACCTTTTTTGTTCCTTACCGTTAAAACACACAAAAGGGTATAAGAGTGTACATGCTGCATCATTCCAACCACTCGATTGAATCGAACCACACGATTCATGTCCAGCGGAATTGTCAGGTTGTCCTGAACTCCAAGACCTGAAACTTCCCAGTGGCTCATTTCCCATAGACCAGCGCCAGCTGTTAACATCGTTATACATTCCAATCCAAGCACTGGAAGCGAAATGTTTTGTCTGTATTTCATTTTTAATTTGGACCATGTTATCATTACTTTCGATGATAGCCATGTCGATGTGGTTCATTTGACAGTAAGCCCGAGCACCAGTCCATGTCGTTCCCTGCTGGATCAGATAGTACTTACGAGGGACAGACAGGATCAAGGGGATAATTTCTGTGGAGTTTTACATGTTTTGTACAAGGTTATTCCTGTGTTAAAAATATTAGCTTTAAAATACAGTTTGGTTTATAAATGCATTTATGTGAACTTCGTATACAGTATGTCTGTAACTAGTTGCTAAAGCTGCCCTGTATCAGACAGTAGGGCTGCAGGTTTAAGGAATGAAGCTATCGAGTGTCTCCTTTCTATAACTCAGGTGACGTCATCACCAACCCCCACATGCACACACGTGTGTACCTCACCTGTGAAAAACAGGAGTAGGAACATATACTGCTCCATCACTGATGTATTGAAACTCACTAAAAAATAAGGAATGTGAAAAAATTGTAAATTCAGTAAAACTGATAACCGCAAGTACCACATCACTACACAGCACTATACATCACTACATATGGTTTTATCTAAAGTCAATAAATGCATTCAATTAGGAAGCAGTGTGGTATAAAACAGGATTCAGTGTCACTGTCGTTGCAGATAAAAAGAAGGTCTTAAGAGCAAACAAGGGTTTCTACGGAAGCGCATTGCATTCACACAAAAAAAAAATCACAGGAATTATCTTATAATTATGACTTAGTATCTCATATTATGAGATCAGGGGGAGCAGTCTGTTGCAGGGGGACATTTTAGTGCATGACATCAGAAACGAAAGTTACTGCATCCTTCGGCTTGACAGTGCCTCATTGCGCACTCATAGAGATGTAGCAGCTATCCTATGGTTTAAATCTATAAATCTATTATTACCATCCAATTTACTCAATGACATTAATATCTCCCAGTGTCTCAATCCAAGAAAGAAATAAACACAAATTAAATTTGCCAATATTTGCTCTATTAATAGAGATACTAAGTCATAATTATGAGATAAGTACTGTGATACCTTTTGTTCGTACAAGGATGTTTTAATGTTTAACATTAATATTAGGAAATTGGTTGCCTTCAATATGAACTGACAGTGTTTTATTCATATTTTCTCTATCAAAATAAAATAATAATGAACATTTTATTAAACTAATCAATGTAAATGTGTTGGTAAATAAACCGTGTAGCATAACACTACTCTGTGTCCTGTGTTTAGTAATTAGATGTTCACATCTGGTCATTTTTGATCAATTAGAATTTGCTTAAAAACATTTTCACAGCATTGTATATCACAGCGTTCGACTGTCTAATGTAAATATCAGTGGATTTAAGATTTAAAGGACTTTATTTATCCCAGAGGGAAATTGCTTGAATAGGACCTGATTCCTATTCTTTTGGTTTAGTCTGTGTTTCTAAAACCTCAATCCACGAGTCTCT
The DNA here is from genome assembly GCA_030347435.1 of Clarias fuscus. Lineage (NCBI taxonomy): Eukaryota > Metazoa > Chordata > Actinopteri > Siluriformes > Clariidae > Clarias > Clarias fuscus. The sequence continues at coordinate 30,673,234 of CM059219.1, forward strand.
TTTTAACTGTAATCACCTGCTGGTGTAAAGTTCTCTGTACAGTCCCGCACTAAACTACACATTTACACTAAACATATGAATTATCCCACAACTCAGGCCTTTACACAACAAGGGTTAAAAGTAAGTGAAGTCAAACAATGAACATACCTGAACTGTTAAGGAGGTAAGATGTCAGTGGTGTGTAGAGTTTATAAATCTCTCTTTGTCTTTCAGAGATTTTCTGCAGGATCTGACGACTTACTGTTTACCTTCTGCTTACAGTCCCCTCTCCTTGATTTTCTACTTTACAAAACAGATTGGATGTAAATCTGAGTCAGTGCGGGTACCAGTGGAAAAAACAAACCAATAAACAGAAGTTCTGGAGATTTTTTTTTTTTTTTTTTGAGGGTTCTATTGACAATCCTGGGCCAGGACTGGCATTGATCTAACAGTACAGGTTTAAAGACAATATACAGTGGCATGACTCTTCCCTGTTTGTCCCATCATATGTGACTGGAGAAGTGGAACAATAAATAAATATATTTAAAAGTTCTGAGTAGTCTATCAAATAGGTCTCATAAAAAATGTGATTGCAAAGGAATTCAATTCCATTGGTGTAAGGTGCACACACAGCTCAATAAATGAGATCAATGTATTTCCACTCAATAAGTATGTTTCTTTAGACCTGTAAGTGATCATTTCTCATATGAAACATTGCTACCCAAGAAGCAAGTTTAGCACAAACCCTACAGTATCCACCATCTTATGTAATGCCTTTGATTTATATCAACATTATACACATATGTACATTTATGTACATAAAGCATTTGTATCTCCCACCTTAGACAATCTGGTAAACAAAAACAACAACAACAACAACAAAATAAACATGAAAAAAATGGCATTAATCTCTCTCTGTGTGTGTCTCTCTACCACTTACTTTGTCTGTTTTTTAATTTTTAATTTTTGTAGCTTCCATCCACTATAACGCAACACATGAAGTCACTAATAAGAGATTGTCATCAGGTGTTTGTTCCTTCAGCTGACCATAACTCATAACTTTCAAAGACTGGCCCCTGTCACCATAATTTCATTTCAGAAATGATCAAATAAAGATTAAGATTAATAAAGATTAGATACAAAAAAAATAATTTTATGTGTTGTAGCAATTGCTTAGAGGAGGCACCGTGGTGTAGTGGTTAGCACTGCGGCCTTGCACCTCCAGTGTCCGGGTTTGATTCCCGGCGAGGTTTGATTCACGTGGAGTTTGCATGTTCCCCCCGTGCTTGGTGGGTTTCCTCCCACAGTTCTAAGACATGCAGATTAAAATAAATAGTGTTCCAAAATAGCCTATAGTATGTGAGTGAGTATATATATGTGTGTGTGTGTGTCCTGAGATGGATTGGCACCCTGTCCAGGGTGTACCCTACCGCGTGCCCTAAGCCTCCTGGGATAGCCTCCAGGAACCCACGAACCTGAATTCAGGATAAATCTGTAAAAAGCAAGAAATTGCTTTTATAAAATATTGTCAGTGTTACAGTGTCTCATGGGATAGCTATGAAAACATTTGGATATTGTGTACAGTACAGTGTCAGAGTGGATGCAAAGTCGCAGTGCTGGCAGCTGCAGATGGTGAAATATAGACAGCAATCAAAATTGCGGTTTTAAACTGTCAGGCTAACAGTTTAATGTGCAAGTAACAGATATGCATAGGCAGTGCCAGTGTCAAGTCAAGTGAAGTCAATTTTATTTATATAGCGCTTTTAACAATTGACATTGTCGCAAAGCAGCTTAACACAATAAAATAAGTAAGTTTGTATGCAATGTGTATGAATCAAAATGATAAGATTGTCCCTGATGAGCGAGCCGAGGGCGACGGTGGCAAGGAAAAACTCCCTGAGATGGTAATAGGAAGAAACCTTGAGAGGAACCAGACTCAACAGGGAACCCATCCTCATCTGGGTGATAACGGATAGCAGGGATTGATCAGCATAATAATGTGTAAGACTGGAAGTTCAGTATAACAGGAGATGTTTTAAAATTAAAAGGAGTCCAGTTTGTTCCTGGAGGCTCAGGTAGACTGTAGGAGATTCCAGTCCTGAGCTACAGAACAACTGAAGTCACAGGTCCCCAGAGCATCAATCGATGACAGGACAGTCTTCATGGAAACCATCCCCAGCCACCACACGAATCCAGGCAGACCACACGGGGCATCCATGCGACGAGATCTCCAACCAGAAGCAGGACTCCAGGACGGGTTAGACGGCTCCAGAGGGCAGAGGGGTCTGGATCACTCAGGAGTGACATGTATAGCTCGACAGAGAGACAGAGAGAGGGAAAGAAGAGGGGGAGAGAGAGAGAGAAGAGAGCAGAAGAGGAGAGAGCAGAAAATAAGGAGAGATGGCAGTTAGGTCTGGTCACAGTCAACAAGTATAAGGTGAATGTATATTTAGTGCAAAGTGCAAGCAGGGACTCCGGCAGGACTAACTATAACAGCATAACTAAAAGGGAGAGCCAGAAGGAAACACAGACATGAGGGGGAACTGAGATGTAAAGCAACCAATCACCTCACCGTCAACAAACCTGAGTGAACAATGAGAGTGGGGAGGACAGCATCTAAACATACCAGTTCACCAGAATACTCTACGTCCATGAGTCCCCCAGATCTGCTCCTTTACCTAAGGTTAATCTATTTACAAAAATGCTGCGCTAAATAAATAGGTTTTTAGCCTAGACGTAAACACTGAGACTGTGTCTGAGTCCCGAACATTAATAGGAAGACTATTCCATAACTTTGGGGATTTGTAAGAAAAAGCTCCGCCCCCTGCTGTAGTTTTAATAATACGTGGTACTGACAGGCAGCCTGCATTCTTTGATAGAAGTAGGCGTGGCGGATCGTAAGACACTAACAGTTCACTCAAATACTGTGGCGCGAGACCATTTAGTGCTTTAAATGTCAAAAGTAGTATCTTAAAATCGATGCGAAATTTCACAGGGAGCCAATGCAGTGTAGATAAGATAGGGGTGATGTGCTCGTATTTTCTGATTTTAGTGAGGACTCTCGCTGCTGCATTCTGTACTAACTGATATCCTGGTGATATTATCTACATGTGCTTCAAACGAAAGGCTGAAACAGTGCCTGTTTCCTTTGGTGTTCTTTTACCCCTCAGAGAACCACAAAACCCAACTTAGCACCCCAAAAAATGCCTGTGGTATATTTATGTATTTATTAATTTTTTTATGTGCAAATACTATAATTTAAGTTAAGTTAATAAGAAATATATTTTTTAGACTAATAACATAAAGCAAATACAGATTATTTGATTCTGACAATAGCAGCGCACTGAACTTTTAACAATACAGTGGAACCTTGGATTATGAGCATAATTCGTTCCGAAAGTGGGCTCTTGTTCCAAAATACTCATAAACCAAATCATGATTTTCCCATAAGAAATAATGAAAACTCAAATTATTCGTTCCACGGCCCCAAAAATTAAATACATAAAAAGTAATGGATACAATCTATAAAATGAAAATAAAACAAATTAATCTGCACTTTACCTTTAAAAATGTACAAATAAATCATGACAGATAAGTGTTTCCGTTGGTGCGCGCAGGCGTGTGTGTGTGTGTGTGTGTGTGTGTGTAATTAGCCCCATCCCTCGCCTTGTTTTACACAGTAACACTCTTCCTCCCTCTCCCCACCTCGCTTTTTACGTTTCACAACAAACACATAAACAAAGCAAAAACACTGTTTTAACAGGGGAAAAAAAGAGAACTCTCTGAGACTGGCGTGAGCGCATACTAACGGAATCACCTTTTAAGTTTCACAACAAACGGACACACACACAACGGAAACACTGTTTTAACAGGAAAAAAAAAAAGAAGACACTGGTGTGAGCATAATTAGGGAATCACTGCTGTAAAGTAAAAAAAAAACAAAAAAACAAATGAACTAGCACCTTACTCTGCGACAGAGCAGAGTTTCTATGTGTTTGTGAAGCCGGGGAGGGGGTGAAAAGGCGAGAGAGCGTCTGCGCGTGTGTCAGTGTGTCAGGGTGTTTGTGTGTCGGTGTCAAATTACGCGCACGCACACACATAAGAGATGCTAAAAGAGAGAGGGAGATGTTGATTATGCAAGTAAGAGACGAGCACTAAGACCTAGCAGGGGAGACGATTACACAAAATTCCGCAGCGCAAGAGTGACGCTTGGTGTCAAAATAAGAGTCGCATGCGTGATACATGATACTCGGCGCTCAAAGTAAACTTGCTCGGTTTCCGATTAAAAATTTATTAAAAATCTTTGCTCGGCTTGGGGAACACTCGTAAACCGCGTTACTCGCAATCCGAGGTTCCACTGTTCTTACATATCTTGTTAGGCAGAGTATTTATTTCTTGTAACTTAGCTTATTGATATCATATGGATAATTTTCACTTCATATTTGCAGTGTTTTGTGTATGATTCTTCCTGCTGTTGCCTTTTATGAATTTAATACATTTAGTGATTGATCCAACATTTTTACTTTTTAGATTTATTAACTCTATGCAATGCCCTGTCATGAACCAGCTAGATCAACCTAGCACATCCGGAGCCTAAGACTCCACTCCAGCTCTTCCCCTGCACACCTACCTCTACTAGCGCACACCTGAACCTGATCACTAATCATTCCCCCAGCTTTATAAGCACTCTGAGAAAACCATTCAGCGCCGCAGTATCTCACTCGTGTGCCTCGCGTTTTGTTTTTCTGTAAAGTGAGTGTTTGTTTATCCTAGCCTGTTCTCGACCCTGCCTGTTCCCCGGATTTCTCTCTCGTCTACTCCCCTTGGTACTTCTGTTGTTATCGGACTGATTAACGTGTATGACCTCGCATGCTCTCAAGACTTTGGATTTGTACTCACGATTTGGATTCGTTCACCCCGCTGCTGGATCTTCAGAGATCGACCTTTGCATGGTAAAGACATTCTTCCAGCTCATTGTTTCTCCTTCCTCGCAAGTCGGCTTTTTGCGGCACGAGCATATCGGCGGCACGAGCATATCGGAGGCACAAGCACTTCCGCGTTCGAGCACTCCCGTGTTACGAATCTCCGGGAATCTTCTGTCGTCGCAAAGGAAGTCAGCCCCTACATCACATCCTTCAACCACTGCGTGCTACGTGGATCAACAGCAGAAAGTCGCTCGCAAAAGCACGAAAGGATTCCCCGTGCTCAGCTTCGCCTCATAGCTCCGCCCTCTCTTTCGTCACTAAGAGTTTCCCCACTCTCTCAGTCACCAAGCACACACACTCACTGCTTCTCTCCTCTGCTCCTACTGTGTCTGTTCATCCAAGCCCCAGTGTATCCATTAAAGACTCTGCACAAGTTATCTGCTATTGGGTTCACCCATCTTTAGTTATCCGTGACATGCCCTTTTCGTCGAGGTGTTGCTCATGTCAGTATGAGTCGATGTGGCCGAGGCATAATCATATCAGATTGTATATTCAGAGGCATTTCTGTAGGCTGTATCTCATGAGCTGAACATATGGCATCAGATTGACCTCAGCTTCATGAAAACGCAAAACAAGAATCACAAAACATTTTACACATTTCCACACCTCTGTGTCATGGGTCTAGCCTGGTGGTGCTGGCTAGACCGGCTGATATTGTTGCCGTGGGCATATAGGTAGGCATGAAGGCAGAGGGGTGTGCAAACAAATAGTCTTTTTATTAACAAAACTCAAAACAGACACAAACAAACAAAGGAACCAAAACAACAAACGTAAAATAAAACTAGGGCTCAGGAAAAACACAGGGAACGGCGCGCTAACACAGGGACAAGAACTGGACACAGGGAACCAGGAGCTGACGCAGGGAACCAGGAGCTGACGCAGGGAACCAGGAGCTGACGCAGGGAACCAACAGAGAGAACTGGGAATGAGGAAACATGGAGCTGAAGCTAACTAAGACACATAGGAGAACTAGAGATGAGACAAGGCTAGACAGGAGAGACCAGCCTGGAGAGACGAGGCTAGACAGGAGAGACAGGGCTGGAGAGATGAGGCTAGACAGGAGAGACAGGGCTGGAGACACAGGACAAGACATGGGACAGAACACAGACTAGAGACAGGACCAGGAGCACAGAGACTAGAGACAGGACCAGGAGCACAGAGACTAGAGATGGGACTAGACTGGCTGGGTTAGTGATTAGTTGGGTTAGTAGCTACATGGAATACTGGGGATACTGGATGCTGACCTAACCAGGTTAGTATCTAATGGGGTTAGTGGCTAACCAGGTTAGTACTGACCTAATAGTGGGGAACTGAACACAAAAGGCAAAGCACACATGAGGCTATTCCAAACTAGCGGCTAACCTACTAGCGACCAGAACCACTAGCAGGTCATCCCCCTAGAGGCTAGCCTACTGGAGGCTAACCCTACTAGGGGCTAACCCTACTAGCAATCAAGGCCTACTAGCGGCTAACCCAGCTAGCGGCTAGACCCTCATGTGGCTACACAAAACTAAACAGACAAAGAACTAGACCGGAAGACAAACACTGGGAAGACACAGAATGGTACTTACACTGTACACAGGAGGAGACACAGCCTAACTAAACATGAAACAGGACAACTCCATGACTCCATCAACACAAGAAACATAAGGAAAACAAACAGTAGAGCCCTCTAGACAAACAGGTTACAAAACAAACCAAAATATAAACTTAAAGAAACAAGAACCAAACAAAAGGAATGCCCACATGACGTTATATACAAAAACAAACAGACAAACAATGCTCGACCCAGTTTCCCAGAACAAACTTATAGAAGCTTTAACGAGCCACCTCAGTTCAGGTGAGCACTCATCACCTGACTGAGGTGGCTTCTGGGAAACTGAGTCATCCAACAAAAACTACAGAGACAGACATGAACAGTGACCTCTAGTGGAGGTTCCTAACACTCTGAGCCTAATGTGACACCATATAAATATCTTACCTTGCATGAGGACGTGTGTTGGATTGAGAATCAAACTGTGGAAACCTGTATATTAATATGAAATTGTCAATTTTGGAGCAACATATCACACCAAAAAATTTTAGCCCACTGTTACAGAAATGGAAGAAGCAGAATGCTGTCAACAGCAGATGATGTAACACCTATACTGTCTCACAGCTGGTGTTGGTTAAGTTTGAGTCTGGAACTAGCAACTGTAGCCAGTAGCACCTGTATGTTTCGGTAAAGCATAATACGGCTTTCACAGCTCATATTAGGTTTGCTCATTTTTTTTTTTTTTATAGTATGACTATGTACCCTATATGTAAACGTGACTTAGTGTCGCTACCAAGCCCGAATAAATTAGGGCAGCTGCTTCAGGAAGGGCATCCAGCATAACATGTGCCAGATAAATATATATGGAACTTGAAAATGATTTCCATACCAGATGGGTTGGGGTCTAGGGGTACACAGATTGGGTACACAGCAGACTAGGTAGGGGAAAGACTAAGAACTAGCAGGTTAGTGGCTAAGCAGGTTAGTATCTAAACAGACTAAGATCTAAGCAGACGTGGAGACTAGACAAACTAGGAGACTACACAGACTAAGAACTGGGCAGGTTAGTATCACCATGTTAGTAGTAAAACGGACTAAGAACTAAACATTCAACAATGGTACTTACACAGGGAAAACCAAACGGACTAAAATACAAACTAATACATTTAACAAAGACAGCTCCACAAAACATATGCCAACTTTACTAAAACAGCACATAACCAAACTAAAGGACCGGAAAGGAAAGCCCAACTGACAATAATAATGCTCGACCCAGTTTCCCAGAACAAACAGCTATTTATAGAATGTCTAATTAGCCACCTCGGTTCAGGTGAGACCTCATCATCTGACCGAGGTGCCTTCTGGGAAACTGAGTCTACAAACAAAAACTACAAAACTAAACTTGGTGCCCTCTGGTGGTGAACCCTCACACAAATAGGATTGTCAATAATCATAATTTTGCTATTGTAATATTTGATAGAGGAATGACTAAAGTACCCTAACAGTAAAAGTGCGTATTAATCATGGTATCTACATAAATGGTAGTATTTGTATGATTTGAACCATCTGACTGATTTACAATTATTTGCTGCTATTGGAGAAAGAGAACTCCTTGATATTCCAAAAATAATTTCGACTACACCTTAGTAGTATAAATGTAGTTATTTAATTAATACATATACTGTACACTAAGCTATTTATTCTTTTTATTCTTTTTTTTTCAATCACACCAATTAATAAGAACATCGGTATTATCCTCTATTATGTTTCTTGTTCCTGTTTTTGATGCAGTGCTTTGGGAAAACATAGGGAAAAGACAGTGATCCCTAGGCAGACCAGCACATGATTGATGAGGGTTGTTAAGTGGAAAATGCTGAAAATATTTTTTAGTTGTCAGTCTGTAGCATCACAGCATGTGGCCCTAATCTGACATATTCTGCTCATGCTATGGAGTAACTGGATTCAAGCCTTAAATCACCCCAAACCCCATTAAATCATGTTCTTCAGTATTTGTTTACTTGGTTTTTGACCTGTGACTTGTACGACTTTTATCAGCTCAGAACTGCATTTCCCAACATTGACTGCACCCCAGCCATTTTGTGTTAATGATGTTCACCTGAACCTCATTACAGTACGTTGCTGCGCTTGTGTGTGTATACTGGTTGTGGAATTGATTTCTTTGGCTGCGTTCCATTCTGAAGTTTACTTCACAGGGTGCTTCCTATGTGCGTAGGTGAAACGAACTTTCCTGGACAAAACTCCACCATTCGGTGACAAACATTATGTAAAAATGCTCTTCATTGACTACAGCTCAGCATTTAACACCATAATTCCCTCCACACTCACCACCAAGCTGGAGCACCTGGGACTCAGCTTATCTCTGTGTCAGTGGATCTCCAATTTCCTAACTGGGAGACCACAGGCAGTAAGGACGGGTGGACACGTGTCAGCCTCCCTCACACTCAGCACTGGAGCCCCACAGGGTTGTGTTCTGAGCCCCTTGCTGTACTCTTTGTACACCTATGACTGTGTAGCCACTATCAGCTCCACCACCATCATCAAGTTTGCTGACGACACCGTCGTGGTGGGCCTGATCTCTGACAACGATGAGACGGCCTACCTGGAGGAGATTGGAGTACTGGTGCCAGAGGAACAACCTCCTTCTAAACATCAGTAAGACAAAGGAGTTGATAGTGGATTTCAGAACTAAGCAGGAAAGGAAGTACCCGACCCCGTCATCAACGAGAGCCCAGTGGAGAGAGTGAACAGCTTCAAGTACCTCGGTGTTCATATCACGCAGGACCTGTCATGGTCCTGTCACATCAACACCGTGGTGAAAAAGGCCCGACAGCGTCTCTACCACCTCAGACGCCTGAGAGACTTTAGACTGCCCTCTAAGGTGCTCAGGAACTTCTACTCCTGCACCATAGAGAGCATCCTGAGGGAAAACACCACGACCTGGGTCGGGAACAGCACCATGCAGGACAGACGAGCTCCCCAGAGGGTGGTGGGATCAGCTGAGCGCATCATCCGAACTGAGCTCCCTGACCTGCACTCGATCTACAGCAAGCGGTGCTGGACCAAGGCCAGGAAGATCATGAAGATCACTTCAGCAATGGACTGTTCTCTCTGTTGCGGTCTGGAAAGCGCTTCCGCTGCCTCAAGGCCAATACAGAGAGACTGAGGAGGAGCTTCTTCCCGCAGGTGATACGGTCTCTCAACCAGCTCAATACACTGGACTAAAAACACCTCTGCATTTTTGCACACCTCATGGAGTGGACACTCATGGCAATTGCACATTTGCACACTTCCAGGACACTTTCACATTTCCTCTATTCTCATTTCCATTAAAATTACTGCAATATTTGTACAGACTTAAGTTTTATAAGTATTTTGCAATATTGTACAGACATTAGTTTTTGTAAGTTGTTATATTTTATATTTTTATATTTCCTATATATTTTTTTGAAAATATAAATTTTCTATCTGCATCTTGTTTTATAGGTTAACTTACTCTATTTTCATTCAATTTTTTTCCATTCTATTTCACTATTTATTTCCTTATTTCTTGTAAATAGTTTTAAGGTCTCAAGCTGACTATTATTTTTATTTTTACTTTTATTTCACTATTTATTTCCTCTTTTCTTGTAAACTTTTTAAGGTCGTATAATCATTTCACCGCATATCATACTGTGTATGTCTGTGTATGTGACAAATAAAATTTTTAATTTGAATATAAACCCCTCGGATACCTGTTGTTACTGCTGTGGAAATTTCACAATCACTCACTCAACCCTCTATACCATATAGGGCACGAGGCGGGGTACACCCAGGACAGGGTGCCAATCCATCACAGTGCGCGCACACACACACACACACACACACACACACACACAAACACAAACACACACGATGGGCCATTTTGGGAACACCAATTAGCATGTCCATGGACTGTGGGAGGAACACACAGGAGAAACCCACCTAGCATGGGGAAACCATGCACACCGAGCGTGGCCGGGAATTGGACCCGGACCCTGGAGGTGCAAGGCAACAGTGCTAACCAGTACATCAACGTGCCGCCATGAAATGTCACACTATGTACATTAAATATTGAATATTTATTGAAACAGAAACAGATACCATAATAAAACGTACTATTAAAATATGTATAACTCGTAAATAAATTATTGATTAGTAATAATAATTGATTAAGGATGTACAAAGATTTTTTTACAGATTACTAGCATATATAATACTAACTATTTAGTGATAATGATAATAAATATATGAATTGTTTTTCGAGTCCAGCGTGACACAATGACTTATGGGAAAGTTTTCATTCCCTATTCCGGTAAAGTGAAGACCTGATGTTCACTCCTTCCCTACACCATTCGTAGTTCCCTTTGAACTGAACATTTTCACTCCAGGTAGTTTGGAATCACACTTAACATGAACATCAGATCGGAGCGCACCTTTTGCCTTACATCGGTTTGGTTAGCTGTTTCAGTCCTTGCTTGATTCTTTTTTTATGTTATCTTGGTTTTTAAAGGTGTCACTAGTACTAGCTCCTAGATATAGTTCCTAGCCCTAGTTTTTATCTTCATATTTGTACCGTGTGTTTTTTTTTTTTGTCTCAAAATGTGTGCGCTTCACTTTAATAAAACACCGTCTGCACTTCTCCTTATGTGAACCATGTAACGATATATGTTTTAATTTGTTGATTCCAACACAGAACGTCTTGAAAATGGGTCTAAATGACATGCTTGATGCAAAAACAGAACTATGACAATGTCCACCTTCTAAATGACATCATATCCACAGGGAAACATGGGCATGGAACTATCACACTATGGGGCTGCTTGTCTTGAAAAGTTCTGGTTGGCATAGAGGGAATCTTGGATAATCCAAATCCAAATCTGTTTTGGTACACATTCTACAGGCCTCTGTTCATGTACTACATTATACAAGGAAAAGTTTGCATTAAATGCAAAAAATAAGTCAAATATTAGCTCCAATACCAACAAGATCAACTCAATGTCATTTGCCACTATACAGAGCCTGAGAGGTGTCGTTGGGGAAAGAAATTATAAAACACATGCATGAATGAATCGATTGAAAGCATGGATTGACATACTTAATTCCTGTGCGTGATTTGATAAACCGTGCACACAGATTATTAAAAGATGCATAATGTAGACCGATCCTCCTCTCTCTCTCTCCCTCGCACATGACTCACTTTGATTTAATATGAATTTATTATGAACTTGGACTGATATGAGGATATACTTTGGGTTTTGTCTGTTAAACACAACCTTGTGTTATCTTTGAGATGTTTTAAATGTGTAAATCTGGTTGTTCAAAGTTTGTGTCCGTAAATAGAAATAAAAAAAAAAGATCTACCAATGTTTATTAATATTTTTGAAATGTAATGTATGAAAAAGAATTGATCACAGAGCAACACAGACACACCAGTACACAAGTATAAATGCTCATAACACCATGGGTCATTTGCATATCCTATGTCATAGGCTCCATGCAGGCTTTATGCAAAAGCGTAAATCAGGCTTTAGACTGCAATATGCTGTATAATCCGGACTGTGGCATCTTTGGTTTGCATGTGACACTCACATGCCCTCCTGCTTCTCCAACTCGACATAAGATGCATTTGTGTTGAAAAACGTTTCAGGGACATTTTGCTTTGCATAAGAAAAGCAGATTCCCCGCGTCATGCGCTTGTTGTTTTCAGATCATCTTGGTACACTGCAAAAAAAGAGAAGAAAAATCCCTGTTTTTATTCTAAAAACTCACAATAAGTGTGAATTTTCTTTACATCTAACTTCATTTGACATCTTATTCACCTTTTCAGTAATTAGGCTCCAGAGTTTTGCCTTTCAGGATCTTCAACTCCTTTAAATAATATACTGAACACCATAACGTATTTTCACCCTTAAGTGAATATATGAATTTCTCTGCATTAAATATTTGAAAAAAAGAAAAGAAAGATGCCATGAGCACCCTTTTAAAGCAAATGTTATGATTAAAACTATACATTATGTGCTTACATTGCCATATGTCTTGGTTGCTCATGTGATAGTTTTGGTAGTTCTTCTTCTGTCCCCTGCCCTGGTAATTGAAACACAACATCTTCTTCTTTGTCTTACCTTCTTTCTGCTTCAATTTGGGCACATCTTTGCTCCGGTCGATCCCTGTGTGTTTCAGAATATGGCTCTGCACAATAAATATATTTTTTTCTTTTTCAGAGTCTCCAAGAAGGTGTCCTTTGGGTTTGCTATGATATTCTTTTTCCATTTTCTGTATTTCTGATGGGAAGTGTTGATTTTCTTGTATTCTCTTTCTTTCGTGATTCTCTCTTTATTCTTCCCCTTGACACTCGGGGGCGCTCTCCTCATTCTTTATTATCAGAGTGTTCTGGAGTTGATGGTGTCATCCTGGCTTCCTCCTTCTTTCTTGACATCCACACAGGGAAACAGGTGGTTATCTTGAGTTGTCCTGTTATGTGTTCTTCAAAGCCTTATGATCTCTCATTGTGGCCACACAGCTCTTGTAATAGGTGCATTACCCTTCCCATCTGTTGTATGTGTTTCTCAGTGTACGGTTGGGGTCTTTCCATCCCTCACTTAAATTAATTCATGTTTGTCTGAGTTCTGAACCCCTCCATCCTTTATTAAATCTGGCACTTTTTGCATTTATAGTGGATTGCGAGTGATTGTGAGTAACGCGGTTTGTGAGTGTTCCGCAAGACTAGCAAAGATTTTTAATAAATCTTGATTTGGAGACAAGATGGCGCTTTACCCTCGCTCAGTCATTGAGTTCTGCCCATGCTATCACCGACGCTTCGCTCGTCTAAACGTGAGTACTCACTTCCTTGGGTTTTGCTTTCGATTGGGTGTGTGTATTTAGAACGCGGGGTTCTTTGTGTAAACTCTTGCTCTCGCTTCGGGAAAGTTCTAAAAATAACCAGCGTGGTTATCCTGCCTACTCGCGCTACTTCCGCGTTTGGGTTTACCATCCACGCTACAGGGCTAACTGCTAGTCTTCTGGTTCATGTCCGGTTAGTTTGTGACAGAATGATTGAGCCAACAGCAGTAAACCCAGCAGAGTTCGCTCGCCTCTGTGATGTGGTTGACCAGAATGCTAAGCTGATCGATCAGCTCCGTGGTGAACTTGCGTCTCTTTGTAAGGACCTCCAAGACGTCGCGGTCTTGCGCCGCGAGGTGGCGGAGCTACGGCAGAAGAACGCGGCCCTCAGCCGGCTGTTGCCAACCCATCACAGCGGCTGCTACACCCCCCCCCCCATTCTTCTGATGTTTTCCTTTCTCTACTGGATAAATGGGATGGCACGGATGGGAAGTCCAGTGTTTTTCTAACCGCATTGAATCTCGTGTTTGAGTTCAATTCCACCAGGTACTCCACAGACCGACTGCGCATTGCTCTTCTCGTTTCGTTGCTATCCGACTCCAAACTATATCATCTACGGCAGCGGGGGTCGTCCGTGAGCCGCTACACCGCGGAGTTTCATACTCTCGCCGTGCAGACCGACTGGGGAGACTCCACCCTCTGGACGACTTACTACGAGGGACTGGCTTTGCGCATAAAGGACGAGCTCGCGGGACGAGAACTTCCAGCTACGTTGGAGGGCTTAATCCAACTCGCTATCCGGATCGACCAACGTCTGGTCGCTCGCCCCAAGCCAGCTCCCCGTTCCCTGCCACCCATCACGATGCCACTACATCATCCCGCGCCTCGAACCACCCATTTCTTCTCCCAAGCTCCAGTCTCCAAAGACCATTCCCCATTCACTGCTACACCTACCAGACCCGACAGCTCTCCACCTCCCGCCGTGGTTAACACAGGAGCCAGGGAACCCATGCAATTAGGATGCGCCTCCTTAACCGCTGCAGAACAGGAACGCCGATTCAGAGAGGAGCTCTGCGCTTACTGTGGATCTGCAACACACCACCGAGCCATCTGTCTCTCTGCCACCGGGAAACGCGCAAACCCGGTGAGAAATGAGAGTGGCTCATCGGGTTCCATCTTCCCTTCCACCACCTTGACCGATGATTCCCGTCTCATGGTAAAAGTACACCTCCAGTTTGGCAACAAACGAGTTGGAAGTACCGCATTCATCTATTCCGGTGCTGCGGGCAACTTCATTGACTTTTCTTATGTCAAAAGACTGGGGGTAAAGACAGAGGCATCATCCCAGCCCGTAACTATTACATCAATTGATGGTCGGCCCGTCTCCTCCAGTCCCATCACCTTCCGAACCCACCCTATCACCCTCATCATTAACCAACATCAGGAACAGATCCAGTTTTACATCACCTCCATTCTGTCACCACCTATCATTCATCCTGGGACACCCATGGCTACTACGTCATGACCCTCTCATCTCCTGGACCCAAAATCGGATCCTACAGTGGGGACCGACCTGCAACAAACTATGCCTACGGGCCGAGGCTGGGACGTGCTTTAGGGAGACCGAGGTCCCCGATGTCGACACAGACAACATCCCTACCAGACCTGGCTGAAGTTTTCTGCAAGAAACGTGCCACCCATCTACCTCCCATTGACCTTCAGCCAGGCTCCATCCCACCCCACGGCCACCTCTACTCACTATCCAAAAACGAGATGCAGGCGATGGAGGAGTATGTTTCCAGCGGACTTCACCATGGTACCATCCGGCCCTCCTCCTCACCTGCCGCCGGGGGAGTTCTTTTTTGTGAAGAAACGCGATGGTAGTGTCGATTACTGGCGGGACAGCTTTCTTATGATCAACAACATCACAATAAAGAACCTACACCCATTGCCTCCTACCACCTGCCCTGGACGCTCTCTCTGGTGCCACCATTTTTCCTAAGTTGGACCTCCGGAGTGCCTACAACTTGGTGCACATCAGGGAGCGGGATGAGTGGAAGATGGCTTTCATCACCCCTACAGGACACTACGAAAGTCTGGTCATCCCCTTTGGTCTCTGCAACGCACCCGCCGTATTTCAACAATTTATCAACGATGTTCTCAGAGACATGTTAGGCCACTGGGTATTCGTCTACCTAGATGACATCCTCATCTACTCCCGAACCATCAACGAACACGTCCAGCACATCAGAGCGGTCCTAAAGAGACAGCTCGCCCACCAACTGTACTGTAAGTTGGAAAAGTGCGCTTTTCACGAGTGCTCCACCACGTTCCTGGGTTTTGTCATCTCGTCCCAGGGTGTGGCCATGGACTCGCAGAAACTGGAAGTTGTGAGTCATTGGCCCCTACCCAAGACTCAAACAACTCCAGCGATTTCTCGGGTTTGCCAACTTCCATCGTCGCTTTATCCGGGACCACAGTACAGTTGCAGCCCCATTAACCGCTCTGACTCGTCCCTCATCTCACCCCTTCAATCTCACCTCCACCGCCATCTCCGCCTTCCACAAACTCTGTTGCCGCTTCACCACTGCCCCCATCCTCCTTCACCCGGATGCTGACAAACCATTTGTTGTGGAGGTGGACGCTTCAGATGTGGGCGCCGGGGCTGTTCACTCCCAGCGAGGTCCAGACCAAAAACTGCACCCCTGCAGTTTTTTCTCCAAGAAATTTGACTCCACTCAGCAGCGATACGGAGTAGGGGACCGCGAGCTGCTGACCATTAAGTGGGCCTTGGAGGAATGGCGACACTGGCTCCAGGGCGCCAGAGAGCCGTTCATCGTCTGGACTGACCATCAGAACTTCATCACCTTCCGCATCCAGAAACAACTCAACCCCAGACAGGCGCAGTGGGCATTGTTTTTTAGAAAATTATAACTTCCATCTGTCATACCGCCCGGGGTCCAAGAACACCAAGGCCGACGCACTATCACGACAACACAAAGAAGACGTCCCCTGGGCGGACCCCATGCCTGTCCTACCACCCACCAAGATCCTTCAATCAACTGGGACTTGGAAACGAGGGTTCGCCAGGCACAGACTGCGGAGACCGAACCAGCAGGTGTGCCACCTGGTCATCTCCATGTACCCGACGCCGTCAAGACCGACGTTCTCCAATGGGGACACTCCTCCCAGGAAGGCGGCACACCCTGCTCTTTATTCAATGCGCCTTCTGGTGGCCGAATATGAGGAGGGATGTGGACGAGTTTGTCCAGGCGTGCCCAGTGTGTGCCAGGTCCAAGGACAGCAACCAGCCATCGCCAGGGGAACTTCAATCACTCCCGGTTCCCCGCCCACCCTGGACACACATTGCCGTTGATTTCATCATGGGCCTGCTGGTTTCCGAAAGAAAAGACACCATCCTCACCATCGTCAACCAGTTCTCCAAAGCTGTACACCTGGTGGCCCTCCCCGGTCTCCCATCAGCCAAAAGGACAGCCAAGCTGATATTAAAGCATGTAGTCCGCCTGCATGAGTTCCCAAAGGACATCGTCTCGGACAGGGGGCCCCAGTTCACGCTCCAGTTCTGGAAGGCCTTCTGCCGTCTGATAGATTCCACCTGCAGTCCGTCCTCCGGCTACCACCCACAGACTAACGGTCAGACGGAGCAGACCAACCAACAACTGGAGTGCTACCTGAGATGCTTTATCGCTGATCGCCAGTGCTCCTGGGCCAGCTACCTCATTTGGGCTGAGCTGTCTCACAACCTCCACACGTCCTCTGCCACCAACCTCAGTCCATTCGAGGTATGCTATGGTTTCCAATCTCCAATGTTCGAGCATCAAGAACCGGAGGTTGAAGTACCGTCAGCCCAACAGTTGGTTCGCCGGTGTCGACAGCTCTGGAGACGAGCAAATGACGCCATCCGACATGCTACCACCCGCTACAACATCGCCGTCAACACCCACCGGGACGAATGTACCAAGTAGGTCACAAGGTATGGTTATCAACAAAAAACCTACACCTGCAGACAGAATCACGAAAGCTATCACCAAGATTCATCGGACCATACCGCGTCAACCTCCAGATTAACCCTGTCACCTACCGACTCCAGCTGCCTGCGGCGCTCCGGATCCATCTGGTATTCCATACATCTCAACTTAAACCCTTCACTACTTCACACTTAACCAGCGTAGTTATCCTGCCTACTCGCGCTACTTCCGCGCTACAGGGCTAACTACTAGTCTTCTGCTTCATCTCTGGTTAGTTCGTGTAAAACATCTTTTATTTTCTTATTTTTTTAAAGGTAAAGTGCAGGTTAATTTGTTTTATTTTTACTTTATATATTGTATTAATTATTTTTATGTATTTATTTTTTTGGGCTGGGGAATGAATAATTTGAGTTTCATTATTTCTTAAGGAAAAATTCAATTTGGTTTACGAGTGTTTTGAAATATGAGACTGTTTCCAGAATGAATTTCATTCATAATCCAAGGTTCCTATCACGCTCTCAGCGCTCTCGCGCTGATCAAAGACCGCCTCTGCCTCTTGACATTTCCTTTCCCACGCTGTCAGGCTTCTCATCACGCGGCCATGTTTTTTTCCCACTCAGTCATCTCTGATTTCTCATCTGGTGCTGATTTCTTCCGGCTAATAAGGAAGCGCAGCATGCTATCTTGCTGCTGGATTATTGTGTGTTTTTGCTCCAATATTCTTGCGTTTTGTTTCATAGTTTTCACGTTACCGACTCCACTTTGTTTTCTCGGTTTCACAATTCTCGTCTCACGTTTTGGATTAGTTGCCTCGCTGACGGATTTAACGGCTTTGAACTCTCGCTTTTGTTCTTCGACTTCGGCTTTGCTTCACGTTTTGGCTCGACGCTCTCGCGGACAAATCTAACGACTTTGAACTTTCACTTTCACTCCTCGACCACGGCTCCGCTTCTCGTCTCTCCACGGCACGCAGTTTCAGGTTACTCAGCCCAAGTATCTCAAATCATCTCTGCTCCTCTGCGTCGAAGATCCTCCTCTTCGCCCCTGCGCTGCTCGTTCCTTACTCCGCTCCACTGTATTTTTGAACCATTCCCCAATTTCTACTTTTTGCTTTATTTTATTTTTTTTAATTTTATTTTGCCATCTTTCTCTACAATGCTATGCCTTAGCATTTCTCATACGTCACTACAATGATTTACCTCAAATTATCCTCCTTTTGGCCATTGTAACTATACTGAAGACCTTTAATGACATTTTAACATTCAATTCCTAATATGTTTTGATCCCTCCTTTCTTATGCTTCGCTATTATTGTACCAGCTGATGTCACTGGTATGTACTTGCCATGTACTTTTTTGTCAGCCCTACGTCCTATCAATCACTCATGCTTATCATGCTTTTATGCTTCAGTTATTGTTAAGTTATTGTTAACTTCTAATGATTGTTTTCGTTCTTTAAGCATTAAGAATTCAATTACTAAGCTATGATCAGTGGGATAACAATTTTTATCCAGGGTCTGAAAGAGTATGTGCCTGTCTGGTCCCACTGGTACTATTGTGAATTTGTGATTATAAATGTTCCACTCATGATACGGAACTTTCAGACCATTCACCAATTGTATTATTCTATAAAAAATATATATATATGTATCTGTATAATATCTACTCACTATACATCCACTAATGTTTTGTTCAGATTCTAAAAGTCTAAATACTTAAAGTCTTAACTACAATTTCCTCTTCACGTAATTGTTAGTTCCAGTTAATCTTTCTGATTCTCCTCCTTATCTACTAACTATATTATTCCTAATTATTATGTTAGGAAGTTATCAAGATGGTGCCAGTGAGGTCAGCCGCCGTCATAACTGCACTGACCTCTTTTTCTTTGTTTTTGTCTTTTAAACTACCTTTCACTAAACCTGTAAATCTTGCACCATTGAGTACATAAGGCAAGACAGAGATACTCACAATTTGACCAGGCTGAGAGCCTGTGCCCACCGCATACCTCTGCCTAGCATCATGTTCGCCAACATCCAGTCGCTGCAAAATCGTGGATCATGCCATCCAAGTTTTTCTCGGTTCACCGCATGGACAGAACTTTGGAATCAGGGATGTCAAGCAGAAAGTGCGTGTTTAATGAAGAATAACAGCTGGTGCACCTGCACAAGCATTGTTCCTCTGACACACCCCATGGACCCCCCAACAGAAACTCTACAAACTCTTCAATACAGCCAATTGGTGGCTGTAAAGTTTTTATAAAGTTGCATAGTAGAAGAAGCCAGTTGCTTATGTAACCGGTCACTCCAGTTAAAAACTTCACTCTCCGTTGTATGAATCAGACACAGGACACAGGTAGCGGTTAACCGGGGGTATTTAATTTCTCCTTTTTGACACATAAAAGAACAAGCAGCCTCTGAGTATGAATCGCCCTTGTTTTCTCTATAAAATAAATGTGATGTACATCACTATGTGCTTGTTTTCCACATGTTTGGGCCAAAATTGTTAATAGAACTCAAAGGGAAAAATTGCAAAAAATAATCACACAAATGGGAGTGAAGATATAGACATAAAATTAATAATAACAATGAAGATTAAGTTAGATTAGCAGGAGTCAGAAATAACGTACCTCTTCTATACAGTTTCATCAGGAAAAGGGAAGAGGAGGAGACAAAACAGGAAACTGTTGACTTAAGGTGACATCACAGGATTTAAAGGGGAAAGGACTCATCTCAATCAGGCAGTTATATCAGGTATATGACAAGAACACTTTTGTGTAAATTCTAACAAACTATGCAACTATGTCAGGTTAATTTCTATACCTGATACACTTGGTCTGCTGCTGTGCTTTTCTGGCACCAGGAGAGACTCAGTCAAACACACACGTTGTGTGTCAGAAATGTCTCTGTTTATTAACAGCAAAAGGGTTTTATATGTTTGACAAAATGCCTGTGCCATCGACATATGTTACTACAAAGAGCATAAACCACTGTAAATGTCCTGGTGAGATCTATAAAAGGAGAGATAGACAGAGAGGTGTCCGTCCAGAGATGAATCAGAGGATGTTGGCTCGAGTTAGGGGGAGAGGGGGAAGGAGACAGAGAGATAGAGAGAGATAAAGAGAGAGAGAGACAGAGAGAGAGAATGGGAAGGTGAGAATGCGAGCGTTCACACCTTTAACAGATGCAAGTGGAGATGGGAAGGAAAAGATTTAACGTGTTAATATCAGATCTATGAGGAAGAGAGCAAGAGCGTAGAAATAACTCCTTTTTATATGAAATGATTCTAACAGTTGCCCCCTTAAATTCTAGCAGAATTTTTGAATGTCAATTAGTTAACATAGCGAGAGATATTAATGTGAAGAAGCAGGGATTCATGATTAGTAATGTCAGCAAAGATGATGATAAAAAGGATGATACAGAGAATAAATAGAAAAGTTGTAGAGAAGATGGTCAGGATTAAATCACTTATTACAAACAGAAATTAAATTAGTACATAGGTAATCAGGCGTTGCCACAAAAATATAAAATGTGGAAAAAAGCAAGCTAATACAAAGTTTATGTGTATGTAAAAAAGGTAGGAAGCGAAAAGAGCCCCATTTTGAGGTGTCTTCAGGACGTGTGTTGCTCCACATCCCCTCGGTGCGGACTAGGACATCTTGTGAGGTAGTGGTCGATTCTGTCAGGCAGTCAGAGTCATCTGCGGTGCCTTCTTCACAAGGCTTCTACCACACCAGAACTCTGGCGATGCTAGGGGATGTGAATATTCACAACCAATGCTTAAAAATTGACACAATTTTTGTGTCACTTTGGAGACGAAAGGCGTGCCATCACTATCACTGTCAATAGACGTTGAAATACCGTATCTCAGAATAATTTCTTTATCCAGGATTTTAACTACTATTGTTGCATTTTCTTTTGAGCATGGAAATGCCTCTACCCATTTATAGAGAATCTGTCCACAATTACAAGCATGTATTTCAGATTTCTGACAGGTGGCATATGTGTAAAGTCAATTTGTAAACATTGAACTGGTGCAATAGGCATAGGCAAGTCATCATGTTTAACATGTTGTGCTTCTGTATTTGTACGGGCACAGATCAAACAAGAATCTAATAGCACAAGTGTAGCCTGTTTGATATTGCGAATGCAGAATCTGTCCTCAATCATACGGATTATCCCCCGTTTGGTGACAAGTGAAATACCATGAAAATGACACACTAATTACGGGAGGACAGATGCTGGAAGAGCTATGCGGCCTGTCTCATCACGAATTAGCATATCGCTGCCGGGTGAAAACTTACGGGAAGACCAAACATGTAGATCTTTAGGTGAAGAATAGGTTAGCAGCAAGGCTATGTCAATGTCAGATGACAAACTTGGGACAGAAACATCGGACGTCAAAGAAAATACTGTATCCCTGCAAACATGTGGGAAAAAAACCTCTTCAGAGTCACAAGATGCATGACCATTTATCTTTACTATCGCCAGTTAAAGCAAATTACCCTGTAAAAAATGAAAGACAAGATTAGCATGTGACATCTTACCAAAGTCACGTGTGACATTTGGCTTGGCTTGGCTTCAGGTGCCAGATCATTGGCTGGAGAGAACTGGCGAGAGAGGGTGTCCGGTTTTGTGTTTTTAGATCCCGGACGATAGGACAAGGAGAAATTAAAACGTGAGAAGAACAAGGACCATCTTGCTTGGCGGGAGTTTAGCCGTTTGGCTGTCCGGAGATATTCCAAATTTTTATGATCCATCCAAACCAGGAATGGGATCTCGGTGCCCTCTAACCAATACCTCCACTCTTCCAGAGCCAGTTTGACTGCCAGTAACTCCCGGTCACCGATGTCGTAGTTCCTCTCAGTGGGTGAAAGTCGGTTGGAGAGGAAACAACACGGATGTAGTTTGTTGTCCTTGGGTGATCTCTGGGAGAGGACTGCCCCTACACCCGAGTCGGATACGTCCACTTCAACCACAAACTGAAGGGACGGGTCCGGCTGAAAAAGGACTGGGGCCGAGGTGAACCGCCTCTTCAGGTCTAGGAATGACCTGGCCGCTTGCTCCGACCAAACGAACGGGGTCTTGGCTGAAGTCAGGGAGATGAGCGGGGCGGCTACCAAACTATAATCGCGAATTAACCACCTATAAAAATTAGCGAATCCCAGGAAGCGCTGGAGCTCCTTGCATGTTGTGGGAGCAGGCCAGTCGGTGACTGCTCTCAGGTTGGTGGGGTCCATTTGTATCCTGGATAGGGCGACAATGAAGCTGAGGAAAGAGACTGTGCCGCTGTGGAACTCACACTTTTCAGCTTTAACGAAGAGCTGGTTCTCGAGCAACCTTTGGAGTACTTGACGGACATGTATCTTATGTTCCTCCAATGAACGCGAGAAGATGAGGATATCATCGAGGTATACAAAAGCGGAGATATTTATGAAGTCCCTAAGGACGTCATTAACTAGGGCTTGAAACACGGCCGGAGCATTGGCCCCTACCAAACGGCATGACTAGGTACTCGTAATGTCCTGATGGGGTGTTGAAGGCTGTCTTCCACTCGTCCCCCTCTCTAATTCGGACCAGATGATACGCGCTGCGAAGATCCAGTTTTGTGAAGAATTGGGCCCCCTGCAGGAGATCAAAGGCTGTGGACATCAGAGGCAAAGGGTACCGGTTCTTGATGGTGATGTCATTCAGGCCCCTGTAGTCAATGCAAGGGCGTAGGGTCCCATCTTTTTTGGCCACAAAGTAGAAGCCCGCCCCCGCAGGGGACGAGGACGGCCTGATGATGCCGGCGCTTAAAGCCTCAGAGATGTATTGGTCCATGGCCTTCCTTTCGTTTTGGGAAAGTGAGAAGAGACGTCCCCGAGGTGGAGCTGTGCCAGGCAGGAGGTCAATCGCGCAATCGTAAGGACGATGAGGAGGAAGGGAGATGGCCCGAGACTTACTGAACACGGCCTTGAGGTCGACATAGTCGTGGGGGATCATGGAGAGGTCAGGAAACTCCTCAGGGGGGCCTGAGGCTATGGTGGGACACAGAGCAGATCTTAGACAAGAGGCCAGGCAGAGAGGACTCCAACCGAGGATGGTATTGTTTCTCCAATCTATGTGTGGATTGTGTCGAACAAGCCATGGACGTCCAAGCACGAGCTGGCACTGAGCCTTATCCATGACGAGGAAGGAAATCTTTTCCGAGTGGTTCCCGGAGGTCCTCAGGGTAACCGGAACGGTGCGTCGGGTGATCGGGGGGAGTTGCGTTCCATCGAGGGCGCGGACGGACAATGGAGTGTTCAGTGAGAGGATGGGAATGCGCAGTTCCTTGACCTTCGTGGCACAAATCATGTTCTGGTCGGAGCCGGAGTCGACGAGGGCCTGAGCTACGTGAGGCTGGTTGTCTAGGAAGAGCGTGACGGGAATGACTGGACGGCCTCTAGGCAACTGCTCTTGGGTGTGCCCCTCCAGTGTGCCTAGGTTCACTGGGGGGGCCTGGCTTTTAACGGACATTGCAGATGCAAGTGCTCAACCTGGCCACAATAGAGGCACGCACCTGCCTGAATCCGGCGTTGTCGTTCCTCCGGTGAGATCCGGGTTCATCCGACCTGCATGGGCTCAGCTGAAGCGGCGACAGGCATGGTCAGTGTGGGTGAGGTCCCTGCCCTATGCCAGGGCTGGTTAGGGGCGCGGTGTCTACGTCGGAGACGCAAATCCACCCGCCCCACGAGGTCCATCAACCCGTTCAAGTCTTCAGGAAGCTGTTGGGAAACCAATTGGTCCTTGACCGGCTCAGAAACTTTATGCCCAGAGTCTCTCGTCTCACGGTTCAGGTACACCTCCAATTTGGCCACAAACGAGTCAAAAGTTCTGCGTTCATCGACTCCTGTGCCGCGGGAAACTTTATTGACTCTTCATATGCCAAAAGAAGGAGACTGAAGCCTTATCCCAGCCAGTTCGGATTACATCTGTCGACGGTCGGCCCCTCTCCTCCAGCCCCATCAACGCCGAGACTCAACCCATAACCCTCATCATCGACCAACACCAGGAAACAGTCTGATTTCACCTCACCTCCATCTCCTCTCCACCCATCATCCTCGGACACCCCTGGCTTCTGCAGCATGATCCTCTCATCTCATGGTCTCAGAAACGGATCCTCCAATCGGGGCCGACCTGTCTCGAACTCTGCCTGCGGGCACCGGCTGGGACATGCTCTAGGGAGTCCGAGGCCCCTGATGTCGACACCAACGCCATCCCCGAGGCTTATCGGGACCTGGCTGAAGTCTTCTGCAAAAGACGCGCCACCCACCTTCCTCCTCATCGCCCCTACGACCTGGCCATTGAACTTCAGCCAGGTTCTGTTCCCCCCCGCGGCCACCTGTACTCTCTCTCCACCACTGAGACGTGGGCGATGGAGGAGTATGTATCCTCAGCTCTCCGCCAAGGCACCATACAACCCTCCTCCTCGCCCGCCACCGCGGGATTTTTCTTTGTAAAGCAGAAATTTGGCGAACTACGTCCTTGTGTCAACATAAAAAACCGACACCCATTGCCTCTTACCAACTCTGCCCTGGACGCCCTCTCTGGTGCCACCATTTTTACAAAGTTGGACCTCCGGAGCGCCTACAACTTGGTGCGTATCAGAGAGGGCGATGAGTGGAAGACGGCATTCATCACCCCCACTGGACATTACAAGAGTTTAGTCATTCCATTTGGTCTCTGTAATGCAGAGTAATTGCTCGCTCACCAGCTGTCCTGTAAGTTGGAGAAGTGCGCTTTTCACAAGCGCTCCACCACGTTCCTGGGTTTTGTCATCTCATCCCAGGGTGTGGCCATGGACCCACAGAAGCTAAAATTTGTACGTCATTGGCCCCTACCCAAGACTCTCAGACAACTTCAACGGTTTCTCGGGTTTGCGAACTTCTATCATCGCTTTATCCGGGACTACAGTACGGTTGCAGCACCATTAACTGCTCTGACTTGGCCATCGTCTCATCACTCAACTCAACTCTATCGCCATCTCCGCCTTCCACGAGCTCTGCCGTCGATTCACCAACACCCCGATTCTTCTTCATCCAGATGCAAACAAACCGTTCGTTGTGGAGGTGGACGCTTCGGATGTGGGCGCTGGGGCTGTTCTCTCCCAACGAGGTCCAGACCAGAAGCTACACCCTTGTAGTTTCTTCTCCAAAAAATTTGACCCCACTCAGCAGCGATACGGGGTAGGGGACCGCGAGCTGCTGGCCATAAAGTGGCATTGGAGGAATGGCGACACTGCCTCCAGGGCGCCAGGGAGCCATTTATCGTCTGGACAGACCACCAGAATCTCATCACCATCTGGAACCTCAAAACAGCTAAACCCAAGGCAGGCGCAGTGGTCTCTGTTCTTTGAACATTATGATTTTCACCTATCATACCGCCCGGGGTTGAAGAACACCAAGGATGACGCCCTCTCCCGACAGCACGAGGAAGACGCCCCCAGGGCGGACCCTGCACCTGTTTTTCCCCCCTCCAAGATCATGGCCCCACTACGCTGGGAACTGGAGACGAGGGTTCACCAAGCACAAGCCGCAGAGAACGAACCGGCAGGTGTGCCGCCTGGACGACTCTATGTCCCCAAGAACACCCGGACTGAAGTCATCCAAAGGGGACATTCCACCCCTCTATCGGAGCACCCAGGCATGCAGCTCACCCTACGTGCAGCTTGCCTTCTGGTGGCCATCTATGGCCAAGGACATCAACGAGTTCATTCAGGCGCGCCCAGTGTGTGCCAAGGACACCAATCAACCAACACCTGGGGAACTCCAACCGCTTCCTGTTCCCCGCCGGCCCAGGACACACATTGCCATCGACTTCATCACGGGCCTGCCGGTCTCCGGGGGAAAAAATGCCATCTTGACCATTGTGGATCGGTTCTCTAAAGCTGTGCACCTGGGGGCCCTCGCCGGACTCCCATCAGCTAAAAGGACAGCCGAGCTGATTTTAGAGCACGTAGTCCGTCTGCATGGGTTCCCCAAGAACATCGTCTCGGACAGGGGGCCCCAGTTCACTGCACGGTTGTGGAAGGCCTTCTGCCGTCTGATCAATTCCACCTGCAGTCTCTCATCAGGTTACCATCCTCAGACTAATGGTCAGACGGAACGGACCAACCAACAACTGGAGCGCTACCTGAGATGCTTTGTCGCCAACCGTCAGCGCTCCTGGGCCCGCTACCTCATCTGGGCTGAACTTTCCGATAACCTCCATGTTTCCTCCGCCACCAAGTTAAGTCCCTTTGAGGTATGCCAGGGTTTCCAACCTCTGATGTTTGACCATCAAGAAACGGAGGTTGAGATACCCGCGGCCCAACAGTTGGTCCGCAGATGTCGATAGTCGTGGGTCCTAGCCAAGGAAGCAATCCAACGTGCTAACACTCGTTACACCATGCAACATCGCCGTCGACACCTGTACCACATTGGTGACAAAGTGTGGCTGTCCACAAAGAACCTGCACCTCCATACAGAATCAAAAAAGTTATCACCAAGGTTCATCGGCCCCGACCGCGTCACCCTCTGCATCAACCCTGTCACCTACCGGCTCCAGCTGCCTGCGGCGCTCCGGCTCCATCCGGTATTCCATACCTCATAACTCAAACCCTTCACGACGTCACTCATTGTTAAGCTCCTCCTCCCCATATCATTGAGGGTGGTCCCGCCTACACCGTTCGTCGGATCCTTGATTCACGTCCTCGGGGCAGAGGGCTCCAGTACCTGGTCGATTGGGAAGGTTACAGTCCGGAGGAGTGATCTTGGATTCCGGCTCGGTTCATCCTAGACCCTGAACTCATCTGGGACTACCGTTGTTAGGTATCCTCCACCCCAGGACCGTCGAGAGTCGGTTCTGGACAGGGGGGTACTGTCATGCACACTCGTAACACGACCGGCACTAGGACCCGGAAGTAGTATGGTCGGGTTTCCAGGAAGCATAAAAGGAGACAAAATGGCGCTTCACATTGCTCAGTCATTGAGTTCGCCCATGCCTTTGCTGACGCTACGCCGACTATTCTGTGAGTATTCATCGATTCGGGTTGCTTCTTTGATTGAGTGTGTTGCTAGAACGCGGGTTTATTTGTGTAGATCCTTGCTCTTTGCGTAAGAGAGTTCTTGCTGCTTCCGCATTTGGGTTTACCATCCACGCTACACGGGCTAACTGCTAAGGCTTTTCTGTTTATCCTTCGGTTGCTCGTGACGATTTAATGGCGTAAATGTGTCTTTCTCTGTGAAAAAAAATCAATGCTGTTCATCAATGATACATGTACACAATATTCATACAGATGTACCCATTTTACATGAAAACTTTCAGGGTTGTCACTGAATAATGAAAATATCAATCAGCACCATTAGAACGACCAGTAAAGAAACTTGGATGTGCTTATGGCAAAGCCCGGTAATCGACTATACAGTAATATTTATAGCGACTATACATTACATTCAACCAATGTATTTATTTGTTAGTTAGTTTGTTTGTTTAGCACAGACCCTATGATTCGCGACAACAACAAGGCACCGCATCATAGCCAAATTCAAAGGTGGATGGCAGTCCAAGAGACCCCATTTGACAATGTAATCTTTGCTGACGTAACAACTCTGGCTTTGGAGTGTTTTGCACTGATGTGCTGCAAAAAGAAGGCACATAGCGAAACCTAAGGTCAAATATCCTGTAAAAAGTCATGTTGTGGGGTTGTCTTTGAAGGTTAGTTCTATATATTGTACAGCATTTTTTTAATTAACAAGAAACAGTAGTGGAATAGTTTATTAATATTACTGAATTTTGTCTTACAACAATTTACAGGAATTATGGACCGACATTATTACCAGGAGAACATAATAAGATTCCGTCATAACGGAACGTTTTACTCACATCGGTCAGTAGCAAGTCCTGATATTGGTTTAAATTATTTCAGTTAATAAATCTACTATAAGTTAAAAGAACACAACGTATAAGATGATGCAAAAAGCTTTTGACACGCATACATAGCTTACATATACACATACATACATATATATATATATTTAAACGATGCCCAATTGGCACTAAGGGGCCTAAAATGTGCCAAGAAAAGATCCCCCACACCATTACACCACCACCAGCAGCCTGCACAGTGGTAACAAGGCATGATGGATCCATGTTCTCATTCTGTTTACGCCAAATTCTGACTCTACCATTTGAATGTCTCAACAGAAATCAAGACTATTCAGAGCGGGCAACATTTTTCCAGTCTTCAACTGTTCAAGTTTGGTGAGCTCGTGCAAATTGTAGCCTCTTTTTCCTATTTGTAGTGGAGATGAGTGGCACCCGGTGGGGTCTTCTGCTGTTGTAGCCCGTCCGCCTCAAGGTTGTGTGTGTTGTGGCTTCACAAATGCTTTGCTGCATACCTCGGTTGTAACGAGTGGTTATTTCAGTCAAAGTTGCTCTTCTATCAGCTTGAATCAATCGGCCCATTCTCTTCTGACCTCTAGCATCAACAAGGCATTTTCACCCACAGGACTGCCGCATACTGGATGTTTTTCCCTTTTCACACCATTCTTTGTAAACCCTAGAAATGGTTTGTGAAATACTCAGACCAGCCCGTCTGGCACCAACAACCATGCCACGTTCAAAATTGCTTAAATCACCTTTCTTTCCCATTCTGACATTCAGTTTGGAGTTCAGGAGATTGTCTTGACCAGGACCACACCCCTAAATGCATTGAAGCAACAGCCATGTGATTGGTTGATTAGATAATTGCATTAATGAAAAGTTCCGAATAATCCTTTAGGTGAGTGTGTGTGTATATATATATATATGAAATCTCACTCTGCGATAATGGGTTAGTGTGTTCACTATGCTTCAATTCGATTCAAATAAAAACGTCTGCAGTTAATTACAATTCTAAGTTTGTACTATAATTTTTATATTTTAGTACATGTATACTGTGATTATGCATTCATTTAATTATCAAGTTTAACTTGAGATTTTTTTGCTGTCATGTGCAAATCTCAAGGAAGAGAGAATGAACTAAGGCTTGATGCCTCACTCTATGGTTATAGCGCCACTTAGTGACTTAAAACTCGCAAATGCAAAACCCTAATGCTACCGCCGGGTGCTGAAACGGTAGAAGTGTAATTCCAGTTGAGTAACATCTATAGACCTAATAATTATGAATGCATCAGGAAAAACAGCAAGGAGACTTACTCTGACCATTTTAATAATTCATTGATAAATTATTGATGTCTTTGCTGTAGTGATGAAGGTGAAAACGTCATCTCGTTGTCTCCGTAGCAATTTCATATGAAATACATCATCAGAATTTCTTTTCAATTAGTTTATATAAAAGCAAACATTTTGTCGCTTGTGGAATAAAAAATATGCAATATTATAAAATATAATGCAATATATTAATTAGCAATATATTAATTATAAAGATGATAAAGTGGTTAGCTGTTTTCTTTTCGGCTAAGTTAATTAATGAAACATTACGAAATTATGAAGTGCACCCTGCTCTTGGTTCGCCATGTTGGTTTGTGTAGGTAAAGCTTCATTTCCGTTGTAATTAACTCAGATTGCGCAAAAGGTGTGCAAAGCTGAGTTACTCGAGTGCTGCGCTCCTGGAGGGCTGTGATTGGTTGACTGGTGAGGTCGTATCTGATTGGCTAAAGAGAACGGGTGACCCACGTTGCTGCCAGCAAAGTCTCAAAAATACACACACACACAAATCCAGAGATATTCACACACGAAAGACGATTTTCACATGCACAGTCCATGATGCACTCGTGCATTTTAAAGATTTGCGTTTGTGAAACGTATATTATGAATATATATATTTATTTTGTGCACGTGAACATCAGATTTTACGCACGTGAAGTGGGTTACGCACGTGAACATCGGATTGTACGCACGTGAAGTGGGTTACGCACGTGAACATCGGATTTTACGCACGTGAAGTGGGTTACGCACGTGAACTATTTTTGAGACTGATCTGCTTCCATAGTTTCCTGCACGTGTGGAAGATGTAACGCGCTGTGCAGGTTTCTGAAGCTCTACAGAATGTTCTGGACGGTGGGCGGAGTTTATCTTTTCTTCAGAACAACACTGAAACTCCGACAGAAAACGGGTGTGTATTAAAGAGTTATTTGCTCCTCCGGAGGAGGAGAATCCAGCAAGCTGTTACCATGGGTGAGTTATTAAGTCTCATATAATCCTAATTCTGATCATATAAATCTCATATTATTTTAATTTTACATACATAGTTTAGGGTAGCACGTAGAAAACACTGCTATTCGGGCTACCATACTGCCTTATGTAGCTTAGCACAAACCTGCTATCTCCCGGTGGCTAAGCTAATGCCTTATGTGATGGTTGTCAGTATCAGCTGTGGTGTAAATATTCCAATTTATTTTACCCAGTTTTGGATACATTTAGCTTACGGTAGCTATTTGGTTCAGTTTTTGGTTAGTTTACGACACTGCTATCTATGAATTTATTTAGCACAAACACTTGGTGGCTAAAAAACTGCCTCATGTAGCTTATTGATATTCAGATATAAGAATAAAAAGACCCCCCCCCCCCCCCCCCCCCGCTTTTTTGTTTTTGTTGTATAACATTACAAAAGCTTGTGTTGTCTTTATGCATGGTCATTATGCATGGTGATTAGTGATTGATGATGGTATACAGTAGTTTATTTTACTGTGTTATCATGTTCATGTTGTATTTTTCTTTTTATAAACAGTTGTGACAGTGAAAATGATCAGCCACCTGTTTGATAGAAATCAAGGGGTCTGGATTTTGGTCATTTTAAAGTGGAAGGACATCTGTCTGTACCTGTGACTGTGTACAACCAGCACATGGACTGACCTCGGGTTACAGAAGTGTTGCTCCAGCTAGTAACAGTGTCTGTATGCAGTGTAAAGCAGTGTATGGTAAGAAGCAAAAAAACACCATGGAAACACCAGGTGTGTAATGTTCACTTATGTTTTCAGTTAAACAGGAACTGCTTTTTAAAAGTGGGACAAAGATGTATGACTGGTGTAGGAGTGGACTAAACACACACACACACACACACACACATATATATATATATATATATATATATATATATATATATATATATGCCATAAATTTACCTTCTGTGTATAAGACGATCTGTGTCCCTCTCCATTCAATCCTGAACATTTTCTTTGCACTAAGTGAGTAGGTTATGTATAGGGTGTAAGAGTGAGATATTCTGCCGGTCAGTTAACTATATTCTAAATAAACTACAAACAAAAAATATGTTTTTTGTCCTGAAATTATTTTCTTTTAGCATTTCCCTCTGTCACATACCTGACTGCTCATTATGCAAATCATTATTCTGGTCTTTGTCTTCTCTGGTGTGAAGTAGAGCATTATTCATGATCATTCACGCCTCCTCGCATGTGGCCTTTCCAAAACAAAAAGTGTCAGAAAATGTAACTGAATATATTGTTTTCTGTGCATGAGTGCTAAAGATGATTATCACATCATTTTGAAGTAAAAACTCTAGACTACAAGATCCAGGTAACAGCAACAATTCAATTAAATTCAATTTTATTTTTATAGCGCTTTTAACAATGGTCATTGTCTCAAAGCAGCTTCGCAGAAATGAAAAGAAAATGTATGGAAGTGTATATGTGTAAGAAAAATGTGTCTAGATAATGAGATGGTCCCTAATGAGCAAGCCAAGGGTGACGGCGACAGTGGCAAGGAAAAACTCCCTGAGATGGCAATAGGAAGAAACCTTGAGAGGAACCAGACTCAACAGGGAACCCATCCTCATCTGGGTGATAACAGATAACAGAAATTGTATAACATCATGTGTGTTATGCAGCTGAAAAAGTTCAATATAACAGAAGTTCTTTAAATTAACATGTAGTCCAGTTCAGCACAGTGATGAGTCAGCAGGTGCAGAGGGCAGATGGGGGTCTGGATCACTGGGAGCTCAGGAGCAGCATGTGTAGATCCAAACCAACATGAAGAAGAATCCAGCTAGAGCAGGTCCTTCTCTGGATGCCTCAGGGTCCTCGCAGGGTCGGCCTCGGTCTACTGAAGCTGGCACAATCTCCAGATGCCTCAGGATGGGTGGAAAAATAAAGAGCAAGTGGAAAGAATTAGCGTGGTTGCCATTCAGGATAGATGTACTGGAGTATGAGGTAAAGAAATTAATTATGTGTATGCCAGATTAAAGAGATGCGTCTTGAGTCTACTTTTAAATTGGGAAACTGTGTCTGAGCCCCGAACACTGTCAGGAAGGCTATTCCAAAGCTTTGGAGCTAAATATGAAAA
The DNA here is from genome assembly GCA_030347435.1 of Clarias fuscus. Lineage (NCBI taxonomy): Eukaryota > Metazoa > Chordata > Actinopteri > Siluriformes > Clariidae > Clarias > Clarias fuscus. The sequence continues at coordinate 30,705,900 of CM059219.1, forward strand.
TGCCCTACTTCCTTTTGTAGATTTTGATATTCTGGGAACTACCAGTAGTCCGGAGTTTTCTGATCTTAAGGAGCGTGGTGGATTGTAACGTATTAGAAGACTGGTTAGGTATGTGGGAGCTAGACCGTTTAGAGCCTTGTACGTAAGTAATGCTATTTTGTAATTAATTCTAAACTGAACAGGTAGCCAGTGCAGGGATGATAATATTGGGGTTATATGATCATATTTTCTGGATCTAGTGAGAACCCTGGCGGCTGCGTTTTGGACTAACTGTAGCTTGTTAATTGAGGATGCAGGACAGCCACCCAGTAATGCATTACAGTAGTCCAGTCTGGAGGTCATGAATGCATGAACCAGCTTTTCTGCATCAGATACAGATAAAATGTTCCTAAGCTTGGCAATATTTCTAAGGTGGAAAAAGGCTGTTTTTGTGATATTGGAGATATGATTTTCAAAGGATAAGTTACTGTCTAATATTACACCCAGGTCTTTCACTGTCGAGCTGGTGGTAACAGTACATCCTTCTAAACGCAGGCTGAATTGTGAGAGCTGGTGTGTACTGGTTTTTGGGCCAATAAATAATATCTCTGTCTTATCTGAATTTAGTAAAAGAATTATCGGTCATCCAATCTTTTATATCTTGAATACACTCAGTTAGTCTAGACAATTTGGGTATTTCATCTGGTTTTGTGGAAATGTATAACTGAGTGTAATCAGCATAACAATGGAAACTAATCCCATGTCTTCTAATGATGTTACCCATGGGAAGCATGTATATTGAGAAAAGCAGAGGTCCTAAAACTGACCCTTGTGGCACCCCATATTTCACTGACATTACACCAGACTGTTCTCCATTCAGATCTACAAAATGGAATCGATCAGACAGGTAGGATCTAAACCATTTTAATGCCTGTCCCTGAATACCAATGTGATTTTGCAAGCGATCTATAAGAATGTTATGATCTATAGTGTCAAATGCAGCACTAAGATCAAGTAAGATGAGAATTGAGATGCAGCCTTGCTCCAAAGCTAAAAACAAGTCATTTGCAATTTTAACTAGTGCAGTTTCTGTACTATGATGCGGCCTGAAACCTGTCTGAAATTCTTAAAGGATGTTGTTTTCCTGCAAGAATGTACATATTTGGGCTGATACTATCTTTTCTGATATCTTTGTTATAAACGGAAGGTTTGAAATTGGTCTGTAATTTATTATATCATTTGGGTCTAAATTAGATTTTTTAAGAAGAAGCTTAGTAACTGCCAACTTGAAAGGTTTAGGGACATGACCTAGATATAATGAAGAGTTGATAATGTTTAGAAGGGGTGCTCCAGTTATATTTATCACTTCTTTTAAAAGTCTGGTTGGGAGTGGATCCAACAAGCATGTTGTTGATTTAGCCGAGGTGATAAGTTTATACAGCTCTTCTTGTCCTACACCTCTAAAGCACTGAAAATCTAACCTGATACTATCGATTTTTTCATTGAAGTTCATGAAGTCTTCACTTCTAAGCTGTGATGGGATACTCCCTGCAGGCATCTTAGGGTTTGTTAGGCTAGCCACTGTACTAAATAGGAACCTGGGATTGTTTTGGTTCCCTTTCAAAAGCTACACTCAATGCTGCGTGAAAACGCTATGGGAACATCTCTTTGTTGCCCGGTTGTGAAGCCTGTGCATGCCAGACCCGCCGAATACCTTCGGCTTATAACCTGTGCCAGGCATGACGTCACCGAATAAGGTGCACCTGCAGGTTATAAATAGGAGTGAACCGGAAACATCCTCAGATCTTTTTGTCTTCAGGACCGCTTTGTGTTTGCGTGTGCATGTACAAGCCGTAACGAAAGCGAAATAAAAATAACAGCATTAACTCACCGATATGGCGGAGTTGCTTAAGAGATGCGTGCCTCCGTGTGATAGATCTCTTTTGGAGGGCGATCTTCACGAGTTTTGTCTCGAGTGCTTGGGGAAGAACACGCTCGCCTCGGGCTTCAGGGAGACTGTGAGTACTGTGATCTTCTCCCTATTAAGGTGCTTCGCGCGCGGCTCGCTTTCTTTAAAGAGAAACCGCGAGCCGCAGCGCATTCCTGGGGCTCGCGTGCTGATCTGGCAGACGCGCACGAGACGGAATTTCCCCTTTCTCTCGCGCTCTCTCCGGATCAGGAAGTTTTAGCTTCCGCTTCGCAAGCGCGCTCCGGCGCTTCTTGTGAAGGAGCGGAAGAATCTTCCTCTCTCGCTTCCATGGAAGTAGCCTCCTCACAACGCTCCTCCAGTGCTGACAGAGCTTTTGAGGAATTATTAGAGGTTATAACGCGTGCGGTCGAGCGATTGCATATCGACTGGCTGCAGCAGCGAGATTCCCCCAAGCGTTCGAGATTGAACGACAGGTGTCTGTCGGGTGGCCGGGGGGAGGAGCCTCAACGTCTCTCTCTCCCCTTCTTTGGTGACATCCATGATGAATTAACTCTTTCATGGAGCAAGCCGTATTCATCGCGTGTTTTTGTACCATCGACTTCGACTTATTCGAATATCGTTGGTGCGAAAGCACGCGGTTATATGATGATGCCCAGATAGAAGAGACGCTTGCGGGCTATCTCTCTCCTGGGACATCATCCTCCCTGAAAAAAGCCTATTCTCCCCTCCAAGCCGTGCAGATTGACATCTGCTTTGGTGGGTAAAGCTTTTCAGGCAGCAGGACAGGCTGGTGCTTCACTGCACACCATGGCGGTTTGGCAGGTTACCAGGCTGACCTGCTGAAGGACCTGAGCAGCGGCGGGGCTATTGATGACAGGGCGTTTGCAGAGCTGCGCCGAGCCACAGACCTGTCTCTCCGTGCACGAAGAGGCCTCTGTGGCTGAACCTCACGGGCATCAAGGATAAGGATCGTGTTGCCCTCCTCGATGCCCCCATCTCGCCTTCCGGCCTTTTTGGCGACGCTGTTAATTCCGCCGCCACTAGGTTTCGGGAGGCAAAGCTGTATGAACAGGCCGTTGGGAGGTTCCTTCCCCGCCGTGCTCAAGAACCGGGACCGTCGGCCACCCGGCCCCGGCCAGGTCTGGCCCCTATCAGGCGTGAGGTGCAGAAGGAGAGTGTGACCAGCCGCGCACCCCCCCGTAAAGGCTGGGGTGGGGCTCGCCGCTCTTCTCAAAAATCTGCTTCGAAAAGACCGGATCTGAGGAGCTTCCTCTCTTCAAAGAAGAAGCCCTGAGTTCGTGCGCCTGGGGCTGTGGGGGTGTCTCCCCCCAGGGAGGGGCGTCTGGATTTTCATCACAAAACAGGGCCTCCTCCCTGGCACTCCCGGGAGGCCGGTGTTCAATCCCCGCCACCACTGGTGTTCGGGGAGCGCCGGTCTCCAAAGAAAAAAAGTTGGGTGTTCAGGCATCTCCTGCCACACTTCATCTCCCAAGACCTAACACCCCCCCCCCCCCCCCCCATCTAGCCGTAGTGTCAAAGCTCGTGCCCCTTTCGGAGAAGCTGGCAGCGTGGGGACTACTGCCAGGTGTATCTCCTTGGGTATAAAGGACTGTAGGCACAGGCTACAGGATTCAGTTTACACATCGTCCTCCGCGTTTCAACGGCGTGGTCTCCACTTCCGTGAAACCGGATCGAGCACATCTGCTGGCCCAGCAGTTACAGACTCTGCTGGGCAAAGGGGCCATAGAACATGTTCCCCTCCCAGACAGAGGATCGGGCTACTACAGTCGGTACTTTTTGGTGCCCAAGAGAGGGGGAGGGTTGCGTCCGATCTTGGATCTTCGTGGCTTGAACCGCTATCTCAGAAATCCAGATTCAAAATGTTGACTGTCAAAATGATTGTTCTCAAATCCAACTAGAGGATTGGTTTGTGACAATCGATCTCAAGGACGCATATTTTCATATAGAAATATTGCCACAGCACAGGAAGTTCCTGAGGTTCGCTTTTGGGGGCGAAGCTTACCAGTATTGGGTCCTTCCATTGGCCTAGCTCTGTCACCCCGCACATATACAAAATGCATGGATGCAACTCTGGCTCCTTTAGGACTCCAGGGCATCCGTATTTTGGAATTACATAAACGACTGGCTGATTCTGGCCCAGTCTCAGGAGCTAGCGCTTCGACATCGGGATGTCGTCCTAGCCCATCTTCATTCTTAGGATTGAGACTCAACGCCACAAAAAGCGTTCTCCTTCCTGTTCAGAGGACAACATATTTGGGTGTCACATCGGATTCGGTCACAATGCGGGCACAGTTGTCTCCTGCTCGTGTCGAATCCATTCTCAACACCCTAAGGAAATCAAGCTAGGCCAGAACCTCACCGTTCATCACTTTCAGAAATCTTAGGCCTCATGGCAGCTGCGTCCACGGTGATACCTTTGGGCCTTCTGCACATGAGAGCGTTTCAGCTGTGGCTAAGAGCCAGGGGGTTTCATTCAAGGGCCAACCCCCAGAGGCTAATAAGGGTTACGCGCCGGGGGCTTCGTACCCGTTCTATGTGGTTCAGACCCCGGTTTTTGACTTTGGGTCCCACTCTAGGTCCGTCTTGTCGTCGCAAGATGCTAACGACAGACGCTTCCCTCACGGGCTGGGGTGCGGTCTTGGATGGCCGTCCAGCACAAGGGAGCTGGAGAGGTCATCTTCTCGCGTGGCACATCAATTGCCTCGACATGATGGCTCTGTTTCTGGCCCTGAAACACTTCCTCCAGCAGTTGAGAGGCTACCATGTCCTAGTGCGGGTGGACAGCACTGCGGTAGTCTCGTACATAAATCGCCAGGGTGGACTGTGCTCGCGCCACTTGAACAAGCTAGCGCACCAGGTTCTGCTTTGGGCACAGGACAAGTTCCTGTCCCTCAGGGCGATTTACATTCCAGGGCATATGAATGTAGGAGCAGACTTGCTATCCAGACAAGCTGTAAAACATGGGGAATGGAAAATCCACCCCGAAGTAGTCAGTCAATCTGGGAAAGATTTTACGTAGCAGAGGTGGACCTCTTTGTCTCATAAGAGGCAGCACAAGGCCCCCTTTACTACTCTCTGACTCCTCCAGCTCCCCTGGGTCTGGACGCAATGGCCCACACGTGGCCCAGGTTACGCCTTTATGCGTTTCCACCTATAGTTTCTGCTCCCGGGAGTCCTGGCGAGGGTCCGTCAACAAGGGTTGCGCCTCTTATTGATAGCGCCCCATTGGCCGACCAGAGTGTGGTTCTTGGATCTAATATCTCTCCTCGACAGCTCACCCTGGGTGATTCCAGTGAGGAGGGATCTTCTGTCTCAGGCGCAGGGGACAATACTTCATCCCCGGCCCGAGCTCTGGAACCTTCACGTTTGGCCCCTGAACGGGACCAACTGAGACAGGCTGGGCTTTCAGCCAGCGTAATTGAAACCATTTAAGTGCCAGGGCTCCCTCCACTAGAAGAACTTATGCCCTCAAAGGGAGTGTGTTTGAAAATTGGTGCATGGCAAGACACATAGACCCAGTTCACTGCCAGATTGTTTCAGTGCTGGAGTTTCTGCAAGAAAAGTTGTCCTCGGGCTTATGCCCTAGTACGCTCAGAACGTACGTAGCCGCTATTTCGGCCTGTCACGCTCTGAACAACGGGGTTTCTGTGGGCAAGCACCATTTAGTTGCCCGTTTTATTCGTGGAGCTAAACGGTTGAAGCCGCCCACTAGAGCTACGGTCCCTTCATGGGACTTAACTATCGTACTCGAAGGCCTGGCCGACACCCCGTTCGAACCACTAGAGTCAGCGCCTGTCAAGCTTCTGTCTCTTAAGATGGTTTTTCTGATGGCTATTACTTCTTTGAAGAGGATTGGGGATCTGCAGGCTCCGTCAGTCTCCCCATCCTGCCTAGACTTTGCCCCTGGGCTAGTCAAAGCTATTCTGCATCCTCACCCGAACTATCTTCCCAAGGTTCCATTCTCGACCATGCACCCAGTTGTTCTCGAAGCCTTTTGTCCTCCGCCTTTCACAGCTCCGGAGCAGGAAAGACTTCACTCACTGTGTCCAGTACGTGCTCTTCGGATCTACGTCCACCGCACTAGCCAGTGGCGTAAGTCAGAGCAGCTCTTTATCTGCCATGGGGGTCGCAACCGGGGGGCGGCTGCCACTAGACAGACTCTGTCACACTGGGTGAGAGATGCCATTGCCCTAGCCTATGAGGCGCGTGGTCACACTTCGCCTCTAGGAATCAGGGCTCACTCAACCAGGGGGATTGCCTCATCGATTGCCTTGGCAAGAGGCGTCCCCCTGCAGCAGGTGTGTGATGCGGCGGGCTGGTCCTCTCCACACACGTTTGTTAGATTTTATAGTCTGGATGTCAATGCTACTCTGGGTTCACAGATCCCCCAGTCAGCATCCCAGAGCTAGGTCTGAGACCTCCTCGGCTTGTGCGCACACGCTACACAACCTGGGGGTCCAGACACTTGCAGTGCGGCGGCGTTGGTATTCTCGTTCCCATAGCGTTTTCACGCAGCATTGAGTGTAGCTTTTGAAAGGGAACGTCTCGGGTTACTTGACTGTAACCCTGTTCCCTGATAAAGCGGGAACGAGATGCTGCGTTCCGATGCCGCACTGCTGGCGTGCCTGGACGTCCTTCAGACAAAATTGACCTGAGGATGTTTCCGGTTCACTCCTATTTATAACCTGCAGGTGCACCTTATTCGGTGACGTCATGCCTGGCACAGGTTATAAGCCGAAGGTATTCGGCGGGTCTGGCATGCACAGGCTTCACAACCGGGCAACAAAGAGATGTTCCCATAGCGTTTTCACGCAGCATCTCGTTCCCGCTTTATCAGGGAACAGGGTTACAGTCAAGTAACCCGAGACGTTTCTTGCTATCAGTTGGCTCAGATGCTCAGCCCTAGCTGTTTTTAGAGGCCGTCTATAGCTGCACATATTACCTTTTATACGCGATTCTAAAAACTTCTAATTTAGTTTTTCTCCATTTTCGCTCGAGGTTACGGGTTGCACTTTTTAGGGTGCGAGTATGACTGTTGTACCACAGTTCAAGTGTTTTATCTCTGACTTTTTTTTATCTGATGGGAGCAACAGTGTCTAATGTACTGGTAAAAATAGTGCCCATGCTGCTAGTCACTTCATCTAGATCGTCTGCACTTAGGGGTCTGATAAGAAATTGGGACAGATCCGGCAGATTACTTGTGAATCTGTCTTTAGTAGTCGGATTAATATTTCTACCGAATTGATAACGTGGGGAGGCACAGCTACGCTGTTCTACAGCTAGAGTATATACTAAGAGATGATGATCTGTGATATCATCACTTTGAGGTAGAATGTCTATATTAGAGACATCTATACCATGTGATATAATTAAATCCAGCGTATGATTAAAGCGGTGAGTTGGTCTATTTATATTTTGTTTAGCCCCAAAGGAATTTAGCAAATCCATAAATGCGAGTGCTAAAGCATCGCTAGCATCGTCTACATGAATGTTAAAGTCTCCTACTATCAGCACTTTGCCAGAGTTAACCAATAGGTCTGATAGCAGATGTCCAAACTCTTTAAGAAAATCGCCATATGGCCCTGCGGGTCTGTACACAGTGGCCAGGACAAATGTAGCAAGGGTTTATTATCTAGCACTATTATCTAGTGTTATTTAGCACTTCAAACGAGTTGAACTTGGGCCTTGTTTTCTGAGTAACAGTGAGAACATTACTGTAGATAGTTACGGCACGACCAGTTTGAAGGGGTTCGTGCTTATAGAAATATCCTGATGGAGTAGACTCATTTAAACCAATGTATTCATTTGGTCTGAGCCAGGTTTCAGTAAGGTAGAGTGCGTAAAGACAGCAGTCTGAGATAATTTCATTAACAATCAGTACTTTAGGCGCAAGGGATCTGATGTTGAGAAGCCCAAACTTTAGAGGTATATTTTGATTACTTATTTGGCCTTTTCCTGGTTTTATAGTTATTAGATTGTTTGGAGCGATTTTAACAAATTTATTCTTTTTTTCTCACTATTCGGGGAACAGACACAGTTTCTATAGGACAAGCTATGTGTGCACGTCTATCAATATGGGGAGTTGTAATGTGGCTATTATGTTTGAAATCTAAGACACGACTTACCGCCAGTCAGGTGGTTCGTAGGGTCCTTGAGATGATGTCTGAGAGGACTGCTGCTCCAGCTCTGCTAGGGTGCAGGCCATCGGTGTGGTAGAGCCTAGGACGCTCCCAGAAAACATTCCAGTAATCAACAAAGGGTAATTTCTGTTGTTGACACCAAGATTGTAACCATTCATTAAAAGCAAACAATCTACTGAACCTCTCGATTCCTCGTTGAAATGTGGGAAGCGGTCCAGATACGATGACCATTGTTGTGGGTGATGTGCTGCGGACCTTCTCAACCAGTCCTTCTTCAGGATCTCCGTCTGCCTCAGCCTGGTGTCGTTTGTGCCAGCATGAAGGACCGCAGCTCCAAAGTTCTCCCTCAGGGCTGCAGGCACTTGTGCAGCAACATCAAGAACACGAGCACCAGGTAAACAGCGAGTGCGCACCTTACCTTTAGCCGTGGTAGCACGGACGTGCCAGACGATGGAGTCTCCGAAGAGGAGCGAAGCGGTTTCGGGTCGGGATTTCGAAAACGGGCGGAGGGGGAGAGGTCCTCGCCCGGGGCCTAACGCGCATCTTCCGCTGCTGCTCTATCCAGGCTTCGTGGTATCCTGGCGCCGGGGTGAAGGAAACCTGGGCGGGCTGCGTCCATGGTGCGTTGGACCTGGGCAGAGAAGCACGCGGTGTAGAGGTCGTGGAAGGATGTGTGTCATGCCGAGAATTTACCTGGGACACCAGAAAAAAAGTCTTGTAAACAAATGTTATGAATGTGTTTTGTGAACTTATTGCAGTGATTTTTTTTTGTTGTTTAATAATCACGCATAACTGTTATTTTCTCCAAAATATAAACTTGTACATACATACTGCTCACATATTACTGTAGCCCAGTTTGTGCTGAATACAGTGTAGTTAGCCTTTAGACATTTATATGTTTATAAGTAACTGAAAAATATACAAATGTCAGGACTTCTTCAGGACCCCAAAACACCCTCAGACTCCTAAGGGTTAAGTAATAAATTTCCATATACAGTGGAACCTTGGATTGCGAGTAACTCTGTTTACGAGTGTTCCGCAAGACGAGCAAAGATTTTTAATAAATTTTGAATTGAAATACGAGCATGTCTTGGTTTACGAGTGCCGAGTTTTTTGACACCGACACACACACACACACTCTCTCGACTTTACACCCCCCTTCCCCAGCTTCACACAGACGCACACACACTGCTCTACACAGAAACTCTGCTCTGTCAAAGGTAAGGTGCTGGGTCATTTGCTTTTTTTTTTTCTTTACAGCAGTGATTCCATTGTGTGTGTTTGTTGTGACACTTAAAAAGCGAGGTGGGGGGAGGGAGGAGGAGTTTTACTGTGTAAGGCAAGGGAAGGGGCTAATTCCACACACACTCATACACACAAATACACCTGCGCGCACAAACTGAAACACTTATCTGTTGGGATTTATTTTAACTTTTTGTAAAGGTAAGATGCAGGTTAATTTGTTTTATTTTTACTTTATATATTGTATTAATAATTTTTCTGTATTTATTTTTTTGGGCTGTGGAATGACTTATTTGAGTTTTCATTACTTATGAGAAGATTTGATTTGGTTTACGAGTGTTTTGGAATACGAGCCTGCTTCCGGAATGAATTATGCTCATAATCCAAGGTTCCACTGTATAGGAAAATAGTGCTTATATTTATTAATATTTTGCAATATATAAATGGACCATTGCAGTGAAGACAAAAATATTAGTAATTATAATAATAATTATACTTTGTTTTGTTTTATTGAAACATTATTGAAATACATGTTTAGGAATTATACACGTTTACTTTGTCGGTGTGCTCTGATTACCCACAGCAAAAAAAAAAAAAAAAACACCAACATGAGATCTCATGTTAATCTCATCTTTTTCTCCCAGACAGCAATGAGCCATCTTTGAGACTTGAATGAGATTTAGGTGTTTTCTGCATCTTCTCAAGGTGTCTCAAATGTGGCTCATTACTGCTAAATCTCAGAGTTTATATTTGTCTTGTGTGTGACTCACATTTTTTTGTTTCCCTAATGCAGTGTTTGCCCCACACATAAAGTACACAGTGCTTGTAAACTGTGCATTTGGGTTTTCTGATATGTCGTGTAGAGTTAAACTCATCATTACTTTTAAACAATGTAAATTTTACTATTAACAGAATGACGATGCAAAAATGTAGAACTTACAAAATGTATATATTGGGAGACACTGCAATGTGCAAGTTATTTGCTCTTTCTGCTTTAAAATTGCAAAAATTAAGTATCCAAGAAAGTTTTTCTTTTAATCCACCATGTGTCCAGTGAAGATATGTAGGTTGGTAATAACTAAACTCAATTACAAAATTGTTTTGTAATAGATAAATGTTAATTTTTATATATTGGTAAAGGTCCCCGTCTTGACCCTCTAATTATATTCAAAAACTGTGGCAAATGAAAATGTCATTTTCCGTCACCTGGCAGCTATTTCACGAATGACTTTGAAATGTGACTTATTATTTTGGCCACTGTCGTTTTTCCACAGGGGTTAGCACTCGGGTAATAATCATTCTTGTACACTATCTACTGTGATTTACTATAGAGAAAATGTGTGATTCAGGTGGTCAGCTGACTTCGTTTTATTTATTGAGTCTAGACCTGAGTGACTGAAGCAACCCCAGATCATAACCTCTCTTCCAGAGGCTTATACAGTGAACACTATGCATGATGTGTTCATCGCGTCATGCTCTTCCCTTCTTACCCTGATTGCTCTGAAATAGCCTCAATCTAGACTCTTCATACCACATGACCTTTTTCATCATTCCAAATGTCTTTATGCCAAGGTATCAATATGTTTTTATTTTTTCTGATAAGTCACACTAACAAGTGGTTTTCTTATGGACACACAGTTCTTTAGCAATATATTACATGACAGACCAGAAAGAAGCAAGTGTAACACAGTTACCAGAAAATTCTCCAGCATGCTTATCATAACACATGTTTTATTTACAGTAAAAGTTACGGCTTCATACAAAATAAATGCCATAGCAAAAGATGCCTTCGAAAGCATTTAATTTCATCAGCAGGTGTGCCGAGCTCTATAAAACCGGGTTTTGGCAGTTTGCTGGTTTTGTAGCATTCAGGTGTGTGTTAAAACAGGAAAGACATAAGCAGTGGTCTTAGAGAAGCAATTCTGAAAAGATCAATTCTGAAAAAATTAAACCATTTTCAAACAATCTGGAGATGATTCACAAAAGAAAGAGAGATTGTATATGTTCAAAAGTTAGTACTCCTCTTTTAATTTAATGTGTTTTTATGTGTAAAGAAGAAGGGCTGTAGCGTTAAACAAATACAACTTCAAACAAATAACATATTACTTTTTTCACTGTGCCATTGTTTATTTAACAAAAATGAAACCAAAAAGAAAAAAAAACGTGGTCAGTACTAAGTACCCCATAATAGCAACAAATAATTTTAACGATTCATCAGTGCAATAAATTAACATATATACACAAATACTCTAAAACTTCGTCCTGATACGTCTGTGTTTAAGTCACTGTGATTTGGCTTTATTAGAATTTATGTAATGTACTGTTGGACAAAAGGCTTAGAATGGTTTGCATAAAGTAATTTGCTTAAAGATATAGGAGGTTATCACTATGTGGTAAAAAGATTTCTGAAGGTCACAGAAACAAAATAAAAACATTGATGAACTTTTGATGAAGATTTCAGCGCACTGTTAATACACCACTTGAGTTATTAATTTATAATAATGGGGAAAAATGCTTCATGTCTAAATCTGTCCATTCATCCATTCTCTAAATACCACATTGTCCAATTCAGTTTTGCTGTGGTAGAGGAGAAGCAGAGATGTCTGGGGATCCATAACGACACCTACAGTCATGTGTAAAAGATAGTACCTCCCTTTTTTAATTCTATATATTTTTATATAAAAATCTAATAAAAATGAAGCCAAAAAAATTATTACTTAAGGTCAGTCTCTCACATCGTTTTGGTCCATTTGTCTTTACAGCATTGCATCAGTTTTGAGCACTTCTTTATGCACAGCTCTGCCAAGGTCCAGCCACAGCATTTCAATTGGGTTGAGTTCTGGGCTTTGATCAGACAAAACGTATTCTTTTGACCATTCTGATATAGATGTTTTTGGTGGTATTGGTGTTCAGATGATTGTCTGGTTGCATGACCCAATTTCGCCTAGGTTTTAGCTGGCCTCAAATTTGCTTCGAATACTCTCATATACAGAGGAATTAATGGTCTTGGGTTCATGGGGTTTTTGTTTTTTTGTACGATCTGACTTTGAGGTGAATGCCCTGGGATGTCTATTCCTGGGAAGGCTGGCAGTTGTCTTGAATGCTTTTTACTGCTTTTTTCTTGTTGACTTTATTTTTGTTAAATAATAATATCACAGTAAAAAATGTTATACAGTGGTGAAAATTAATTATTTGATTCCCCTACAGATTACAGTGAGTTTGCCCACTTACAAAGAAATGAAGGGTCTACAATTGTTATCAAAGGTTTTTTTAAGGATAGAGACAGAATATCAATGAAAACCAGTAAAAACACAGAGTTGCATTTCAGTGTGACCAACAATAATTCTGGCTCCAACAGACTGGTTATGTGCTCATGTGGTAAACGTAAGAAGGTGTTCCTCATTATGTGTATAAAAGCCACCTGTCCATAGAATCTCTATTTTTCAAATCTCACCACCAGAGGTAAGACCAAAGAGGTGTCAAAGGAGATTCGAAACAAAATTGTAGACCTGTACAAGGCTGGAATGGGCTACACAGATTCTTCCTAAAAGTTTGGTGAGAAGGAGACAACTATTGGTGCATAGTCAAGCATGGAGGCAGAAACATCCTGCTTTGGGGGTGTTTCTCTGCTAAAGGCACGGTAAAGATATTGTAAAATTTTGGACGAGACCCTCCTGAAGTTGGGTTGTGGATGGGTTTTCCAGCATGGTAATGCCCTAAAACATACCACGAAGGAGTAGCTTAAGAAGAAGCAGATTAAGGTCATGGAGTGGCTTAGCCATTCTCCAGGCCTTAATCCTATAGAAAATTCATGGAGGGAGATGAAACTCTGCGTTGCCAAATGGCAGGCAAGAAACATTAAGGATTTAGTAAAGATGTGTAGAGAAGAGTGGACCAGAATCCCTCCTGATTTATTTGTGGGTGGGTTTATTTGTATTTATTTCATTTTTCTGAAAAATGTTATTTGAATTCTATAGAGATGCCAGTATGATAAAAGAACAGATATGTTTATAAGCAAGCAAATTAAATGTTGTGTGTACAAATCTTTGAAATAAACACTGTCTTTGTGGCAATCACTGTGATTTGGTTTATTCCAAGTTAACATTAACAGTCAAAAGTTTGGACAGTTCTCCTAAATCGGTGTTCTTTTTTACTGGCGATTCTGTTTTTTAGTTGTATGTAGAACAATCCTAAAGGTATGGAATATATTCAAAAATGAAAAAATCTCTTCTAAACATATGAATGCTCAAAAAGGGAACACTAAAATAACGCATCCTAGATCTGAATGAATGAAATATTCTCATTAAATACTTTGTTGTTTTCATAGTTGAATGTGCTGACAACAAAATCACACAAAAAATGATCAATGGAAGTCAAATTTATTAACCCATGGAGGTCTGGATTTGGAGTCACACTCTAAAGTGAAGTGGAAAAACACACCACAGGCTGATCCAATTTTGATGTCCTTAAAACAAGTCAAAATGAGGCTCAGTAGTATGTGTGGCCTCCACGGGCCTGTATGACCTCCCTACAACGCCTGGGCATGCTCCTGATGGCGGATGGTCTCCTGAGGGATCTCCTCCCAGACCTGGACTGAAGCATCCGCCAACTCCTGGACAGTCTGTGGTGCAACGTGGCATCGGTGGATGAAGCGAAGCATGATGTCCCAGATGTGCTCAATTGGATTCTGGGGAATGGGTGGGCATCAATGCAGGAACAGCTGACACACTCCAGCCACATGAGATCTAGCATTGTCTTGCATTAGGAAGAACCTAAGGCCAACTGCAATGGCATATGGTCTCACAAGGGGTCTAATTTGGGAATTTGGGGATCTCATTTTGGTACCTAATGGCAGTCAGGCTTCCTGTGACGAGCAGATGGAGGGCTGTCCAGCCCTCCAACAAATGCCACCCCACACCGTTACTGACCCACTGCCAAACCGGTCATGATGGATGATGTTGCATGGAGCAGAATGTTCTCCAGGGCATCTCTAGACTCGTCTGTAACACACCTGTTTCCCAATTTAAAAGTAGACTCAAGACGCATCTCTTTAATCTGGGATACACATAATTAATTTCTTTACCTCATACTCCAGTACATCTATCGTGAATGCCAACCATGCTAATTCTTTTCACCTGCTCTTTATTTTTCCACCCATCCTGAGTCATCTGGAGATTGTGCCAGCTTCAGTAGACAGAGGCCGACCCTGCGAGGTTCCTGAGGCATCCAGAGAAGGACCTGCTCCAGCTGAATTTTTCTTCATGTTGGTTTGGATCTACACATGCTGCTCCTGAGCTCCCAGTGATCCAGACCCCCATCTGCCCTCTGCACCTGCTGACTCATCCCTGTGCTGAACTGGACTTTGTGTTAATTTAAATAACTTCTGTTATATCGAACTTTCATCTGCATAACACACATGATGTTCTACAATTTCTGTTATCTGTCATCACCCAGATGAGGATGGGTTCCCTGTTGAGTCTGGTTCCTCTCAAGGTTTCTTCCTATTGCCATCTCAGGGAGTTTTTCCTTGCCACTGTCGCCGTCACCCTCGGCTTGCTCATCAGGGACAATCTCATTATCTAGACACATTTTTCTTACACATATATACATTTCCATAAGTCTTCTTTTCATTTTCTTTTCATTTCTGTGAAGCTGCTTTGAGACAATGACCATTGTTAAAAGCGCTATAGAAATAAAATTGAATTGAATTGAATTGAACCTGTCACATGTGCTGAGTGTGAACCTGCTCTCACCTGTGAAGAGCACAGGGCGTCAGTGGCAAATTTGCCAATCTAAATGCCAAACATCCTGCACGGAGGTCTGGATTTGGAGTCACACTCTAAAATGAAGTGGAAAAACACACCGCAGGCTGATCCAACTTTGATGTCCTTAAAACAAGTCAAAATGAGGCTCAGTAGTGTGTGTGCCCTCCACGGGCCTGTATGACCTCCCTATAACACCTGGGCATGCTCCTGATGATGTGGCGGATGGTCTCCTGAGGGATCTCCTCCCAGACCTGGACTAAAGCTTGATGTCACAGATGTGCTCAATTGGATTCTGGGGAATCCCTACAGCACCTGGGCATCTACCTGTGGATGTTGGGCCCTCATCCCACCCTCATGGAGTCTGTTTCTGACCGTTTGAGCAGACACATGCACATTTATGTCCTGCTGGAGGTCATCTGCTGCAGGACTCTGGCAGTGCTGCTCCTGTTCCTCCTTGCACAGAGGTAGTGGTCCTGCTGCTGGGTTGTTGCCCTCCAACGGCCTCCTCCATGTCTTCTGAGGTACTGGCCTGTCTCCTAGGAGTGCCTCCGTGCTCTGGACACCACGCTGACAGACACAGATAACCTTCTTGCCACAGCTTGCATTGATGTGTCATCCTGGATGAGCTGCACTACTTGTGGCCATGTCCACACATAGCCAGGTATTTTTAAAAAACAGAGATTTTTTGTTCTTCGTTTTTAAAAATAATTCTGGCCACATGACCTAGGGTTTAAAAATACATTTGTCCACATGAAAATACAAAATGCCCTGTTAAGTGCTGTTAGGAGTGTTTCTAATCAACAGGGGGCCAATCAAAAGCCTCGACAAAACGTAATTACCTGTTGCGCTTTGTAGAAGTCCAACTGGGTCAGTATGCACAGTCATAGGTGTGTCCGCTTTTGACCGGTATAATAGGACAAAAAGGTCAGAGTAGTTTGCATGAGTCAATTTGCCTGAAAAAATTAATAAATGTGCAGCTGATTAGACCACAAAAGGTTGAAAAGACAACCAAAGGTCACAAGGAAAAAAACGTAAACATTAAATTTCATCATGCTAATACATTACACACTTGAGCTATTAAAGGTAAATTAGGAGAAATACTGTGCATCATCTATCCCTCAATGTACTGCATTCTGCTTCACTTTAAAATTTGTTCGACATTGCTATTAACACAACCCACACACAGGAGAAAAAGTTAGGCTTCCATCCATTTTTCTTTATCTGTAGTGATGGTGAGGTATTAAGGCATTAAGCTTTCAGAATGTCATTCATTTATACTGTATATTTTCCATGGAGTGATCATGATCCCACTAATAGATTTAATGTACTGTTTATGGTTCTGTTTTCTTACAGTTTTCGGCTTCAGACGTCCTTGATCTAGTGTGGCAAAAGTGTATGTTTATAGGAGCATTATGTGAGAGCTACAACTAACTTTTAGGTACTTTCAAGGCATTTATTTAAACCTTATTTCAAGGGAGACATGGATGACAGAACTGTAAATAAAATGTGAGGGTTATGATGTTAAGATGGATGCAAATCAGGTTAAATTATTTTGTAATAACTAGCACAGGCAAATAATTCCAGAAGCATCTCCAAACATCATAAAAACAAGGGAGACATGGATGACTAAATACCAAAACCCTAATAATTAATATGCAGGCTTTCAATGTTTTGGGTTGATGACCATACCTGATCCCCAGGTTAATATTTGGGGTATCTTTTTAATGGCAGCCAGCAAACACTTTTTAGTTCTGCCTATTCACTCCAACTGCCAGTGTGCCCTGTTCCATACCTCCTTACTTTACCTGAGCTGCGCAGAGTTTCCAGAGGAAGCAAGGAAATGAAATTGTGTTAGTTGAGCTGTGGAGTGATGCATGAAAATATGGGCATATCCTGTCTATGGAAGAAACTGAGCCCAGTCGCCCTGAATCTTAAAGCAGAAGGCCCTAAGGAAACAGCCATCTTTATGGTTGGCGCATTCCATTGGGGTGATACCATGACATGAGAATTATTGTGACCAAACTTTCACTTAGGAGGTGACCTTAGGGTCACTGACACTGTCCAAAATATTGAAACCGGAGTCGTTTCAGCAGGAAGGTTTGTAATGAGGTTGATTGAAAAATGTAAATTAGAATGCTGTTCCATGGGCAAGGGCATGAGCTAAAAAAGAGTGTGCGCAACAGAACTCTGACTTATGTACTTTATCATGTCTAATATTCAGTTAGTTCAGTGTTTGTGATGGGTGTATATTAGTTACCTCTCTGACGGAGAAGATATTGGACTGTTAAAGAGAAGATTTCTCACATTTAAAGCAATTATTCTTAATGAAACTATCACAGATCAGGAGTTTGATATACTCTGTTTAACAGAAACCTGGATTAAATAGAACAAATATGTACCTCTAAATGAAGCTAGTCCTCCTGGATACAGATACATACACCAGCCTCGGCTAACTGGTAAGTCAAGTCAAGTCAATTTATTTATATAGCGCTTTTAACAATTGACATTGTCGCAAAGCAGCTTGACACAATCAAAATAAGTAAATTTGTATGCAATGTGTATGAATCAAAATGATAAGATTGTCCCTGATGAGGAAGCCGAGGGCGACGGGGGCAAGGAAAAACTCCCTGAGATGGTAATAGGAAGAAACCTTGAGAGGAACCAGACTCAACAGGGAACCCATCCTCATCTGGGTGATAGAGCAGGGATTGATCAGCATAATAATGTGTAAGACTGGAAGTTCAGTATAACAGGAGATGTGTTAAAATTTCAATTAAAATGAGTCCAGTTTGTTCCCGGAGGCTCAGGTAGACTGTAGGAAATTCCAGTCCTGAGCTATCGAACAACTGAAGTCACAGGTCCCCAGAGCATCAATCGATGACAGGACAGTCTTCATGGAAACCATCCCCAGCCACCATACGAATCCAGGCAGACCACACGGGGCATCCATGCGACGAGATCTCCAACCAGAAGCAGGACTTCAGGACGGGTTAGACGGGTCCAGAGGGCAGAGGGGTCTGGATCACTGGCAACTCAGGAGCGACATGTATAGCTCGACAGAGAGACAGAGAGAGGGAAAAGAGAGAGAGAGAGGAGAGACTTTGACTTTTACAATCCTTCATTTTACAAATTTTGTTTTATAAACAGCATAAAGATTGCGCCTATAAATAATTGGTAAAAAAAAAAGATAAATAAATAAATAAGACATTATAGTTCTTTTTTTTTTCAAAACATATATAGTTATTGTGCTTTTTTTTTCTTTTCTCTCTTTTTTTTTTTTTTTTTTTAGTTGAAATATGTGGCAAAGATGATTTCGTCATCTTCTATCGAGCACAAGGTCTCCTCACAGCACCATATGGTTTTAAACATATTTATGTCCTTCATATTTTTGTAAAAATTAAAATCAATTAAAATTCTTGATTTAACAAGTCTGGAGAAGATCTTTTTGGGGTCGCAGTCTGTGCTTTGTGCCAGCTTATTTTTTCTGCTTGTATAAATTGCCATCTTGGCTTGACCAATGGTAAAATTAATAAGCTGGCATTTGAACCTGTTTCTCCGGACGTATTTAAAACCAAGAATAAAAAGCTGATGAGTAAAATCTACATTCAGTGATAAAAAGATGTGTTTTAAAAGGTTAAACAAAGGTGACAACCTGGAGCAATGTATAAAAGCATGGAAAACAGTTTCTCTCTGTGAACAGAAGGGGCATTCCTGTGTGATTTCAGGATTTAAAATGGAGATAAAAGAGTTCACAGAGACAATTCCATGTAAAATCCTCCACTGGAGGTCATCAGACTTTTTGGTTAATGGTGGTTTGTACAGTGCCCTCCACTCTGGTTTAAAATCATTATTAAAACACAGTTCAGTGCGCCATGGGGTGTCGACCCTCCCATTCAATTTTTTCTTATTTAGGACCTTCACACAAGCTTTGTATAAAACCTTACCAGACACTGTCTCAAAGTTCATGTCTTCCTCACCCTTGAGCTCCAGGAGGGGGCCGCCATAACCATCTAGGTCTGGAGTTATCGTCAGCTGTGGAAAACATTCCTCTTCTGTAGGATTGGTCTCATTGTTTGTGTATTCCATCAGCTGAGCGCGTTCCTCCGACGTTAGGGCGGTTCTCCAGCGATGTAGGAGCTGGTTGGCGACCCGTTGAGACCGAAGTCCCATCTGTGCTGCCAAGTCCTCCGCTCGAGACAGGTCTGGTCCGGTGATGTTCACCAGCTGCCGGAGTGTCACGATCCCTGCGGAGATCAGGGTCTTGGATAGTGCTGGGGTGGTTGGACTAGAAATGTCCAGCTGCCCTCCACAGACTAGGGGCGCCTCCAGCAGCCAGTGTAACGTTCTGCTTCCTTTGTTTTGTTTTTTAAAAAAGGTCCAGATTTTAAAAAGTCTTTGATAAAATACTGGTAATCCAGTAGTGTCCAGTGCTGTGGGGTCCATTAAAAACAGAGTTCTGTCCAGCCCGAGTCCTCCCACCATGCGTAGGAGTGTGTAGGCTGCTGCTCTCCATCCTTCATCACTTGCTCCGGTAAGAAGTCTCTGGATGCAGACGGAAGGCTGCTGTTCTGCTGGCTAGCTGCACCAGGCCCTGTCCTCCTTCCTCTTTGGGCAGGTGAAGAAGGCTTTGTGGTAGCCAGTGCAGTTTGTCCCAAAAAAAGTCTACCAGTAGGGCCTGTATGCTTGCCAGCAGGTTTGGTGGCGGGTCCATACATGCCAGTTTGTGCCACAGGGACGATGCTGCTAGGTTGTTGATGACCAGCACCCGTCCTCTGTAAGACATTTTTGGGACCAACCACTTCCATCTGCTTAGTCTGCCTTTTATGCTTTCAATGATACCCTCCCAGTTTTTGTTTAAAAACTCAGCACTGCCCAGGTAGACACCCAAGTATTTAAAACCAGTCTTTTTCCACATTAAACCCCCTGGTAGTGTGGGCTGGTCGTCTCCCCATTCTCCTGCTAAAATGGTTTCACTTTTAGTCCAGTTGATTTTAGCAGATGATCAAACCTTAAAATCTTCTAAAACATCAGTTAAAAGATTCACATCTGCCTGTGTGTTGACCATTACCGCTAGATCATCGGCATAAACTGAAAGACAGGTTAAAATATTAAAATGAGGTATATTAAAACCAGAAAGCTGCTCTCTTAGTTTGCATAAAAGAGGTTCGATTGCTAAAGAATATAGCATGCCTGACAGAGAGCAGCCTTGTCTAATACCTCTGTGTACTTTAAAAGGGACACATAAACCACCATTAACCTTCAGTACACTCTCAATGTCACTGTACAATGTCTTTATCATTGTTATGAAATCTGGGTTGAACCCGAAGCTTTCCAGCACCTTCCACAGGTATTTGTGTTCAACCCGGTCGAAGGCTTTTTCCTGGTCCAACAAAATGAGATCGGTCTTTAAATCTAGCAGTCTAGAGACATCCATAATATCACGGATTAAGTGTATATTATCAAAGATAGACCTACCAGGCACGCAGTACGTCTGGTCGTGATGAATGACCTGCTCCAGTACCTTTGTCAGTCTTGAGGCTAATACTTTTGAGCGTAGTTTGTAGTCAGTGCACAGCAGTGATACCGGGCGCCAGTTCCCCAGGTGCGTCAGGTCTCCCTTTTTTGGAAGTAAGGTCAGGACAGCCCTCCTGCAGCTCACCGGGAGCTTTCCTCCTTTCACGCTGTCCTGCATCACCTCTAGTACATACTGTCCTATTACTGACCAAAACGCCTTGTAGAACTCTACAGGGAGACCGTCTATACCCGGCGCCCGCCCGTTCTTCAGGCCTTGGAGAGCCTTCTGAATCTCTGCCAGTGTCAGTTCTGCCGCCATGTCAGTGGCAGCTTGTTCTGACAACTTGGGCAGATTTTTCAAGAAGGTTTCCTCCATTGCATGTGCTTCTGACCACTCACTACTGTACAGCTTTGAGTAGAAGCCGTGTGTCTGCTTGCGTATCTCAGTGGGCTCTGATACGAGATCCCCTGACTCTGATCGCACAGCATGTATGATTCTTTTCTGTCCATTTTTTTGTTCCAGACCAAAAAAGAACTTAGAAGGAGCATCCATTTCTGTTGCGTGTTTAAACCGTGAGCGGACCAGCGCCCCCTGTGCTGCAGTGCCCAGTAGGTCGTTCATTAGGGATTTTTTGTTTTTCAGGGATTCAATATTTCCTCTGTTTTTTGTGGTCTCTAAACACAGGAGTTCTGCTATTTCAGTCTCTAGCGCTCTCATTGATCTAACGATGTCTTTTGTGACATTGAGTGTGTACTGTTGACAAAAAACTTTTATTTGTGCTTTAGCTAGATCCCACCATTGCTGTAGAGAGCTAAAATCTGCTTTTTGTGATTTAAGACTGGTCCATAAAAAGGTAAAAGACTCAATAAAATTGGCATCTTCTAAAAGCACAGTGTTAAAATGCCAGTAGGCGCTCTTAGGCTTGAGGTTTTTCCTACTGACAGTGCACTGCACCATGCTATGATCGGAGATGCCTACTGGGACAATAAAACATTTAGTAAAATAAGACAGTTGATGTTTAAAACCATAAAATCGATCAAGTCTTGCCAGTGAGAGCGTGTTCTCTATGGAATGGGCCCAGGTGGACTGTCTTTGTTCCTTGTTTAAGTCTCTCCATATGTCACTCATGTCCTGGGCCTCCATCATCTCCCACATGCGTTTACGGGAGGCCATGTGAGGTTATCTATGGTTTCTGTCCAGGTTGTCAGTTGTGCAGTTAAAATCCCCACCCAGAATTAAAATGTCAGCAGAGTTACAGTCATTAATTACGCTGTTTAGTTTGTCTAAAAACATCATCCTCTCTACTGCCTTGGTGGGAGTGTATACACAAATAAAAACAAAAACTTCATTTTCATAAAAAGTTCTCACTTTTAAAAGCCTCCCATTTAAAAATTCTTCTACTGTGTAAGAGTTCGGTATAAAATTGCGAGCAGCGAGCAGTGCGACTCCACCACTCAGTGGTGTATTGTGGCTCAGGATCGCGAGCCCATCCCACTCTTTGGACCAGTCCACAGCGTTCTTGGAGTCGCTGTGCGTCTCTTGAAGTAGAGCCACATCAACATGTTTCTGTTTTAATAGTTCGTATAATTTGGCTCTTTTTTCACATGTTCTTGCCCCATTAATATTTAAACTCGCAATATTTACTTCACTCATTAAAAAGTATGTAGATAAAAAGACAGTCTTATATAAAAGAAGACATACCAGTGTCCAGCACGGAGTAAAAATCATTCTAGAATTCCTCTTCAGCGAGTTCCTTGTTTATTTTGGTAATCCATTTTTTTAGTCTAAAGATTTCAAGTTCAGCGAAAAGTTTTTGTTTCTTGTAATATTTGATGTCATGGATGAACTGCCTCTTGCTTGAGAAGTGGTCTTCTATTTTGATTTTTGAACCCCCTTTCGTCTTTTCTAAAAAAACATGTATGGATTCCTCGCTATAGATGACTGGCATTCTTTCTTCCTCTGCGGTGAGAAGCAGCACAGAGTCTGAGATGTACCCGTCGCTGTCTGACTCCGGTTCGGGGTCTTTTTTGGGGAGTTTTTTCCCTCCTCCTTTACGGTCTTTTTTCCTTTTTGGTGCCTTGAAGGAGGGCTCTTCTTCCATTTCTATGTCTGCCTCGTCCCCTTGTGACAGTGTGGAGGCTGATGCTTCCAGTTGGCGGCTCCTCGCCCTTGTACCCATCGCAGAGAGCACAGGTAGCTCCAGCGCTGCACCCGAACCCTCTGTGACCTTATCGGCCGTGCTCGGCCTCTCCGGCGTCGGCTGGGTCACGATGGGCTCCCCTCGGTCCGGTTTGGCCGAGCTCGTTGTTTCTGGTGTCGATGTAGCTCCAGTAGACTCTTGGACTGCAGGCTGGGCTTGGGGTTCGGTCTCTATAGGCTCTAGGTCAGCAGCGTTACCGGGTCCCTCAGCAGACGGCCGAGCTGTAGTCGCAGGGGGAGCGGCCTCGCCCGGCATGGTCGCGTCGTGACCCGGTCGCTCAGAAGCACCAGGATCGCTCTGTCTTTCGGGACAAGCACGGACCAGGTGTCCCATTGCACCACATTTAAAACATTTGATGTCAATGTCTGAGGAGGCAAATATGCTGTAGTCAAAGTTTTAAATTCTCAATTTAAAAACAGCATTTAGCTCTTCTACACCCTCTTTAAAGATCATAAAAACAACAAACACCTCTCCTAAAAGACACCAGGTGTTTAATCAGAGGGGATTTACAGCCCAGGGGGATTTTCTTTATGGGGGAGACCAGTCTTCCATATCTGGACAGTTCTGCAGCGATTACACTATCAGGTATGAAGGGAGGGACATTGGACAGAACTATTTTCTTGGCTGGGGAGCTCAGGGGAGAAACCAGGATGTGCTCGTTATTTACAGTGATACCATTCTGTACAAGTTTAGCCACTTTATCTACACTATTTACAAACGTGACAACAGCGCTGTTCATGCGGGAAGCAGAGACGATGTTCTCATGTCCCACCACATCACCAACCGCTAACACACACTCCTCTAAACTCGCCGCGCGCACACCACGCGCACACCGTGCCGGCGAGTTAAACTTTCAAACCGCTGTGTGTTCTGAGCCGCCATGCTCCAGCAACACACACGCACTCACACACACACACACACACACACACAGTCGCGCGTGCACGCACACGCACACGCACACGCACGCACACGCGCACACACACACACACACACACACAGGCACTCACACAAAAAAGATAAATTTAGCCAAAAAGATGTTATAAATGGCGAAAAAAGGCAAAAAGAAAATTGGCAAAACGCCAATCGCTCTCACGCGCTCTACACGCCACACTCGCGTCCCTGCCGCACCGCGCATACGCAGAGAGACAGAGACAGAGAGAGAGAGAGAGAGAGAGAGAGAGAGAGGAGAGCAGAAAAGGAGAGAACAGAAAATAAGGAGAGATGGCAGTTAGGTCTGGTCACAGTCAACATGTATAAGGTGAATGTATATTTAGTGCAAAGTGCAAGCAGGGACTCCGGCAGGACTAACTATAACAGCATAACTAAAAGGGAGAGCCAGAAGGAAACACAGACATGAGGGGGAACTGAGATGTAAAGCAACCAATCACCTCACCGTCAACAAACCTGAGTGAACAATGAGAGTGGGGAGGACAGCATCTAAACATACCAGTTCACCAGAATACTCTACGTCTATGAGTCCCCCAGATCTGCTCCTTTACCTAAGGTTAATCTATTTACAAAAATGCTTGGCTAAATAAATAGGTTTTTAGCCTAGGCTTAAACACTGAGACTGTGTCTGAGTCCCGAACATTTATAGGAAGACTATTCCATAACTTTGGGGCTTTGTAAGAAAAAGCTCCGCCCCCTGCTGTAGTTTTAATAATACGTGGTACTGACAGGCAGCCTGCATTCTTTGATCGAAGTAAGCGTGGCGGATTGTAAGACACTAGCAGTTCACTCAAATACTGTGGCGCGAGAACATTTAGTGCTTTAAATGTCAAAGGTAATATCTAAAAATCAATGCGAAATTTCACAGGGAGCCAATGCAGTGTAGATAAGATAGGGGTGATGTGCTCGTATCTTCTGGTTTTAGTGAGGACTCTCGCTGCTGCATTCTGTACTAACTGAAGCTTGTTTATACACTTAGTTGAGCAAACAGACAGTAAGGCGTGACAATAGTCCAACCTAGAGGTGATAAAAGCATGAACTAGTTTTTCTGCATCATTTAGTGACAATATGTTTCTTATCTTGGCAATATTTCTAAGGTGAAAGAAAGCTATTATTTACATGTGCTTCAAACGAAAGGCTGGAATCTATAATCACACCAAGGTCTTTTACTGTTGCACTTGATGGAACAGAAAGGCCATCTAAAGTTACAGTGTGATCAGAAAGCTTACTTCTAGCTACTTGTGGTCCTATGACTAGAACTTCTGTCTTATCAGGATTAAGCAGAAAAAAATTAATTAACATCCAATCTCTTATGTCCTGCACACACTGCTCGATTTTAGCAAACTGGTTTTTCTCATCTGGTTTTGCTGAGACATATAATTGTGTGTCATCAGCATAACAATGAAAACTAATACCATGTTTATGAATTATGTTACCCAGAGGAAGCATGTAAAGGGAAAAAAAGCAGTGGGCCTAAAACTGAACCCTGTGGAACACCAAACTCCACTTGAGAACATGAGGAATGGTCACCATCTAAATCTACAAACTGATAACGATCAGTCAAATAGGATCTGAGCCACAAGAGGGCAGTTCCCTTAATTCCTACTACCTTTTCTAATCTGTGATTGAGAATACTATGATTAATGGTGTCAAAAGCTGCACTGAGGTCCAGTAACACAAGTATAGTGATGCAACCCTGATCAGAGGCCCATAGGAGATCGTTTACTACTTTAACAAGTGCTGTCTCTGTGCTGTGATGAGGCCTAAATCCTGACTGATACAGTTCATTTATGCTATTTCTGTCCCTTGAAGCGAGAGAACTAATTTCACTCATCTCTTCTTCAAAATCTTCAACCTGTATATTAGATCCTATACCGACACATTTTCTCAAACAGATAGTACCAGCAATAATAGAACCCCTGTTGAAAGTAATTAACTGTTCACTCAGCAGTGGGTATGTCCCCAAATCCTTTAAATTAGCCGTTATTAAACCGCTAATCAAGAAACCTGACCTTGACCCCTGTCTGCTTTCTAATTACAGGCCAATATCAAACCTCCCATTTATCTCTAAGATTCTGGAAAAGGTAGTATCACAGCAGCTATGCTCATATCTACATAGAAATAGCATAAATGAACTGTATCAGTCAGGATTTAGGCCTCATCACAGCACAGAGACAGCACTTGACCTCCTATTGGCCTCTGATCAGGGTTGCATAACTATACTTTTGTTACTCAACCTCAGTGCAGCTTTTGACACCATTGACCATAGTAAGAATGAAGGGAACAGTTTTCTCCTGGCTCAGATTCTATTTGACTGATCGTTATTAGTTTGTAGATTTAAATGGTGAATATTCTCCATGTTCTCAAGTGGATTTTGGTGTTCTACAGGTTCCAGTTTTAGGCCCACTGATTTTATTCTCTTTACATGCTTCCTCTGAAAAACATCATTTGTAAGCACAGCCACATAAATGGCACTTTTATATAGGTGAAAGGAAGCCAGCTCAAGGTTAAAGAAGCTGTGGAGCCTTGTTAATTATGCCCAGAGGGATGTTGTTTGCTGCATGGTATTTTATAAAGTAAAGAGTTTTATTTGCCTATGGACTAAGGTGTACTGGTTCCTACTCAAGCTCTCGTGAGATTGAGCTGCCGGGCTGACAGTGACATGGTCATCTGACCCGGATTTAAAGCGCACCTGGGAAGAAGCTTGATCAGGGAGTATGCAGATACAGCAGAGTTTATAAAGAGTACGACAAAACTATTCCTTGGGGTTTTTTTTTTCTTTATTTGGTTTCCACTGACTGGACTGCTTCGAGATTTCACTCTTACTGTGACATCAGCCTCCCGGTATTTTTCCCATCATTTCCGGTGAGACTGATTCATTTATTCTCACACACACTACTGTAATAAACTGGACTTTGAACATTATACCCACACACACCCCGCTTTAATTTGTGTATATTTTGTAAATATTGTTTTCTTTATTTGTTTTGGTGCATCAGTTTATTTTCTTGTATAATACCCTGGTGGTTTTGTTAACTGGTCGTAGTAGTGTCTTACTTGAGTTTTGAAATATCGGCAACACCAATGACAAATACCTCTTTATTAGTGTAACAGGTTATAGCATTAATCTGCTTGTTAAGTTATGGTATTAGTTTTTATTCTTATGTTGATGACACACAGTTATATGTCTCAGCAAAACCAGATGAGAAAAAAAAAGACAGTTTACTAAAGTTGAGCAACGTGTGAAAGACATAAGAGACTGGATCTTAATTAACTTCCTTAATCCTGATAAGACTAATATACAGTAAGTTCTAGTCATAGGACCACATGCAGCTAGAAGCAAACTTTTTGATAACACTATAACTTTAGATAGCCTTTCTGTTCAATCAAAGGCAACATAGGACCTCAGTGTGATTTATAGATTCCAGTCTTTTATTTGAAGCACATGTAGATAATATTACCTGGATAGCATTCTTTCACCTCAGAAATATTGAAAAAATAAGGAATATATTGTCACTAAATGATGCAGAAAAACTAGTTCATGCTTTTATCACCTCATACTTTATCACCTCTAGGTTGGACTATTGTAACGCCTTACTGTCTGGTTGATCATTCAGGTACATAAACAAGCCTTAGTTAGTCCAGAATGCAGCAGTGAGGGTTCTCACTAGAACCAGAAGATACGAGCATATCACCCCTATCTTATCCTCAATGCTTTGGCTCCATGTAAAATTCTGCATCGATTTTAAAATACTACTTTGACGTATTACCAGAGTGTGGTACCTGAGTGTACCTGAATATTTGTCACAGTCTCTGAGTGAACTGCTACTGCCTACACCAAGCTTACTTCGATGAAAGGATGCAGGCTGCTTGTCAGTACCACTTATTAGGAGAACTACAGCAAGGGCAGAGCTTCTTCTTACAAATCCCCAAAGTTATGGAATAGCCTTCCAATTAATGTTCTGGACTCAGACACAGTCTTAGCCCTAATGTCTGTTTCCTTCGGGCTTTTCCTTTTAGATATGCTGCCATAGTTAGTCCTGTTGGAGTCCCGGCTTGTATTCTGCACTAAATAAACATTCACCCTATATATTGTGTGACTGTTATAAGGGTCCACCCCTAGAGGGCACTGTGTGCACGTTTGTGTCGACTAAGTTTACCAGAAGGCACCTCGGTCAGATGATGATGGAGCTCATCTGAACCGAGGTAGCTCATTAGAATTGTTATAAATAGCTGGTTGTTCTGGGAAACTGGGTCGAGCATGAATACTGTCAGTGGGCATTGGTTTTGATTTGGTTTTGTTTCATTGTTTTACTTTACTTTGGTTTGTTTATATGGGCTCTGAGTTGTTTTGCTATCTGTGTGAACTATTTTGTTTTATTCTGTGTTCTATGCTTCAAGAGACTGTGTGTGTTTGTGTGTTAAAGAGCCTATGTGTATGTTTTGTTCATTTCTTTTTGTTAGAAAATAAAATCATTTTATGTTTAAACAACCCCTCTGCGCCTATGCCTGCCCTCTGTGTCCACGGCGAGTACATCCGCCCGAACTACTAGTAATACCAGTTCATGACAACTGTGACCATACTTAACTGTTATCTCTCCTTCTCTTCTGCTCTCTCCTCTTTTCTCTCTCTCTCTCCCTCTCTCTCTTAAACTCTCCCTGTCTCCCTGTCGAGCTATACATGTCGCTGCCAGTGATCCAGCCCCCCTCTGCTCTCTGGACCTGTCTGACTCGTCCTGGTGCCCCGCTTCTGGTTGGAGATCTCGTTGCCTGGATGCCCCGTGTGGTCTGCCTGGGATGCATATGGTGACTGGAGGCGGTTCAACTTTTCCACCAAGACAGGTCTGGCCTCGGCTGATGCTGACTGCTGTTCTCGGAGGACTCCATTTTAACTCCATGAACTGGACTCCATTTTAACTTAAAGCGATCAACTGTTACCAGCCGCCTAACACGCAGTATGACTACTGATCAATCCCTGCTGTCCGTTATCATCCAAATTAGGATGGGTTCCTCTCAAGGTTTCTTCCTATCTGTGGGAGTTTTTCCTTGCCATTATCGCCGTCGCCCTTGGCTTGCTTATCAGAGACAATCCGATCATTTTGATTCATACACATTTACATTATTGTAGAGGTTTAACATAATGTAGACATTTTAATGTGGACAAAATACCTAATGCATTTTCCACCATGTAGAGTTTACATAAAATTGACCAAGAATTGCATTCTTTACCTTCATTATGTAGTGTTTTAGCTCTGGGTCAGACACTAGCATACACTTTTTATATAGCATACACTTTATATACTATCCATCCACCATATAGCACAATTGAGTGTATCTTACCCATCCTGTTTATCCCGTGGCCAACGAGTCTGGTATTTATCAATTACGAGCAAGGTAATGTAAGATCTGGGCAAATGTTTAGACTTTAAAATACATGACCAAGATAACAGTTATTTATAAAGTAACAAGAATGTATTTGACTAATCTATGATACATGAAACTACACTACTTGAACAGGCGTGCACACACACACACACCAAAGTTTGGAGGGTGAAATTCAATGAAGTTCATCTAGCACTGTATACTAGATCAAAGAAAGTCACAAGAGCACAGTGTTTTTCTTTTTTTTAGTTTCAGGACTTTGGGGTCCTTGCACAAAGTCTTGTTAAGAGTTTTTGAAGAGCGGAAGATGCCAGCAGAGTCGGGTTATCGCCCACAAGGGCCGAAGCACAAGCCGCGAGCTTGCTTCCTTCAGACAACCATGACGAAGAGCTTTTGAGATTTTGGAAGAGGTTGTAGAGGTCATTCTTCCGAAGGTGTGCGCCCGCAAGGGCCGCAGCACGAGCAGCAAGAGTTGACGAGCTGCTTCCGTTAAATGGCCATGACGAAGAACCGACAATTAGATCGGACAATTGGCGGACAATTAGCTCGGACACTGAGTTTTGACCCTTTGTGTCATCCCACGGTTCAATCGGATGTGGTTGCTGGGCTTAGCCATGCCTCACATGATTCCCCCTTTAGTGCATATATTAGGCCGGGTTTTTGGCTGTCATGGTCATTCGATTTTTTTATACATTTTATAAATTAATTTTGCATGAGCTCTGTTCATGCTACTAATATATCGTGTACATAAGTGTCCTTTGAATAAAACAAGCTTTTGATTAATACCACACATCACATATCTTGCAAACTTATTTATTCCTTTATCTAGTTAAAAACGGTTTATAAATCCTGATTACACCTTTTAAATTATGCAGAATAATCAGATATTCATACAAGCATAAAAAAAGCTGAGTAAATATATATAGATATAAGTTTTGCCCTACTGGTACGCTTTAAAGGTGGTCTGGAATAGTGTCTCTGCTGCGTGCTTCTTTGTTCATGGAAAGGCCTGTGTTATGGAGGTCAACAGGGTACCAGTGATCTGAGTTAGGGTGGGTGTTTTCAACCACTCAATGGTGTTTTCAGATTGTCAATTTACAGATTACCAATTTACCAATCGACCATTGGAGTCGAGGTCGTCTGGACTTTTATGGCTCCAGACGCAGCAGGCTCTCTTTCCCAGGCTTGGTTAAGTTTCCCGCTTCTTGATGTCTCAAGAGGACTGATATTGTGAAAAGCTGCTTTGCGACAATGACAATTGTTAAAATCGCTATACAAATAAAAAAAATATTACAGATCAATGCATATCACTACTCCTCACTACACACCACTACACATCGATATACATTGATAAACAACACTTCACACCACTTCAATTCTACACACCTACATACAAAGAAACATCGTTGCACATCACTACATATCCCTACACACCACAACACATCACTTGGGGATGAGGAGGAAGAAGTAAGGGTCTAAGAACACCAGCAGGGGGTCAGTTTTCATGCTTGCACTTGAAACATGCAAATTTGAAACTTGAAATGTCCTCTCTTAGTGTAGGCCACCAGAAACGTTGTTGAATGATGAATAAAGTCAGTGCAGCGCCAGAGTGAAAAGATAGTCTGGAGCCATAGCCCCATTCCAGAACCTGAGGGCAGAAGGCGAGAGGAAAAAAAAAGATGTAGTTTGGGGGAACATTACAAGATCCAGCCTCATCAACCAAAGCCCGCTTGACCTTTGTTCAGCTCGGCAGTAGTGATCAAGCTGGGGAGGGAGTCGTCACTTCTATCACTTTTGATGACCACTGTAGTTAAACAACTGTTTTGGAATTTTACTACAGTATTGAAATGCTTGGATGTATGTGACGGGTCTTGGTCATTATAACTTTTCTGCCCTGCATATTGGCCATGTTGCATTTCATCTGGAACATGACTATGGTGTGAGAAATAAGGGAACGCCATGTACAGCTTTTGTTCCATGCAAAATGCTCCAAAGACTCAACGTCATGGGAAACTTCAGCTGTCTCACATGCAAAACTTTTATAGGTAAATCTAAAATGTTTTGAATATATTTTGTTGTACCTTTAGATCCTAGGCACCTCGAGGAACTGCAGAATTTTGGCAAACTTGTTGGACATTCACTACAAGAGAAGGCTGATGGGCTGGTGAAAAATAACTTTTCCCAGTAGTGCCCCGCCCCCCCCCCCCCCCCCCCCCCCCACCCCACCCCCCATACATAGAGCAAGCAGCCAGAAACATTCCCTGCAAAATTTTCATCTCCTTTTTGAGCAAATCTTTTCGCTTGATCGTACTTTGTGTTGACCAGAGTGATCCTTACTTTGTCAGGTTGCGTGACACTGTGTAGCAGGATCATTTAGTGTCTTGATTTGCCAGATTTTGCTGGTTTCTGTTATATTGTGTGAATTGTAAATTAATTATTTATGCAATATAATTTTATATATTTTGCACATTTAGTTTATTTAAGTATTTAGCTTTACATATGGGCTACATCTACAAATTAGTGGCGACCTCCTTGTTTTAATGTTGCGGTGGACAGAGGTCAGTACTGACTTGTCTCAGGTGGTGCTAGTTGTAACTCATCATTGTCCACTTGTAAGTAGAATTTTATTGCAATGAGATTAGTATAATTAGTTCGTATAATTATAACAATAAAAATAAAAAGTGGTGGCCAAAATTATTAAGACAACATATGCATTGTATAAGTGGCAGGGTGTGTGTTGCAGGCCTTCTTCATGCTAAGTTAGGATGCCCACCTCTTTTTTAAGTGAATTGCCAAATTCTGTGGCACACGTATAGCATGCTAGACACTCGCCAGGTGTGATTGCTGATCTGCTTTCAATATCACATGCGTCTGCCTTTAGGTTGGTGAAAAAATTCTGACAAACTAGATCTGAAGAACAGTGCAAGTGACACCAGAGTACTGCAGACATCTTTTTGACTCTATGAACATGACTCATACACTTTTTCCTTGTAAGTGT
This sequence comes from Clarias fuscus, assembly GCA_030347435.1. Taxonomy (NCBI): domain Eukaryota; kingdom Metazoa; phylum Chordata; class Actinopteri; order Siluriformes; family Clariidae; genus Clarias; species Clarias fuscus. The sequence goes on from CM059219.1 coordinate 30,738,020, forward strand.
ATGTTTACACCGAAACATGTCTGGGAAGTTATTGTGATATGGTTTAATCAGAGTTTATGTAAAGTAGGACAAAAGGGACAAAGTGGTTTGCATAAACATAATACATGTGCAGCTGATTTAACCATTAAATGGTAAAAAGGCAACTGAAGGTCACAGAAGCAAAAAAATAACTCGACATAGGTCGTTAAACTCCAACTTTCATGTTTACTAATACACTACTTCAACCTATTACATATACTAAATATAAATATCTTGTGTCAAAGTCACGATACAAGCTTCAAGCAATATTTGTTAGTATGGTACTTTATATAATCATATCTCTCTGTTCTTCGTGCTCTAATTATCTTGTACCATGTCAGATCTCTTGAACCTTCATTACTAGCCTGTTGTTATTGTCAGCACTTTTCTGGATGTTAATTATGAACTTCATGATGTCCTGCAGGTTTGCAAATACAAGCATGGTTTAGTGTTTTTATCTGCAACAATAACACACTCTACTTAACTGTGTATGTGAAATGATCTTGATTCTGCTAACACCAATGGATGGGCCGGACTGGGGTTTCCTTATAATTTATACTTATCTGTATCCCACGGTCATCATCATCTGTAGCATATTTGCTAGGATGTTTCTTTAATTACTGGTCATACTCACAATCGCTTCCACGCTGAAGATGGTCCATCAATGCACACATAGACAGCTCTGGTATAATCTGCAGCTGGCTGTCCTCTGGTGATATGGCCAAAATACTGTAGCCATCTAGTTCTAATATAGTACACAGTAGTAAACATGTATTTTTATACTAGAGTTCAATGTTCCATCATCAGCCACACTTTATCTCATTTTTATATTTTCTCATGAAGTTAAATAAACACAAGTAGCATACTCAAACTAACAACATACTTCATGTACAGTTCATGGTTTCAATTACATTGGTAATTATTGTACGTAGATCTAGTGTTTAAACCTGTGTGTGTGTGTGTGTGTGTGTGTGTGTGTGTGTGTGTGTGTGTGTGTGTGTGTGTGTGTGTGGATTATCTGTGACATACATACAGTAGAACCTTGGATTACGAGCATAATTTGTTCCAGAAGCGGGCTCATATGCCAAAACACTCGTAAACCAAATAGAATTTTCCCATAAGAAATAATGAAAACTAAAATTATTCGTTGTACAGCCCAAAACAATAAATATATAAAATTAATTAATACAATATATAAAGTAAAAATAAAACAACACACATAGGAGGGAGAGGGAGATGTTGATTATACCAGTAAGAGACGAGCACTAAGACCCAGCAGGTGAGACGATTACCTATAATTCCGCAATGCAAGAGAGAGAAAAATCATTGGCTCAGTAGTGATCACTTGCCGCTTGGTGTCAAATAAGAGGTGCATATGTGATACATGATACTCGGCACTCGTAAACTAAGACTTTCGCTCAGTTTCCAATTCAAAATTTATTAAAAATCTTTGCTCGTCTTGCGGAACACTCATGAACCACGTTACTCACAATCCGATGTTCCACTGTATAGGCTTTCTGGTACATTTATGGACTTTAGATGATGTGCCGAATGTGGATAATTTGTATACCTGTATACCAATTGGGCAAATCCATGTATGACTTCACATTGAGTTAAAAAAAAAAAAAATTCTCTTTTCGTTCCCTTGCATTCAGGAAGCTCTGTGCAATCAGGCATGGACTTGCATGTGGGTTTCCTCCAAGTACTCCAGTTCTCTCATACAGTTCAAAACACATGCAGAATAGACTAATTGGTATTTATCATAGTGTATGAATGTGTGTGTGATGTGTGCATGTGCCCTGTGATGGATTGACACCTTGTCTAGTTTCTACCCTGTCCCATGCCTCGACTGTCCGGGGATAGGCTCTAGGCTTCCTTCCACTGGGAATTTGAGAAGGAGTATTGGAAATTCATCATTTATTATGTATTGTTTTCAGCAGATGCATCTCATTATCAACTGATCAAAGGAGATCATTGTGTCTTTTGGATTCCTTTCAGCATTGTTTTACAATGTGGAAAGCAATAAAAATCAGGATGGATGGATCGAGTACTTTATTAAACCCAAATGGAAATTGTAACATTATCTTCTTCCCATTCAGCACCTTATGTTTGTGCCTGGAGCTACGCTGAAGATCCTGCAAATTAAAACCAAGCACAATGGTGTGAATCGGCAATCTTCTAAACAAAGCAGACAGTTTTACAGCTTCACCCCGAGTTGAGGTGGGGAACCACCAAGTCACACTTTGACCCTCTCATTGACCACAGAACATGGGGTGTCCCATGTTATTTCTTGTGGCTCCGCGGGCAAAGAGGCATACGGCAAGAGACATTATTCCAGATTCCTGCAGTCTTTAAAGCATGCCTGTAGGGCAAAACTTGTATACATATGTTTACATATTATTTGTATACATATATTTATGTATGTTTGATTATTCTGTACAACTAAAATGGTGTAATCAGCATTTATAGACCCTTTTTACTAGATAAAGGTGTGAATGAGTGTGCAAGATATGGGATGTGTGATCTCTATCGCAAGCTTGCTTTATTCAAAGAACACGAAAACTTCGTACCAGAACTCCAAAGTTCGGCAACAAAGAGTTCCTAGAAGAAGTGGCAGTAACCAAGCAACCAATGCATTACCGAAGGGTTTTCCGGAGAGATGTCATCCCAGCATCAGAGCACCAACGAATCAGCAACATCATGATTCTCTACCACTGAAGGTAATTCACAGAGGAAGACCGCAACGCAAGTAAACAAACAAAGCTTCATACCTTGCTGAAATTGGTGCTCGCTTTATAACTAAACTGTAAGATTAAACCAAAAGCTCTGCTCAGGTCTAGAAAACAGTATTAGGAAACTCTACTATCTTTCACCCTTTGAACGGTTTGTGTGTTCATGTTTGTGTTTAAGTAGCGCAGTTTCATGTATCGTAGACCAGTCAAATAAATTCTTGTTTCTTCATAAAGAACCGTTATCTTGGTTATGTATTTTGAAGTCTAAACATTTGCCCAGAATCTTAAATTACCTTGCTCATAATTGATAAATACCAGATTTTGTGTTATTATTAATGGCCATGTGATAAGCAGAATTGGTAAGATTGCTAAATCGTGCTAAATATGGATGGGTAGTTGATAAAGTGTACGCTATAAATTTTAATTCAGTTTAATAAAATTAACCCAGATCCTTACAGACTAGATTCACCTATGAACCAGAGCTGAAACCCTGTGTAAGTGAATGTAGTAAATGTCTAGAGTTTGGGTTGTTATATTCGAGTGTGTTTGAGGAGAAATGGACTGGCCTCAGCGGTGCCTGTCCAGGAGCTTGATGATGGAGTGAGAGAAGTCCTGTGAAATTGTCCGGGCTGTGATAATTCATGAAAAAGGAAAAATCCTCGAAATAACTCTTCACCGCTTTCTCTCCAATCTACATTTAACCATATACGGAACCAGCGCTGATTCACCATACTAACTCTCCTCCCTTCCGCTTCTTCCCGGTTGAGCCACAGTCTCACTAGAGTACAATCAGGAACCAATACAAAGTCCATTAGATAAACAGAACAGGTCGGGTCATTTTAAGTGGCACGGCTGTTTACATTTACATTTTGTGTGTGTGTGTGTGTGTGTGTGTGTGTATATATATATATATATATATATACCTTTAAGTGGCTGCACTATAAGCTGACTTATTTTTATTGCCACATAATGTTGGTGAGCCTAGACCTGAGCAACTGAAGCAAAAATCATAACACAGATCACAACACTGCCTCCAGAGGCTTGTACAGTGGACACGATGCATGATGGGTGCATAGCTTCATGAGCTTCCCTTCTTACTCTGGCCATCGCTCTGGAATAGGCTCAGTCCGGACTCATCAGCTCACATGGCTACAAAGTCCAATCTTTATGCTGCCTAGAAAATTTAAGTGCTTTTTTCTGATAAGTCTCACTAACAAGTGTTTTTTTTCTTAATGGACATACAACTGTCTAGCAAAATATTACATTACAGAACAGATGGAAACAGCAAAACCTATTTTAGGTCCTGGGTTTTGTATGAAAACAGAAAGCAACAGTGACAAACGTACCAGCATAGTCAGGAAAATATTTTCAAAGTCATCTTTGGTTATGGATTTTTCTAGGACGTGCCCAAGCCTTTTTCAAAGTACTGTACATAAATCAGCTGTTAGGTTTTACTGACTATGCTGGTAGTTTGTCACTGTTGCTATCTGTATGTAAATGTGAAGAGGAGAAAAGGAGAGATAACAAATCACAGTCACATAATGTATAAGGTGAATGTATACATAGGATTAAGCAGAAATAAGTTAATTAACATCCAGTCACTTATGTCCTTTATGCGGGCCCTTAAGAGGGACCTTAATTACTACTATATTTTCCTAATCTGTGAAGGAGATAACTATAAGCAATGGTGTCAAAAGCTGCACTTAGGTCGAGTAACACAAGTATAGTAACACAACCCAGATTACAGGCCAATAGGAGGTAATTTATTACTTTAACAAGTGCTGTTTCTGTGCTGTGAAAGGGCCTAAATCTCGACTGATACAGTTTATGTATGCTATTTCTATGTAGATGTGAGCATAGCTGGTCCACTACTAGGTGGCACGGTGGTGTACCGGTTAGCACTGTCGCCTTGCACCTTCAGGGTCCAGGTTCGATTCCCGTTTCTGTGTGCATGGAGTTTGCATGTTCTCCCCGTGCTTGGTGGGTTTCCTCTGGGTACTCTGGTTTCCTTCCACAGTCCAAACACATGTAGGTTAGGTTAATTGGCATTCCCAAATTGGCCGTAGTGTGTGAATGAGTGTGGTGTGTGTGCCCTGCAATGAATTGGCACCCTGTCCAGGGTGTACCCTGACTTGTGCCCCAAGTCTCCTGGGATAGGTTTGAGAAAATGTGTCGGTATAGGATCTAGTACACAGGTCCTGAAATTTTATGCCTAATGTTTACAAAGTATCTTAGCTGTGATATTAAATAAAAAATCATTGGATCATTGTCGTTGCGGGGGAACCACCAAGTCACACTTTGAACATCTCATTGACCCCAGGATACAGGATGTCCCATGTTTCTGCCTGTGAATGAACAAAGAGGAAATACAGCAGGAACACTATTTAAACAATCTGTAAAGTGTGCCAGTAGGGTAAAATGCTAGATACATATACTCAGTATGTTTTACATGTGTGTGTGTTATCTTTGATTATTCTGCATAAGGTATTATATCAGCATTTACAAACCCTGTTTATTAAACAAAGCTATAAATGAGTGTGTAAGAGAAGATGTGTGCTATCAATCGAGAGCTTATTTTATTCAAAGAACAGTGGTGTACACGGAAACTTGGTCACATGAACAAGAGCTCATGTAAAATTTGAGCTCTTGTTCAGCTCTTACTTTATAAAAGGTAATTTAAAAGTGTAATCGGCTTGGCCCCACGTGACAGCCGTAAACCCGGCCTAATGTATGCACAAAAGGGGGACCCAAGTGAGGCATGGCTAAGCCCCGCAAACACATTGATTGGACCAATCATCCGTGGGATGGACTGACACAAGGGGTCAAAACTTGGTGTCCAACTCGTCCAAGCACGTTCAAGAATGTCATTCACGTCGTCGTCCACGTCTTCGTCATGACCATCTGAAGGAAGCAAGCTCGCCGCTCAGGCTTCCGCCCTTGCGGGCACTACGCCACCATTGGTGACGTCATACGCTCTTCAAGAACTCTCAACGAGACTACGTGAGACTTTTTCATTCGATTCTCCCACATCATGGGTTACATTGGACATCAAGGAACATCATGGGTTACATTGCTTACTATATGTTGTACATTTTCCCTAGGTTCAGTGACTGGAGTCCTGGGTGAAAGCAGTGCAGAGGATTGTGATGGCCTGTAGTCTTTGAAGAGTGGGCATGCTAGTGAGCTGTAGCTTTTTCATTCGATTCTCCCACATATCTCTCCTCAAAAAACGTAGCCCTTCAACTCTGCTAAGCTAGCGTCCATTGCCTGCCGAAAACTGATTAGTTAAAATCACGCTAAAAATGTGCCCACTTTTTCCAAAAGAGCCAATAAATCCACCTTACATTTCTTTATTTCTTTCTGCAGTGTTTGTACAACAGTCATATTAGACACAATGTACAATGAACTAATTTAGGATTCAGGATTACGGCGAGTCACAAAAGAACCTACTGCTAAATCTACAGCCTCATCCTCCTGTACATAGCTGGTAACAAGTGAGCATTATTGTTAGTGTCAATGATGGTAGCGTAACCTTAATTTCTACAAACAATATATTTTGTATTATTTTAAGTTTACTACATTGATTTGTTATTTATTACAGGTATTACATATCATGAAGTATTTCTTTAATTGTGTTTTATTTTAGAAATTAATATTATTTAATTATTATTTACAGCATTATTTTGTCTATATACCTGCATTTGTGGTATTTAATTTATTGGTTATGTTGCTTATGTTGGTTAACAATGTTAAGAGGAACTAACAAGTTACCTGCCTTGGGTTTCCCATGGGACAGGTGAGAATGTGACACAGTGTGAGAGAAGCACATGAGAGCAGTTTGTATACTTTCTAGCCGTATGGCTTAATAAAAGAAGTTGTTGCAAACTTAACTGTAGGCCACAACCTAAGAGACTGGAGAATAGTAAGACAAGTCTAGAAGATCGGGTTACAGTAGCAACTATCCTGCTCTCCTGGGCTTGTGTGTGTGTGTGAAAGCAAGAGGAGGGAGGGGTGTGCGTGAAGGGGCATGGTGTTCAATAACATGCACAAATGCAGTGCCGGCTGATTCCTGCGAGAGAAAATGGATCTTTACCCTCTAATGAGACTTTCTTTTGCTTTACACGCGTGTTATAATAAACGGTACACTCATGCTGTACACACACACAAACACAAAATAAAAGATGTTTTACACGCCCACACGTGGTCACAGTGTTATCATAAACAGTATATGCGTGCACAGATGCTGATGATACCAGTGAGGGATGAGCACTAAGGCTGAGCTGGGGAGACGATTACCCACAATTCCGCAGCGCAAGAAAGAAAAAACTTTTGAGTTTTTGTCATTGGCTCAGTTGTGATCATGTGACGCTCGGCATCAAAACAAGAAGCACTTGCGTGCTACATGGTTTAATCGTAAACCAAGACTTGTTCAAAATCTTTGCTCGTCTTGCGGAACACTTGCAAACCATGTTACTCACAATCCGAGGTTTTACTGTACACAGAAAAATTCCCTGTACGTACAGTATGTAACGATTGGATTTATTATTCGTGTTACACTAAATCGGGATCCTTTATCTAACTTCCAGTGTGGTATAGGCCTCGCCGAACAAAAAAAGACAAACAACAACTATTAACCAAAGAAACCAAAACAGTGCAACAAAAAACAATATTTACAAAATATATACAAAGACCAAAAAATAGGTCTCTTGTGTGTGTGGATAGAGTAAAATGTCCAGAGTCTGGATTATTTATGAGTGTGTTTGTAAACCCTATGAGCCGCTATTTGTAAACCCGAATGTGGGATAGTATTGTCCGACATGCATGTAAGTACTTATGGTTGATATGAGTATTTATGTGATGCCCGCCGAGGCATTTATATCACAACTGTCTTTTTTCTTTGTTTGTGTTTTGTTTTGTGTGTGTATTCTCCGTGAGTTGGTATGTGCGACAGCTGTTCCTCCGGGGATTACTACACCAGCGGCAGTGTGCGTGCGGGACCGGTTCGTAGGTGACCACCGCGTCGTCATTAAAGGAGACGTCACTCACGGAGGACATCAGGCGCGGAGCGGGACGCTCTCTGGGCTTATTTATTTTATTTATTTTGTTTATGGACTTGCGTGGGAGTGAGAGAAAAGAGCTCATAGACTGTGTGTGTGTGTGTGTGTGTGTGTGTGTGTGTGTGTGTGTGAGTGAGAAGACATGGGGAGTGGATGGTGTAACACTGCACGACAATAAATGTATATACACTTTTAGTTTTCATAAAAGATTGTCCTCTGGTGGTCGTTACTCTATCCTGATTCTGTTAACGGCTAGTAGCAGGATTGTTACAACAGTATTCACTCTCTGTTGTTTCTCCATAAACAGCGCTGTCTCACCATGATCTCTCCATGCTCATGTGAGCTCAACCCCGGAATCAAACCACCCCCATTGGGACAAAATAAAACCTAGTGGGTTCATTTTCCAGTGCAGGTGGCCTTAATCAGCCATTAGTTAATTGCTTGCTTTATAAAATGACACTGGTCACACTACACTGTAATGAAGTTGATTGCAATATGAAACTTGGGGTGCTGTTTCATGGGCAAGGGCATGAGCTAAACGTAAGTGTATACAGTGTACCTTAACTGTAAGCAAACACAGCTACCAGCATTTAGGCTTAAGAAGGTGTTTTTTTTAGGGCCCAAGTGTCCCAAGTGTAGGTGTAGTGTTTATCCAGGTGACAAGTTTATCTTTGAGTTTAGCCAGGACAAAAGTTATGATCAGAGGTGGGTAGAGTAGCCAAAAATTGTACTCAAGTAAGAGTAAAAAAGTAACTGTTTTAATTGTAATGTCCGATTTAATAATTATAGTGATTATATACTACACACACATACAGTAATATTATAATACTAATACTGCTATTATTATAATAATTATAATAATAATTATAAATGCTAACATTGCAACATTCAATTAAACAGTTTCACTTACAGCGACATGTTTCCTAAGGTTAGAAGTCGAGTTTTTATATGCTGAAGTGTGAAGGTGCACTGCAGTATGAAGGTGATCTTTTGCACTGTGTGTAAGCGAAACATACTTTGTACTGTATATGAGGCCAGCCGTGTTCATCCTCTTCTATTGTAGTACTGGAGACAGATGCCTTTGCCATTCTTCATGTTTTCATTCTGTGTTCACCACGACTGAAGTTTTTTTTTCCCAGCTATGCTGCTCGTTTGTGTGTGTTTATGTGACTACATGTAATTATTGTTACTGCGGCTGTTTGGTCAAACAGAGTCATGTGATTACTGTTGCTACGTCTGATTGGTAAAAGACAGTCAAGCGTTAGATCCACCGGCTACATTTCTGGCAAAAATAAAGAATATCTACTGTGTAGAATAAACAGTTAGAAAAGTAAGCCGAATGTAGCGGAGTGAGAGTAGCATTTCTTCTTTACAAATCTGCTCAAATAAAAGTAAAAAAGTATGGTGCAGTAAAACTAATCATAGAAGTAAATTATTTTCAATTTTTTATATGTATATGTAACTCTGTGCTACCCACCTGTGGTTATGATTAAGAGGTCATGTAGGGAGAATGATTTAAGTTGGTTATGTTCTCCCATCAGACGTCCTTGGCCAGACATGAGACAAGTTCATCTCATCTGCAGCATCCATGTAGAAGGCAAACTATTATTTCTGAATAGAATACTGAGATGGATCCAAATCCAGGTTAGAGTATTTAACAGTAACTGGCAGAGGTAATCAAATTCAAAAACATAAAGGAGAATCAGGAACAGAGACAGGTAAAAAATAAAATAAAATAAAAAAAAGCAGGAAAACAAAAAACATACAATCAATACATGTTGAAAAGCACAATAGGAATAAAAAAGTATGCAAGGCGTAGTAAGTTTCAGACTTAGAGATTAGAAAGATTTAGTTTTTGTGCATAAGTAGGGTGTGGTTGTGATTGGGTACAGGTGTGCATGATCACAACACTGTTTTAATAGGTTTGGATTCTCCCAGTCAATAAAAGTGTCATAATTCACATCCTGTCTGCACTTTTTCCCACACTGTCACTTTTGACATGTGCATTTGTTTTTCCGACCTGTCAGGTGTCTTTTCCCATGGTCCTGTTTCCGCCCCTCCTGCGCACCTGTTTCCTATCCTCCGCTGATTACTCCTGGTTACCGATTTAACACTTCCTCTTTTGACTACGGGTCTCGTTTTGCGATTTGGCTTAGACGCTGCGTTGACTGATATTGACGTTATTGACGTTCACTTCTGCATTCCTACCTCGCTTTCGTCTATCATTGTCGTACGTCATCTGCACTTGGATTCACCTCGTTCCACTCCACCTCATGACAGAATAATATAGCCAGCGATATGAATCCTGCAGATGTTGACCACATGAAAGTAGCACTGGAGAGTCAGGGTGCTCTTCTTGGAACTCACCACCAGGGGCTGCTCAGCACTAAGCAAGCCCTTGCTGACGTCATAGCCCAGCTCCAACGACTCCAGCTCTCTCTAGCGCAACTTGGGGACTCCATCATGCAACGCGAACCACGCCTCTCTGCCTGCATGGAGCACTGCTCTCTGGGACACTCACGACTCCTGCTGCTCTAACTACAAGGACTTCGCTAAAGAGATGAAGAGGGTGTTCGATCGCTCATGTCACGGAAGGGAGGCAGGTCACAAGCTGTTGAAGCATCACCAAGGCTCGCGTTTGGCCTATGATTATGCCATAGAATTCCAGACCCTATCTCTCTCCAGCGGATGGAATAGTCATGCTTTGAGTGATGTTTTCTTCGAAGGACTGACAGAAGCACTCCAGAATGAGCTAATCACTCCAGAACTTCCGTCATCACTCCAAGATCTTATGGATCTTGGCCGGCCGAGTGGATTGACGTCTCCATCTTCGCAGAGTGGCCAGGATTGCACCGGCCAGAGTCCTCCTGTGACCCAATCCTCAGGTGGAACCAATACAACAGGGCAGAACCCGCGGCTCGCCAGAGGAGCGGCGGCGCCGCCGAGTGGAAGGAGCCTGCTTCTACTATGGATACTTGGATCATGTACTTAAGAACTGTCCACTAAGGAGGAGGCATCCTCAAGTTCAGCTGGGAGCGCTAGTCTGCACTACTCCAAAGAGACCTCCAGACCAACGCTGCCTGCTCCCCGTCTTCCTCATCCATGGACAACAGACCCACCTGGCGCAGGCATTAATCGACTCCGGTTCGCACTATAAAAATCAACGGCACCTCACACAAGGCCCTGGGAATCCCTGCTCTACCTTTGGAAACCCATCTCAAGGTTCAGCCCAACAATGCGAGTCCACTCCCTTCTATCACTCACAGGACCCCTCTGCTCAGTCTAAGGGTCTCAGGCAACCATTCTTACCAGACTTCGCTATTTATCATGGAGAGATCTCATGCCACGGTTGTCTTGGGCCTCCCCTGGTTGATCCGACACAACCCACAGATTGACTGAGCCGGAAACTTGATTTCAGCCTGGAGCCTATTTTGTTCCACGACCTGCTTACGAGAGGCCCTCATGTCACGCTCCAACCCCACCCAGGCGGACGAACCACTGGAGCTCACTCACGTGCCCCCTGAGTACCACGACCTCAAGGCTGTTTTCAGCAAATCGCGTGCCATTTCTCTCCCTCCCCACCGGCCATACGACTGTGGCATTGATCTGCTCCCAGGTACCTTTCCCCCCCAAGGGCCGTCTATACTCATTGTCACCCAAGGAACGCCAAGCCATGGAACGTTACATCACTGAATCAGTTGCGACGGGGATCATTCGTCCTTCCCCCTCTCCGGCGGGAGCCGGGTTCTTCTTCGTGGGCAAAAAAGATGGTTCCCTTCTCCCTGCATAGATTATATTATATTATGAATGAGATCACTGTGAAGAACCGGGATCCTCTCACGCTAATGGCTACCGCCTTTGAGTTTCTCCAAGAAGCCAAGATTTTCACCAAGGGGTTCTCTCACTTCTATTGCCGTTTGATCCAAGGCTACAGCTCTATCGCTGCCCCCTAACAGACCTAACCTTTCCCTAGGTCCGCTTTTGTTGGAACATGGAATCTGAGAGGGCCTCACCAAATTTACCAAGCTGTTCACATCCGCTTCGATCGTCACCCTACCGGACACGTCACGTCATTTCATTGTGGAGGTCGACCTCTCCAGCACTGGAGTAGGAGGCATTCTCTCTCAGAGGTCCACCCATCACAACAATCTGCACCCCTGCTCCTTCTTCACCCATCGCTTACCTCCCACCGAAAGAAACTATGGCATCGGAGATCGCGAGGTCCATTCTCACTTCAAGCACTACTCTGCTCTTCCCTATTGTTTTTTCTATTTCAACATTGATTGGTTGTTTTAAAAAAACACTTCCAAAACCCTGACATCTATTGGGACATTACCCAGTCACTACTTTTTATTTAGCTCAACCCAAGCCCTCATAACTTAGTGACTAGATTGGTTATTGGGCAGGTATGTAGATAAACCCTATCCACTCCCCATCCATTTTAAACCCTATCCATTTTATATCCCCCACGTCATTTAAAAAAATGACAATAGACTTGATTAAGAATTTTTATTAAAATCAAACAAAACACAAATATACAAAGCAAAGTAAGAATAAGGGGGAAAAACATAAAATATGGAAAAATGAACAAATGTGCATTTATGAAGTTGCAATTAAAATAAAAGCAATACAACAAACATGCACCAGTGCTTGTTAATGTCATGTCATGCCAAGCCACAGCCTCGTCATGATCATCTGGACACTCCTTTTATCTCACTATCTCACTTCCCTCTCCCCACACCTGTTGTCTATCATTGATGTAATTTCCAATCCTGTTTAAGCCACGCTCTGACTCTGTCATGTCGCCAGTTTATTGTGCGCCTTACCAGCCTCAATTCACCAGCGTTTTCTTCTGTCTCTGCCTGCCTGGTTTTGACCTCGCTTTGTTTTTTCCAACCACATCTCTGCCTTTCGATTTGGATTATTGCTATTTGGATATTTCCCGTTGCCGACCGCTTACCTGCTCTCCCGACCAAGATTTTGGATTACGGACCCTTCTCTCGTCACTCCGGCTACGACCTCTGCCTGCTCTCTGACCACGATTAATCCTCACTCCCCGCCAAGCTCACACTGTAATTCATACGCCGGCTCGGCTTGCTCCGGCTTCACTGCGCCTCAGGCTTCTCGCGCCGGCACACGGCTCAGGTTACACGCCGGCTCGGCGCGCTTCCGCATTCTCCAGAGGAGCGTCAGACACATCACCCTCACCTCGGCGCACTCTTGCCGGCACTACTTGCTTCTGCATTACAGCAAAACTTCCTCTGCTCAATGTGGAATTCACAATACAGCTTCAAAGTACCACGAAGTCAATCACAAGCACTCTTTAACCTCACTTCAATCGGCATACACCCCAAACCTCTGCACTTGGATCCACAACACCCTCTACCAAGCCTGACAGTTAATGTCCAAACTAAATGTCCTTCTAGCTCGGTCCCATTTGCACGCAATGGCTTCCTCCTCATCAGACATCAGCTCCAGCATTGCAGTCTGCCACAGTTCTCTCTCTACATCTGTGTGAACGACCCTACAACTGGACTCCAGCAACTGCAAAACACACCATACCATACAACCCCTAAAAACACTGATGAATTTGTACACTTTCCAGTCTATCCTAAATCTTTGTCTGTTTTTATCCCCTGTCTCTTAGCTGAGACTTTCCTGGCCGAGGCAAAGTGTATTTCCTCTGCAATGTGTAACGTGCTGAGCTTAAATGCATCAAGATGCGGGATAGCCTCTTTGAGAAGAGCAGTGTGTGCAGCTTGCTTCTCCTTCAAACTCTCAAGCTGAAGAGACAAAGGCACACCATGGATAACCCCTTGGCTATGATAAGAAGGACAGCACCTCTTTCTGCTAGTCATTAATATACAAAAGGGCCTTTAGAACTCACAGCCATCACCTCTCACTCCTAACTGTGAGGATTCCTAGAAAGTTTCACCGACTCCTGTATACATCCACATACATAAGGTATCTGGTCGTTTCACAAAATTTCCTTTGCAATCTACATTTCCAAGCACTCTGCCTCATACATCTGGCAAACTTAAAGTTTAGCGGGGATTTCCCATACTATATTTGTCCGGATACAGCTCTTTTCATGCAGTGGGAGGTTCCATTCTTGGTCTGGACTGACCACAAAAACCTCGAGTACCTACGAGGCGCCAAGAGGCTCAAATCACGCCAGGCCCGTTGGTCGCTATTTTTTGTCAGGTTCAATTTCACCCTTTCCTACCATCCAGGATCTAAGAATACTAAACCAGATGCTCTCTCCAGGCAGTTCACCCCCACCCAAGACTCAACCGCCAGTAACACCATCCTCCCTTCGCCTTGCTTGCTTGCAGTGGCTGAGCTAGATATAGAAACTAGGGTGAAGCAGGCCTTGTTCCACGAACCAGGCCCCAGTAATGGACCCCCGAATCGTCTATTCATCCCATGCACTCTAAGCTCCCAGGTCTTGAAATTGGGCAAGCTCTCTTGCCACCCTGGCTCAGCCCGAACCCTGTCACAAGTCCAGCAGCACTTTTGGTGGCCAACCATAAAGGAGGACGTTTCCAGCTTTGTGGCAGCTTGTGATGTTTGTCAGTGATAGAAACACAACCCCTGCAGGCCTCCTCAGACCCTTACCAACCCCGTACCGCCCATGGTCTGATATTGCGCTTGATTGTGTGACAGGATTACCCTCCTCTGATGGCCACACCTGTATCATGACCATAGTGGATCGGTTCTCCAAGGCAGCCCACTTCATTCCCCTTCCCAAACTCCTGTCCACCAAGGAGGGTTAGGGTTAGGTATGGGGGGGGGGGGGGGGGGGGGGGGTACACATGTTTAATATGGCTGCACAGATGCATAAAGCATTTTACCATTTTAGTCTATACTTCCTGAGAGGTTAAAATAGCAGAGACATTAACTGGGATGTGTCTGTTATCTGTGAACAACACACATTTAGAACTCAGGTTGTACAGTTGGTACTGGTTATGCCAAAAGCAGATTAATACCTAGAAGTCATTTTAAGGTTGATTCTCAAAATTCATGGATTTTCAAGTGATATTAGTTTATTATAAGAAAACAACTGTGACAAAAATTATGATTTCCAATGTGCTGTGGAAGTTACGTACATATAAAAGGTAATGCTCTAATGAGGACCTGTGTTTAGAACTACGGGTAATCTGTTCTGTAATGCATGGAGATCATTTCTTCATGGCTATGCTTTATGGGTTTTTTTTTATTTATTTATGGATATTATTTAATGTCTGTAACAAGTGTTATTTGCAAATGATGTAATAGATTTACCCATATAGATCTTTTACGAAGATGATCTGTATGTCTGCATCCAGCTTTACTCTGCTCTGTTATGAAGTTTACTATATAATCATCTGGCAAAATTCTGATGATACGTGAGTGAAATAAATTAACATTTATAAGCAAATACACTGACCGTGCATCCTAACACGTACATGTTTTAGTCACCGTGATTTGGCTTAATTAGAGTTTATGTAAAGTTATGTGGTTTGCA
This sequence comes from Clarias fuscus, assembly GCA_030347435.1. Classification (NCBI taxonomy): domain Eukaryota; kingdom Metazoa; phylum Chordata; class Actinopteri; order Siluriformes; family Clariidae; genus Clarias; species Clarias fuscus. Next base: position 30,753,334 of record CM059219.1, read on the forward strand.
TATAGTAATTTCCCTAAAGGAAGATACATGTGTGAGTAAGGTTATCACTAAATGGTAAAAAAAAAAAAAAAATTATGAAGATCACAAACAAAAAAACATAACATTGATGGTTTAAATTCAAATTTTAGCTCAATGCTAATACAACAATCAAGCTATTAACTTAAATAAAAATAATTCTGATGGTGGGGCAGATTCTCCTCAGGATTTATCTGCAGGGTGTTAAATACATGCAGGAATGACCCTGTTACTGTGAAAAGGTTTAATGTAGGTAGGTATGTTAAACACCAACCTGATTAACACAGAGCTATCACTTTTCTGTAAAATTATATGCAAGATGGCAGTGTGGTGGTGTCACAAGCAGTGAGTTTTAATTTTCAATTGTCCTTCAAGTCCATCCTTTTACTCAACATATGCTCCCTGGACAGTAAACTGGACTACAACTGACTACTACAGACTGCTCTAGAGACTGCTGTGTCTTTATTTTCATTAAGACGTGACTCAGTGACAGAGTTTTGTATGGCACCATTCACTAGACGTGCTAGCCTCATTCCATGCTGACTGAATGCAGCCCGTTGCTGTGGTGGCTTGTGTGCTTGCATCAGCACAGAGTGGTGCAAGAACTCAATACTAGTTTCTAGTTACGGCACATCGTAGAGGAGACGCACTGGTGGAGTTTATCACTGTTAAATGCAGACCATTTTATTTATCATGTGAATTAACCCGTCGCAGTATACATTCCTTCCTGCACTAAGACTAAGGAGACTCTTTGTAAACCGTACGGGCGATAAGTAACCTGCAAAAAAAAATCACCTGAATGGACTGCTTATTGTCAGATTGTTGAGATTTTAACCATGCAAATCACAAGTCAGTGATCCTTGAATTTCATCAGAATGTAGGACGGCAATGAATGGAGAGAATGAGTTGGATCTTCTTTTTCATTGTATTTCGCACAGAGCCCCACCCCATCTTGGCTACCCTCTTCTATGCTAATTCTAGCATAAAGATCATTTATCAGGTGGATCAATCTGGTTCTGATAAATAGAAACTCAGTTGGATGACTGAGCAGAATCACTGGAAGACACTGGAATCTATGAACTCTAGAAAAACTCTACGCCTGTTTACCTACTTCACATTTCAGGTATGTTTCAGTACTTTACCAAACCAATTCAGTTATTTCCTTAATAAGGGAAATGTTTATTTAGCTTGACATGTGGCATAATTAATTTGTTTAGTCTATTTGTGTAGTTTAGCACAGATTTAAAAAAATGACTGGATTAAGGTTTTAGAAACACAAACTACAGCATATAGATGTGATTCACTGATACATTTACATTAGAAAATCTAATGCTGTGTGATTTCTATCTTTCATATTGTATTTGTTTATTTGCGTTTTAAAACACAAAATTCATTAAAGTTAAGGAAATAAAATAAATAAAGAAAACTAATGAACTGACTATAAATCTATAAGCAATACTCTGAGACTGAAAAGTCTGTAATGTAAAAAGAACATTATTGCTGAGTATTAAAAAACAACAATAGTAAACTGATGTTAGATAAACATTTTCCACCGGCTGAGCTGTGAGTTTTAAATTGTCTTAATAATCCTAAATGATCAGCTGTAAACATTTACTAAACACAGGACATGGAGTAGTTTTAAGCTGCACTTCCTAATTCTTCAACACATTTACACTGATCACTTTAATAAAATGATTATTATTGGCTTAGCATGTTTAGGTTTTCTAATGTACGCTTAAAAATAAAAGTAAAAAATAAAAATGTTTTGTACCTACCCCAATATGTACAGTCATGTTCAAAAGTTAGTACCCCTCTTTTAATCCTGTATTTTTGTGTATTTTTTCTATCATTCTCTCACTTTTTTTTTTTTTTTTTTACAAAATTGCTTCGGTTCAGTAAGTTTTTGGGCATTAATTTATGTGCAGCTCTCTTAAGGTCCCGCTGCAGCATTTTCTTTTGGTTGAGGCTTGACTTTGACTAGGCCATTCCAAAACTCTGATTATTTTCGTTTTCAGTCATTCTGATGTAGGTGTACTGGTGTGCTTCAGATCATTTTGCTCTTGCACGACCCAATTTTGACCAAGTTTTAACCGTCAGACAGATGGCCTTACATTTGACTCTTGAATACACTGATATAGAGAAGAGTTCATTGTCGACTCCGTGACTGCAAGGTGCCCAGGTCCTGTGGCTACAAAAACAAGCCTAAATCATCACCCTTCCCCCACTGTGCCTGTCAGTGGGTATGAGGTGTTTATGCTGAAATGAGGTGTTTATGCTGTGATGAGGCCTAAATGTTTTTTGCCAAACACGGCTTTGGACATTATGGCCAAACAACTCCTCTTTGGTCTCATCTGTCCTTAGTATGTTGTTCCAGAAGCCTTGCAGTTTGTTCAGATGGAGTTTTGTGAACCTCATTCATGCTTCCATGTTCTTTTTAGACTGAAGAGGTGTACCTGGCAACCATTTAAAACAAACTGTACTCATTCAGTCTTCTTCTAATCGTTCTGTCATGGTCTTTAACATTTAATATGCTCAGTGAGGTCTGTAGGGCCTGTAGCTCTTGTTTTTTTTTAGGTCTCTGTAAACTAAAAAATAAAACTTATATCCTCTCAGGGTCTTCACTCTTACCAAGGATTTATATGCGATTGGGGTGTGATTTTATGTCTTGCACTTAGATTAAAACTGAGAGCCCATGCTGGACTGATGGCATGCCGCTCTCTTACACTCTCAATCATGCTGACTTATAATGAGTCAAAGCTTTTACCTTTGTCTTGGCTTGCTGAGTGCTGTCTTTGTCTTCGGGCCTGATACCTTTACCGGTGCTACCTATTGATCGCACAAAGTGCACAGGTATTAGGACCCTTAAATAGACACAAGTCAGGGATCTATCTGAACTGACCTGAACTATCGACTGTAGCCAAGTCTGCAGAGAAACGGCAGTCAACATCATGCGAGGCCAGAACCGTCTTCATAGTAGAGTGAAACTGTCCCCAGCCATCGGACGCAAGAGACACACGGGACATCCATGTGACAAAATCTCCAACCAGAAGCGGGGCACCAGGATGAGTCAGGCAGGTCCAGAGGGCAGACCATTTAATACTTTGTATGTCAAAAGTAGTATTTTAAAATCAGTGCAAAATTTCACAGGGAGCCAATGCAGTGTAGATAAGATAGGGGTGATGTGCTCGTATGTTCTGGTTCTAATGAGGATTCTTGCTGCTGCATTCTGAACTAACTGAAGCTTGTTTATGCACCTCGTTGAACAACCAGACAGTAAGGCGTTACAATAATCTAACCTAGAGGTATTAAAAGCACGAACTAGTTTTTCTGCATCGTTTAGTGACAATATATTCCTTAACTTGGCAATATTTCTGAGGTGGAAAAATGCTATCCTGGTGATATTGTCTACATGAGCTTCAAATGAAAGACTAGAATCTATAATCACACCAAGGTCATTTACTGTTGCACTAGATAGAGCAGAAAGGCCATCTAAAATTACAGTGTGATCTAAAATCTTGCTTCTAGCTGCATGCGGTTCCTATGACTAGAACCTCTGTCTTATCAGGATTAAGCAGAAGGAAGTTAGTTAAGCATCCAGTCTCTTATATCCTTTACACATTGCTCAACTTTAGCAAGCTGGGTTCTCTCATCTGGTTTTGCTGAGACGTATAACTGTATGTCGTCAGCATAACAGTGAAAATTAATATCATGCTTACGGATTATGTTGCCCAACGGAAGCATGTAAAGGGAAAAAAGCAGTGGGCCTAAAACTGAACCCTGTGGGACACCAAACTCCATTAGTGAACATGCAGAATAATCACCATTTAGATCTACATATGATAATGATCAGTCAAATAGGATCTGAGCCAGGAGAGGGCTGTTCCCTTAATTCCTACTACATTTTCTAATCTGTGAAAGAGAATACTATGATCAAATGTGTCAAAAGCTGCAATGAGGTCGAGTAACACAAGCATAGTTACGCAAACCTGATCAGAGGCCAATAGGAGGTCGTTTACTACTTTAACGAGTGGTGTCTCTGTGCTGTGATGAGGCCTAAATCCTGACCGATACAGTTCATGTATGTTATTTCTATGTAGATATGAGCAGAGCTGTTCCGCAACTATTTTTTCCAGAATCTTAGAGATAAAGCGGAGGTTTGATATCGGCCTGTAATTGGACAGCTGACCAGGGTCGAGGTCAGACTTCTTAATTATCGGTTTAATAACTGCTAATTTAAAAGATGGTGTTTATTGGTATGTAGCAGTGTGTATTGATGTGCAGTGGTGTTCAGTAGTGTGTAGTGGTGTATAATGATGTTGAGTTGTGTATAGTAATGTGTAATGCATAGTTGTGATGCGTAGGTGTGTATCGTGATGTGTCGTGGTGTGTAGTGATGTCAGACTTGCAGTTATATGTTTTACTGGACTATTTTAATGTTACTAAAATGTTGTTAATAATATTCTTATTCAACAGATCAGTGATGGAACATCTATTTATACTCCTGTTTTTCACAGGTGAGAGAGAAATGTGTGTGTGTGTGTGTGTGTGTGTGTTTTGCCTTTAAGGAAATCACTTTACCTAATTTACGTGGAGACTTTTAATAGTTTTTATACTCCTGAACTGTTAGCTTTAATGTACCAAATGTATGTATCAAATAAAGTATCAAATTTATGTTATCGATACTCCACACATCCAGTCCTTCTAGTCACAGATCTTCTGAATTCCATTACAGTTCTGTGTGATTACTTTAAATAACCAACTATGCCAACCATTCATACAAACATCTATGAAATTATGTCCTTCCTGATGATTTTTGCTATAAGTAGTGTTTCTTGTTTTACAATAACAAACAAATGAATAAATCATACTGACAAATAAAAATCTCTCCTTCCCAGCAGGCGTCCCGCTCGTCCTCTCTCTCCCTCGTAAGTACTATCTGGTCCAGCAGGGAATGACCTGGAGTGATGCTCAGGCTTACTGTCAAGCTCACCATGTCGACCTGGCCATCACTGAAAATAATGACGACTTGGTTCAACTTCAGAATGAAATACAGAAACAACAGTTCAGTTCCAGTGCTTGGATTGGACTGTACAATGACATTAACAGCTGGCGCTGGTCTATGGGAAATGAGCCACTGCAAAATGTGCCACTGTGGAGTGCAGGCGCGCCCAGCAACTGGGATGGACATTGCGAGTGTGTTTTTACATGGTTTTATAATTGGGTTGATTGGACATGTTCTGACCCAACTCCTTTTGTGTGCTTTGATGGTAGGGAACAGCATTTGCTTTATCATAAATAAAGGTTGTTTGGTCACAGTGTGTTGGTATTAATACAAAGAAATCACATTCTGTAAGGTTGAGTTTGTTACGCCTTGTTTACACAAATACTTATCTTATAAACGTGAATAGTGTAATCCTGAAAAACAGGTTCAGTTAGGCACCAGTCTTTGGGTACTCTGCATTGAAGAGTTTTTAAGATGCTCATCTTTATTACAGGACATCTTACAAGCCTGCTTCTACACACTGTTAAAAAAAAAACTGGTCATTTTGTTGTTGTTTTTCTTATAGAAACGAAAACTGGCAATGAGCGTTACATTTTCATCAATAACTCAGTAACATGGTCTGATGCCCAGGCTTATTGCAGACAGTATCATACAGATCTGGCCAGTGCTAGAAATGCATCTGAAAACACAGTTATCAAAAGCTTCACACCTTTCGGGGTTTGGATTGGTCTGTACAGAGATGGCTGGAAGTGGGTCAACAAATCGAACTTCTCTACTATCAGCTGGATGCCTGGAACACCTAATAATCTCATGGGGAATGAAAACTGTGGTTATTTCTATAACGGTCAGGCTGGTGACGCACAGTGCACAGACATAATGCCTTTCTTCTGTTACAGAGGTGAGTTAAAGATTCTTTCAGTCACCAGAAAATCAAACTGCTTTTAGAATGTACGCTTGTGTGTTCATGTTTCAGTTTGTTTATGTCTAAACGTTTCTAAATTCAGTAATCACAGGACAACAACAGATCATGAGGTTAAAGGTGCAGTCTGATCAGGATGTGAACAATCCTGTGCTCGAGGCGGCCATCTTAGAGCAGGTGAGTCTCTTCCTCCTCGAGTGTTCACTTATAATGTACATAATTATTATTACTGCAGCCTGACTGAGCTCTGTCACTTACACACTGTACTCTAACCTAATAGATCCCCCTCTTTTTTTTTTCTTTTTTTTTTTTTTAGATCAGGCAGAAACTAAAGGATCAGGGAATGTCAGTGAACATCACAGTGACATGGAGAGTGCAACCAGATGGAAATGTGTTTCACAAGGAAAAAGAAGAACGTTAATTCTTTATTTCTGCCTCAAATAAAAAAAGGGGTGGAGAAGGTTATGATGAATTATACCTAAGTGAAACAATTAAGTAAACAATGTCAGCATCATACTCAAAAGAGGAAGAATCCAACCAAAGAAAAAAATTTTTTGAAAAAAAGTGAAGTTTACTATTTGTAAATTTCTATTACTATTTGTAGTATTATGTAGAGCAAAAAATAGTTTTGGAGGATCCTAGCTTTTTAAAAGATGTAATTTAATTAATGTATATGCTTCAGTAATGCTATAAAGATTCCTAATGAAATACTCAGAATTAAAAATGATTTATTAAATTCCATAATTCCATCTAATAAATTCCATAATTTCTGTAAAATGCCATTAATAATGCATAAGTAAAATATAAATACACTAAAAACACTGCAGTATGATCAGAAAGTAAAATTTATGTAATTTCCTCCCCTCTGAAAGCTGGAAAGTTTAATTAGATATAGTTCATTGTTAAATGGATTTTATTTATTTATTTATCTTTCAGTTTTTCAGAAAAATGAAGGTCATATTTCTATTTTTAATTTTGTTCTCTAGAAGGTCACTTTGTTTTACTTTAAATGTAAATAATCAACTGAGCTCTTTTGGGTCTTTACATCTTTAATTTTGAAGATAAGGTCATATTGTAGCTAACATACAGTATGTAGCTAACAATGAAAGTCTCTCCTGTTTCCTCCTGTGCTCTGCGTGTGTCTGATCCACTATGTTCATCCTTTTGCTCACTCAACTGTAAAATCCTGAAGCTGTCTGTAAAAGTGCCCTAAACTGTTTTGCATTGTAAAACAATATCTACATTTACAAAGGGAATTTATTGTAGTAACATTAAAATTATACCAATATGTAAAAGCTACACATTTTCTGTAGGGAAGAATAAAATGATGGTTCTAATTTAAATATTTTGAGCCATGAAGTATTTTACTAATTATATAATTACAGTGGAACCTCGGATTGCGAGTAACGTGGTTTACGAGTGTTCCGCAAACCGAGCAAAGATTTTAAATAATTTTTTATTCGGAAACCGAGCAAGTATTAGTTTACGAGCGCCGAGTATCATGCTTCACACATGCGACTCTTATTTTGACACCGAGCGTCACTCTCTCACCTTACCCCCCTCCCCCTCCCCCTCCCACCCTCCCCCCACGGCTTCGCAAACACAGAAACTCTGCTCTGTCGCGATTCTTTTCAAAGGTAAGGTGCTGGTTCATTTGTTTTTTTTTGTTTTTTTACTTTACAGCAGTGATTCCCTTAGTATGCGCTCACGCCAGGTCAGAGAGATTAAATTTTTTTCCTGTTAAAACGGTGTTTCCGTGTTTGTGTGTGTGTCCGTTTGTTGTGAAACTTAAGTGATTCCTTTAGTATGCGCTCGTGCCAGTCTTGCTTTTTTTCCTTTAAACCGGTGTTTCCGCTGTCTTTATGCGCTTGTTGTAAAACCTAAAAAGTGTGTCTGTTAATATACGCTCATGTCAGTCTCAGAGAGATTTCTTTTTTTCCTGTTAAAACGGTGTTTCCGTTGTGTGTGTGTGTATGTGCGTGCGTGCGTGTGTTTGTTGTGAAACTGTTGTGAAAAAGCGAGGTGGGGAGAGGGAGGAGGAATGTTACTGTGTAAAACGAGGCGCGGGAAGGGGCTAATTCCACACACACACACACACACACACACACACACACACACACACACGGCGCATGCACGCACCAATGGAAACATCTGTCAGGATTTATTTGTACTTTTTTTTAAAGGTAAAGTGCAGATTAATTTATTTTATTTTCATTTTATAGATTGTATTAATTATTTTTATGTATTTATTTTTGGGGGCTGTGGAACGAATAATTTGAGTTTTCATTATTTCTTATGGGAAATGATGATTTGGTTTAAGAGTGTTTTGGAATACGAGCCCACTTCTGGAACGAATTATGCTCATAATCCAAGGTTCCACTGTATATAAATATACATCTGTCTAGAACAGGGGTCTCAAACTCAGTTCCTGGAAGGCCGCAGCCCCACAGAGTTTTGTTCCAACCATAATTAAAAACACCTGATCCAACTAAACAAGTCATTAAGGCTTATTTGAAAACTACATGGTATGTATGTTGGAGCAGGGTTGGAACAAAACTCTGTAGGGCTGCGGCCCTCCAGGAACTGAGTTTGAGACCCCTGGTCTAGAAGATAATATTGAGGTCACATTACCCCAGGGGAAGATCATCTCTTTATACGGTATAAAATAAGTAAATTTTTTTGTTGGATTTTTTTATTTAGTCGTGTCCAATTTCTCCCCGTTACTAGGGGGCCCCCACATAGGCTACTACTAGCACTTAGTCGGAAGAGCCGAGGACTATCACGTTTAAACTGAACTACGTGATCCCAGCCGACCGCATTTTTTACGAACTGCTCACTCATGGAAATTGGGGGGGAAGTAACACACTCAGAGGACAGCCCTCTGCTTGTGTGAGCTTGTGTGAGGGGTGTCACACACAGACACCGCTAATGGCTGTAGCATCATGATTAATGTGGGACCGATAAGTACCTCTCATCCCTCCCCTCTGAGGGAGCTCAACCAATCTTCTTCTGCGAGAGGTTACAGCATCACGCGGGAATGATAAGGTGAGCACTTTACCACTGTGCCACTCGGAGGCAAGAGTAACCTCAAAAAGCTTGGTAAATCAGGCACAGCTGGCTAAGTTGGATATCCACGTGTAAAAAGTCAGGCCTATGAGTATTTGGACATTGACATTGATTTTCATTTTGTTGCTGTACGACACCACAATGGATTTAAATATGAAAAAAAGTGATGATGTGATTGATGAGCAGACTGCAGCTTTAATTTAAAGGGATTATTTAATAATTGTCAGGTGACACAGAAAAATGAAAAGAGTAAGAGGAGCAGAACCCAAGTGCAGATTTACAGCACCAATGGGGCGTGGCTTAGACGCGGTTTTGGACGAGGGAGGTGTGGCGTGCTGGTCATTGAGCACTTCCATGTTTAGGGGGTAAATCCTTGTGATGTAATACAAAGCCGGTGCAATGAGTCGGAAAGCCAGTTAAATCAGTCAGTGATGCGTGAGTCAAAAAAGGGAGCGAGCAGAGACGTTGTCATGAGCCAGTGCGAGAGTTCAAAGCCAGTGAGTCAGTCAGCGATGCGAAAAATCCAAAGGGAAAGCGAGCAGAGACGTAAACGTGAACCGAAGCGAGAGGTCAAAACCAGCAGGGAAACAAACAGCAAACAAGATCCAAAAATGGAAGGCTAGAAGCGAATACCCAGAACAAGCGAGGTCAAGAATGGAAACAACTAACAACTAGCACGCAATAATCTGGCAGCGAGACAGCGCTTTGCGCTTCCTTAAATGCCGGGTGAAATTAGTTGTGACTGGGATGGCGGTGTGTAAAGGGCCGGGGTGTGTGAGAAAGCATGACAGCCAGGAGGAAAACATGAGCACGTGAGAGAGAAGGCATGACAACGTGGGAAAAAAGGAGAAATAAATGAGGTGGTTAGTGACAGGAACGCGACAATAATTATTTACAATTCTAAAACACATTTTGCTAAGCATCAGTTGTCGGCTTTAGACACATTATTCTGACAAACACCCGCATGATGAAAATAATTCCAGGACAAAAGAAATACATTTTTCTTTGTAGTTTATTTAGAATATAGGTAACTGATAGGCATAAATAACTTAGATAAAAAAGCTCACTCTTACAACCTATACATACACACGTGGACAAAATTGTTGATACCCTTCGGTCACTGAAGTGACCTAAACTCTTATTTATTATTTATTTTGTCAGATTAAAGTTATTTCTGTGACCATTGTGAGTTTTTCTTTCATTGACCGAAGGGTACCAACAATTTTGTCCGCGTGTGTAACCTACTCATTTACATAGTGCAGAGAAAATGTGCAGAATTGAGTGGAGAGGGATACAGTTCCCTTTCAAAAGCTCGCCTTAGGAGTGCACATGACAGTACCCCCCTGTCCGGGACTGGCACCCGACGGTCCTGGGGTGGAAGATACCATGGGGGAAGTAGTGAAGGGTTTGAGCTGGGACATGTGGAATACCGGATAGATCCGGAGCACCGCAGGCAGCTGGAGCCGGTAGGTGACAGGATTAATCCGGAGGGTGATGCTGTATGGACCGATGAATCTTGGACAAAGTTTTAGTGACTCAGTTTGTAGGTGCAGATTTTTAGGAGATAGCCATACCTTGTCACCTACATGGAACAATCGCCCCAGTGGGTGTCGATGGCGTGGTTGAAGGGTGTAGCAGGTGTTGGAGCGTCGGATGGCATTGTTTGCTTGGTCCCAGAGCCATCGACACCAGCGGACTAACTGTTGGGCCGACGGTACTTCAACCTTGGGTTCTTGATGGTCGAACATCGGAGGCTGGAAACCATAGCATGTCTCATATGGTCTTAGGTTGGTGGCGGAGGATGTGTGGAGGTTATGGGATAGTTCAGCTCAAATGAGGTAGCGGGCCAGGAGCACTGGCGATCAGCGACAAAGCACCTCAGGTAGCACTCCAGTTGTTGGTTGGTCCGCTGTGTCTGACCGTTAGTCTGTGGGTGGTAGCCAGAGGACAGACTACAGGTGGAATTGATCAGACGGCAGAAGGCCTTCCAGAACCGGGACGTGAACTGGGGCCCCCTGTCTGAGATGATGTCCTTTGGGAACCCATGCAGTCCGGGGAGGGCCTCCAGGTGTACAGCTTTGGAGAACCGATCTACGATGGTAAGGATGGTGTTTTTCCCTTCGGAAACCGGCAGGCCCATGATTAAGTCGACAGCAATGTGCGTCCAAGGCTGACGGGGAACAGGAAGTGGCTGGAGTTTACCTGGCAATGGTTGGTTGCTGTCTTTGGCCCTGGCGTATACTGGGCACGCCTGGACGAACGCGTCAATATCCTTCCTCATGTTCGGCCACCAGAAGGCACGTTGGATGAACTGAAGGGTGCGTCGCCTTCTGGGGTGTCCAGAGAGGAGGGACGAGTGCCCCCACTGGAGAATGTCGGTTTTGACAATGTCGGGCACATAGAATCGACCAGGCGCCGCACCTGCCGGTTCGGTCTCCGCAGTCTGTGCCTGGCGAACCCTCGTCTCTATTTCCCAACGGAGTGGTGTGAGTATCTTGATGGGTGGTAGGACAGGTGCGGGGTCTGTCCAGGGGACATCTTCCTCATGCTGTCATGAGAGGGCATCGGTGGTATGACAGGTGGAAATTGTAGTTTTCGAAAAACAGTGCCCAGCGTGCCTGTCGGGGGTTGAGCTATTTTAATGTGTGAATGGTGATGAGCTTCTGAAGGTCGGTCCAGACGATGAACGGCTCTCTGGCGCCCTGGAGCCAGTGTCGCCATTCCTCCAAGGCCCACTTTATGGCCAGCAGCTCACGGTCCCCTACTTCATATCGCTGCTGAGTGGGGTCAAATTTCTTGGAGAAAAAACTGCAAGGGTGCAGCTTTTGGTCTGGACCTTGTTGAGAGAGAACAGCCCCGGCGCCCACATCCGAAGCGTCCACCTCCACAACAAACGGTTTGTCTGCATCAGGATGAAGGAGGATGGGAGCAGTGGTGAAGTGATGACAGAGTTCATGAAAGGTGGAGATGGCAGTTGAGGCAAGGTTGAAGGGGTGAGACGATGGACAAGTCAGAGCAGTTAATGGAGGTGCAACCGTACTGTAGTTCCGGATAAAGTGACGATAAAAGTTTGCAAACCTGAGAAATCGTTGGAGTTGTTTGAGTCTTGGGTAGGGGCCAATGACTCACAACTTCCAGTTTCTGCGGGTCCATGGCCACACCCTGGGACGAGATGAGAAAGCCCAGGAACGTGGTGAAGCGCTCGTGAAAAGCGCACTTCTCTAACTTACAGTACAGTTGGTGGGCGAGCAATCTCTTCAGAACCACTCTGACATGTAGGATATGTTCGATAACGGTTCCGGAGTATATGAGGATGTCGAACACCTAAATGTCTCTGCCTAAAATGTCTCTGAACACGTCATTGATAAATTGCTGAAAAACGACAGGTGCATTGCTTAGTCCAAAGGGGATAACCAGAATTTCATAATGTCCTGTGGAAGTGATGAAGGCTGTTTTCCACTCATCGCCCTCTCTGATGCGCACCAAGTTGTAGGCACTCCGGAGGTCCAACTTAGTAAAGATGGTGGCACCAGAGAGGGTGTCCAGGGCAGAGTTGGTAAAAGCCAATGGATGTCGGTTTTTGATGGTGATGTTATTGAGCCCCCGATAATCGTCACGGGGCATAGGTCTCCATCGCGTTTTTTCACAAAGAAGAACCCCGCGGCGGCAGGTGAGGAAGAGGACCAGATGGTACCTTGGCGAAGTCCGCTGGAAATGTATTCCTCCATCGCCTGCATCTCTGTGGTGGATAGTGGGTAGAGGCGGCCGTGGGGTGGGATGGAGCCTGGCTGAAGGTCGATGGCCATGGTTCTCTCTAGAACACGTCCCAGCGCGGGCCCGTAGGCAGAGTTTGGTGCAAGTCTGCCCCCATTGTAGGATCCGGTTTTTGGGTCCAGGAAATAAGTGGGTCATGACGAAGTAGCCAGGGGTGTCCGAGGATGATAGGAGGAGATGAAATGGAGGTGAGGTAAAATTGAAGCTGTTCCTGATGTTGTTCGATGGTGAGGGTGATGGGCTGAGTTTGGAAGGTGATGGGGCTAGAGGAGAGGGGCCGACCATCAACAAATGTAATCTTTACAGGCTGGGATAATGCCTCGATCTTTACCCCCAGTTTCTTAGCGTAAGAAGAGTCAATGAAGTTACCTGTGGCACCAGAATCGATGAACACAGTACTTCTGACCCGTTTGTGGCCAAACAGGAGATGTACTCTTACCGTTAGATGGGAATCATTAGTCAGGGTGGTGAAGAGGGAGATGAAACCCGATGAGATGAGCCACTCTCACTTCTCACCGGGTCTGCGGGTTTCCCGGTCACAGAGGACAGATGACTCGGTGGTGCACTGCTGACCCACAATAAGCGCAGAGGCCCTCTCTGAATCGGCGTTCCTGTTCTCCAGCAGTTAAGGAGGCGTGCCCTAATTGCATGGGTTCCCCGGCTCCGGTGTCAACCATGGCAGGAGGTGGAGAACCGATGGATCTGGTAGGTGCAGTAGCAAATGAGGAGCGAGCTTCAGGAACTGGCGTGTGGGAGAAGAAGGAGGAAGGTCGGGACGTGAGATGGGGTAGTGATGGCGTGATGGGCGGCAGGGTGCGAGGAGCTGGCTTGGGACGGGCGAGCAGACACTGGTCGATTCGGACGGTGAGTTAAATTAAGCCCTCTAGCTGGAAGTTCTCATCCGGTGAGCTCATCCTTGATGTCCTGCCATAGTCAAGTCAAGTCAAGTCAATTTTATTTATATAGCGCTTTTAACAATTGACATTGTCGCAAAGCAGCTTTACACAATAAAAAGAAGTAAGTTTGTATGCAATGTGTATGAATCAAAATGATAAGATTGTCCCTGATGAGCAAGCCGAGGGCGACGGTGGCAAGGAAAAACTCCCTGAGATGGTAATAGGAAGAAACCTTGAGAGGAACCAGACTCAACAGGGAACCCATCCTCATCTGGGTGACAACAGAGAGCAGGGATTGATCAGCATAATAATGTGTCCTGGAAGTTCAGTGTAACAGGAGATGTGTTAAAATTAAAATGAGTCCAGTTTGTTCCTGGAGGCTCAGGTAGACTGTAGGAGATTCCAGTCCTGAACTATCGAACAACTGAAGTCACAGGTCCCCAGAGCATCAATCGATGATAGGACAGTCTTCATGGAAACCATCCCCAGCCACCACACGAATCCAGGCAGACCACACGGGGCATCCATGCAACGAGATCTCCAACCAGAAGCAGGACTCCAGGACAGGTTAGACGGGTCCAGATGGCAGAGCGGTCTGGATCACTGGCAACTCAGGAGCGAACATGTATAGCTCGACAGAGAGACAGAGAGAGGGAAAGGAGTGAGGGAGAGAGAGCGAGGAGAGAGCAAAAGAGGAGAGAACAGAAAATAAGGAGAGATGGGAGTTCGGTATGGTCACAGTCAACATGTATAAGGTGAATGTATATTAGTGCAAAGTGCAAGCAGGGACTCCGGCAGGACTAACTATAACAGCATAACTAAAAGGGAGAGCCAGAAGGAAACACAAACATGAGGGCTCCCTGAGATGTAAAGCAACCAATCACCTCACCGTCAACAAACCTGAGTGAACAATGAGAGTGGGGAGGACAGCATCTAAACATACCAGTTCACCAGAATACTCTACGTCCATGAGTCCCCCAGATCTGCTCCTTTACCTAAGGTTAATCTATTTACAAAAATGCATGGTTAAATAAATAGGTTTTTAGCCTAGACTGAGACTGTGTCTGAGTCCCGAACATTAATAGGAAGACTATTCCATAACTTTGGGGATTTGTAAGAAAAAGCTCTGCCCCCTGCTGTAGTTTTAATAATACGTGGTACTGACAGGCAGCCTGCATTCTTTGATCGAAGTAGGCGTGGCGGATCATAAGACACTAACAGTTCACTCAAATACTGTGGCGCGAGACCATTTAGTAGTACCTTAAAATCAAAAGTAGTACCTTAAAATCGATGCAAAATTTCACAGGGACCCAATGCAGTGTAGATAAGATAGGGGTGATGTGCTCGTATCTTCTGATTTTAGTGAGGACTCTCGCTGCTGCATTCTGTACTAACTGAAGCTTGTTTATACACCTAGTTGAACAACCAGACAGTAAGGCGTTACAATAGTCCAACCTAGAGGTGATTAAAGCATGAACTAGTTTTTCTGCATCATTTAGTGACAATATGTTTCTTATCTTGGCAATATTTCTGAGGTGAAAGAAAGCTATCCTGGTGATATTATCTACATGAGCTTCAAACGAAAGGCTGGAATCTATAATCACACCAAGGTCTTTTACTGTTGCATTTGATGGAACAGAAATGCCATCTAAAGTTACAGTGTAATCAGAAAGCTTATTTCTAGCTACTTGTGGTCCTATGACCAGAACTTCTGTCTTATCAGGATTAAGCAGAAGAAAATTTATTAACATCCAATCTCTTATGTTCTGCACACGCTGCTCAATTTTAGCAAACTGGTTTTTCTCATCTGGATTTGCTGAGACATATAATTGTGTGTCATCAGCATAACAATGAAAACTAATACCATGTTTACGAATTATGTTGCCCAGAGGAAGCATGTAAAGGGAAAAAAGCAGTGGGCCTAAAACTGAGCCCTGTAGAACACCAAACTCCACTTGAGAACATGAGGAATGGTCACCATCTAAATCTACAAACTGATAACGATCAGTCAAATAGGATCTGAGTTCCCTTAATTCCTACTACCTTTTCTAATCTGTGAAGGAGAATACTATGATCAGTGGTGTCAAAAGCTGCACTGAGGTCCAGTAACACAAGTATAGTGACGCAACCCTGATCAGAGGCCCATAGGAGGTCGTTTACTACTTTAACAAGTGCTGTCTCTGTGCTGTGATGAGGCCTAAATCCTGACTGATACAGTTCATTTATGCTATTTCTGTGTAGATGTGAACATAGCTGCTGTGATACTACCTTTTCCAAAATCTTGGAGATAAAGGGAAGGTTTGATATCGACCTGTAATTAGAAAGCAGACAGGGGTCAAGGTCATGTTTCTTGATTAGCGGTTTAATAACGGCTAATTTACAGGATTTGGGGACATACCCACTACTGAGTGAACAGTTAATTACTTTCAACAGGGGTTCTATTATTACTGGTACTATCTGTTTGAGAAAATGTGTCGGTATAGGATCTAATATACAGGTTGACGATTTTGAAGAAGAGATGAGTGAAATTAGTTCCCTCGCTTCAAGGGGAGTAAAGTGTTCTAAGTTCTGATGTGATGTGGTTAGATCATCTGAATTATTTAAATTGTCTGGTTTCAAAGCCTGAATTTTTTGCCTAACAACAGACGCTTCCCTCACGGGCTTGTGTGCGGCCTTAGATGGCCGTCCAGACCAAGGGATATGGAGAGGTCATCTTCTCGCATGGCACATCAATTGCCTCGAAATGATGGCTCTATTTCTGGCCCTGAAATACTTCCTCCAGCAGTTGAGAGGCTACCATGTCCAGGACAGACTGCTCTTGCGCTGCTTGAACAAGCTAGCACACCAGGTTCTGCTTTAGGCTCAGGACAAGTTCCTGTCACTTAGGGGCAATTTACAGTCCTGGCCATACGAATGTGGGAGCAGATTTGCTATCCAGACAAGCTGTGACACATGGGGAATGGAAACTTCACTCCGAAGTAGTCAGTCAAATCTGTGAGAGATTTCATGTAGCAGAGGTGGACCTCTTTGCCTCATGAGAAACAACACAATGTCCCCTTTACTACGCTCTGAGTCCTCCAGCTCCCCTGGGTCTGGACGCGATGGCCCATACGTGCCCCATACTACGTCTCTATGCACTTCCTCTGATAGCTCTGCTCCCGGGAGTCCTGGCGAAGGTCTGTCAACAGGGCTTGCGTATCTTATTGATCGCGCTGTGCTGGCCGACCAGAGTGTGGTTCTCAGATCTAATATCTCTCCTCGATGGCTCACAGTGGGTGATTCCAGTGAGGAGGGATCTTCTGTCTCAGGCGCAGGGGACAATATTTCATCCCTGGCCCGAGCTCTTCAACCTGAGGGGGACCAATTAAGAGAGACTGGTCTTCCAGCCAGTGTAACTGAAACTATACTAAGTGCTAGACTCCCTCCACTAGAAGAACTTATGCCCTTAAATGGAGTGTATTTGAAAATTGGAGCATAGTAAAACATGTAGACCCAGTCCACTGCCAAATTGTTTCAGTGCTGGAGTTTCTACAAGAAAAGTTGACCTCTGGACCTAGTACTCTCAGAACGTACGTAGCATGCACACACCGACCTGAGAAATATATCTATAGAAAGCTTAAAGGGTCTACTTTTAAATGATGCAAGTTATATTCTCAACAAACATTCTCAGTTTATGTAATCCGTGTGAAACCAAGGAGAGGCACAGAATATCTGTCTCACTTCATTATCCGATAATGAACTGAGACAAGACACGCCCACACGCTAATCTACAGATACGGTCACGCCCACCCACCCCCCTCCCCCGGACACACACAGCCCGACTTTTTCCACACAGATTCACACAGATTCAGTGAGTCTTCTGCAACTTTGGAAGATGGCACGCGCTACACAGCCGAGGAAGCTCTTCAGAATATTCTGGACAGTGGGAGGAGTTTACCTTTTCCTCAGAAGAAGATTACGATTCCGACGACGAACGGAGCATTTTAAAGAGAGAACAGATCCAGCAGAGGATTTTCAAACAAGCTGTTATTCAATTCAATTCAATTCAATTTTATTTCTATAGCGCTTTTAACAATGGTCATTGTCTCAAAGCAGCTTCACAGAAATGAAAAGAAAATGAAAAGAAGACTTATGGAAATGTATATATGTGTAAGAAAAATGTGTCTAGATAATGAGATTGTCCCTGATGAGCAAGCCAAGGGTGACGGCGACAGTGGCAAGGAAAAACTCCCTGAGATGGCAATAGGAAGAAACCTTGAGAGGAACCAGACTCAACAGGGAACCCATCCTCATCTGGGTGATGACAGATAACAGAAATTGTAGAACATCATGCGTGTTATGCAGATGAAAGTTCGATATAACAGAAGTTATTTAAATTAACACAAAGTCCAGTTCAGCTCAGGGATGAGTCAGCAGGTGCAGAGGGCAGATGGGGGTCTGGATCACTGGGAGCTCAGGAGCAGCATGTGTAGATCCAAACCAACATGAAGAAGAAATCAGAATAATTATGACAATGTCATGACAATGGGTAAGTTATGAAGTCTTATGTAACTCTTATTCTGATGATATAAAGCTAATATTACATTTTTCCTCACTTTGGCTAGATTATGTGGAACTTTGTCTTTCAATGTCACTTACATGGTTTAGATTAGCATGTTAATCATGCTAACGTGCTGCTTTATGTAGCTTAGCACAAACATGTTCATTCAGGTGGCTAAGCTAATGCCTTATGGAGTTTACAGATGTTTGTAAATGTTCCAATGTATTTCACCACGTTTTGGATAGCTTTAGATTATAGTTGCTAATAAATATTTGGCTCAGTTTTGGTTAGCTTATGACACTGCTATCGGTAATGTTATGTAGCATAAGCATGTTGGCTACAGCTGGCTAAAATAATACCTTATGCAGCTAAGAGATGTTTATGAATATTTTCTATGGTGTAAATCTTCACAATAGCTTTAGTTTAACAGATATTTACAATAACTGTTAGGGTGTAAATGTTTAGAATGTGTTAAATGTGTATGTAAAACATGGGCACACAGAGGAGCACAAAATTGTACAACTTTCACAGTTATCTATGCTCTTTTTAAAACTTGATTGAATTATGTCAGCAGTGGGTAGTATTATGTTTCCTCTAAAGATCTCAGTAGTCGCCCTATTGTTGATGCTGTCATGTGACCATCAGAGGAGAGGTGTATATTATTCATGTTGAAGTGTTTGTGTGTTTTTGGGGCCTCTCTGTCTAATTTTGTTTGTTTACTTGGAACAATACAGGCTATTTTTTAGGAATGTGTCTGCATCACCCTTCCCTGCTGGAAGAAAACAGCATAGACTAGCATAGCTGGTTACCATAATACCAGCATATGTTGTGTTGTGCTGCTGGTATGCTGGCCACTTTACTGATGCTGGGCCACAGCATACATTTTGCTGGTATGCTGGTGAACAGCATTATAGTGCCATGATACTATGCTGTTCACCACCCCATCTAATGTTGGTATTGTATAAAAGCCAGAATACATGGAAGATTATCATCCAATATGTAAAATATAAAACAGAATCAGTATAAAATCAGCTTTATTGGCCAACACAATCAATATTAACATTGTGTAATATGTAACAATATATACAATATGCACATTTGTAATAATATGATAATTTAACAATGAACAGCAAATAGGTTTTGATAAAAAAAAAAAAAAATAGCAAAAACAAAACATGAGACCAACCTTTCAGGGACACTTTCACACAGTTACTTTCACACCACAGGAGTGTAAATGAGTGAGCGTGGCCCTCACTCTTTATTTAGGGGTCTGCAGGTTTATGGGCCCTGAAGTACAGGGTGGGCCATTTATATGGATACACCTTAATAAAATGGGAATGGTTGGTGATATTAACGTCCTGTTTGTGCCACATTAGTATATGTGAGGGGGCAAACTTTTCAAGATGGGTGGTGACCATGGTGGCCATTTGGAAGTCGGCCATCTTGGATGCAACTTTTGTTTTTTCAATAGGAAGAGTGTCATGTGACACATCAAACTTATTGGGAATTTCACAAGAAAAACAATGGTGTGCTTGGTTTTAATGTAACTTTATTCTTTCATGAGTTGTTTACAAGTTTCTGACCAGTTATAAAATGTGTTCAATGTGCTGCCCATTGTGATGGATTGTCAATGCAACCCTCTTCTCCCACTCTTCACACACTGATAGCAACACCGCAGGAGAAATGCCAGCACAGGCTTCCAGTATCCGTAGTTTCAGGTGCTGCACATCTCATATCTTCACACCATAGACAATTGCCTTCAGATGACCCCAAAGATAAAAGTCTAAGGGGGTCAGATCGGGAGACCTTGGGGGCCATTCAACTGGTCTGACACTAACCCACATTGGATAGATCCCTCCAAGACTGACAAAAAGTGATGGTATGGTGTGGTATATGGGGTACAAAGATAGTGGGGCCATTCTTCATCAATGGAAACCTCAAGGCCACTGGATATTTGAAATTGCTACATGATGATGTGTTTCCCTCTTTATGCACTGAAGCTGGCACGTTCCCTGAGTTTTTCCAGCAAGATGGTGCACCACCACATTATGGGTGTCAGGTCCGAGCATTCCTAGATGAACAGTTTCCTGAAAAGTGGATTGGTCGTCGTGGACCAGTTGAATGGCCCCCAAGGTCTCCCGATCATCATCATGTGCACACCGAACCCTCCCACTTTTGTTCTTAGCGAATCAATATTGTTTTCAAATATTTGGGCTCATGTGATTGGACCATTCTCAACGAGTCTTCCAGCACTTCTTATGGCAAGCGGAGCTGCTGACTGGATGTGATGCGAGTCAGGACTTTATTTTATACTAGTAGTAATGATGCGCAACCACCTGATAAATACCTATTTACAGGCGAGTATGAAAAGTTTAATTTTTTATTTTGTTCGTGCCCCCCACCCCACTTTTTTTTTTTTGCACTAGCCGCCACTGTTCGATTCAATTTAACTAAGTTTTATTTATATAGCACTTTTAACAATAGCCATGGTCACAAAGCACCTTTACAGAATCAAACATATCAGTATGCCAGGCCTGCACCACGGCAGGTATTCGCTATAAAAATGGTAAAGGTGCTGCAGCTTTGTCAGCGACACTCCTAAGGAGAGTAAGGTCTATTTTCTGCCTTCAAGACCCTTGAGCACACCTTTATCTGGATAGAAACAGTGGGTGGGCAGCAAATGCAGGTGTGTGTTGTGCCCTACTCCTATTTTACTGTAATTGAAGACAGACTGCATCAGGTAATGCGGGAGACTTGTACAGGGGAAGAAGCAGAATCATGCAGGGGCAGTGGCTGATTGGTTTATCTTCCCTACTGACAGTCACATGGGCCATAGACAGAATGATGAGGTTTCTTGCTCCGCCTACAGTACAGACCAAAAGTTTGGACACACCTTCTCATTGAACGAGTTTGAATTTGTATTATGGCAAGAAAAAAGCAGCTAAGTAAAGAAAAACGAGCGGCCATCATTACTTTAAGAAATGAAGGTCAGTCAGTTGGAAAAAAGTGCAGTCACAAAAACCATCAAGCGCTACAAAGAAACCGGCTGACATGCGGACCGCCCCAGGAAAGGAAGACCGAGAGTCGCCTCTGCTGCGGAGGATAAGTTCATCCGAGTCACCGGCCTCAGAAATCGCAGGTTAACAGCAGCTCAGATCAGAGACCCGGTCAATGCCACACAGAGTTCTAGCAGCAGACACATCTCTAGAACAACTGTTAAGAGGAGACTGTGTGAATCAGGCCTTCATGGTAGAATATCTGCTAGGAAACCACTGCTAAGGACAGGCAACAAGCAGAAGAGACGCGTTTGGGCTAAAGAACACAAGAAAGAACACAAGAAAGAACAGAATTAAGAAAACTCTTTGAATAAGAAGGTGTGTCCAAACTTTTGGTCTGTACTCCGTGTGTGTGTGTGTGTGTGTGTGTGTGTGTGTTTGGAGTGGGGGGGTGATGGCTTCACATGATTTATATAACAGAGACAATTTGTAACCTTCATCTGTAACACGGCCACACATGCGACGGGCGGTTGCTAGGCAACCCCGCAGCACTGACAATCAAGGGAGACGAGCTACACCTGGCCGGAAGGATATTTAAGCTCCCAGAAACCAGCGCACGCTGTGCGAACATTAGATAGCACCATGTACGAGAGCGTGGCTCTGGTATAGGAAGTGAAAAGAGAAAAGTGAAAAGGGAAAGTGAAAAGAGAAAAGTGAGAAGGGAAAGTGAAAAGAGAGGAGGGAAGAAAGGAGATAAGAGAAAAGAGAGAGAACTGAAAAAAGCGGTGTAAAAGACAAGAATAACAAACAAAATACCTTTTCCTTGTGACGAAGCACGGTGGCACGCGCCGACATAAGCGCGCCCTCCTTCCCTTTATAGCGCTGCGTGGTGTTCACGCGAGCCGATTATTCCCACCGAAATAATCCACGGCCCATACCCCTCCAAGTCCTGCATTGGGGCTTTAATACACGATTTAATACCGAGGGCCGCCATATTGAAGCACCCCCTCATAACATCATCCTCATAAACTGTAGCCATATTCTCTGATACAGGACACCATAAGCAACATGAATTCTAATTTTTATAGGAGACACAGCACTACATTCAGCTAGTTTCGGATATACTGTATTTAAAGTTCATAAAGATGTTTTTAGTGTTTCATTCAGTAACAAATGAAATGAAATTGATAACTAATTTACTAACATTGTAATTATTTAATAAAAATGTAATAAAACGTTA